>OX463860.1:18826298-19246428 GCA_949825065.1 Odontocerum albicorne | reverse complement strand
CAAGCATACTCGTAGTAACTAGCAATCAATCGGCAATCATAGAATCAATACGTTCCAAGCTCTAGACAATGTCTGTGGCCGTGGCCTTGTTTTCAGAAGGTATCAGTCTGGTTTTCAGTTTCAGACCTCTTTGATAAGAGGTGTGAAACTGAAAACTTGAAAAAAACTGGTTGATAAGAGATTTTAATACCAAATGGTAATAAACATGTAATACACAGCGAAAGGGTAATTCAATACAACGCTTGACTTCCGATTCGGGGGGCTCAGGTTCGATTCTCAATGAAACCTACAAAAAGGATCGCAGTTTAGTTTTTCACATGAGACTTGTAAAATTCTTCTGGTTAGCTGAAATAAATTGCCATATTGCAATAAGTCCGTCTATTCGACTACACACAGCAAAGTGTAACTCAATGTTATAATGTAATACAGCTATTCAATATTTTCTTTTCCAATGTAAATTTAAATAAGTCGTTTAAAATACGTTCAATATTTTTTTTAAATGGCCAAATGTTTGTTCCGTGAATAGTCGGCAACCGTGGTCTAACGCATAAGCAAGCGGGCATCCCAAGTTCAATTCCTAGCGGGCTCACTTCCGGGTTGGTTTTACTCAGACCGTTTAAAATCCGAATTTAGTTTTTCTTTAGTGAATATGCTTCTAATCATAGCTTTTTTATATCGCTATTTAATCACAACACAAAAAATAGCGCTTTATAAAACAATCTAACGAACAGGTACAGCCGATTAAACCTACCTATTGTCTTGGAACTTTAAACTCCTTAACATAAGTTTTAACTAGAACTTTGAGTTTGTTGTGAAAATACTGTGTTCTTGCTGAACTGTAACAATTTTAATAAACATATACGAGCAAAGACGTATTCTATCAACAGTCCGATACAACAAACTTGATCACTGTGAACTTGACAACATCTTTGGATTCTCTTTAATAAATCAGAACATCCTCTCCCGTTATGAGTTAGAGTAGCCTTCTGAATTACAATAGTTTAACTTGAAGGAGCGTTTAAATTTGGTTTTATCTGTGTGAATTTTCAATATTTCTCTGTCAACTCCTTCCTACCTTTAAGGTCGAAGTATGAACACAACACACATACACTACACCTGATGTCGAATGTGTTAACTATCAAATATCGCAAGATCTACAAAGGTGTCATTGCTATTCGTCTTTCTTTGATAAATTTTCTGCAGTTTTCTTACTAAATATATTTTTATGAACGTATACAGTTGCGGAAAAGTACCAAATCTAATGGCTTCAGCCACTATCTTCCTATATTTACACCCAACTTATATGTATTTGTTTTATTTTATTTTTAATATCAATTATAATGGGTTCGAGCCTTGAGTCGGAGCGCCCTTAAGGAAAGTTTGCTCTCACTTAAGGGCGCTATATAAATAGTATTTATGTTTTAATTATTCGAATATGTAGTACTTAGATTATCGTGGTTATTGTTATCCATCCAAATATGTAGTATTTAGATTATCGTGGTTATTGTTATCCATCCAAATATGTAGTATTTAGATTATCGTGATTATTGTTATCCATCCAAATATGTAGTATTTAGATTATCGTGGTTATTGTTATCCATCCAAATATGTAGTATTTAGATTATCGTGGTTATTGTTATCCATCCAAATATGTAGTATTTAGATTATCGTGGTTATTGTTATCCATCCAAATAATGGCTGATAATCAAACTCGATCACGACAGACAGCATATCGTATCACATCTCCCAACCCGAAGGAATTGCAGCGTGGTTACAACTCCGCCAGGTTGTAATGTAACATATACAACAAAAATAATATAATAATAATAATATAAAATGCGCATTTAATAAATATTTAAAAAAATGTTAAAAATCGTGTTAACATTGAGAGATAACCTCTTGTTAATGTATCTTGGCACGTCTGCAAAGTAAATAACGTCATCTTTGACACTTTCGTTTTCGTGGTACCCATTTAAAAGAAAGCACGGTATGGTACGCAACGCAGCCTGCGAGAATGGGTACAGTTGCCTGTGATAATGTACATTGTCAACATACTAATAAGCTGGGCTGGCCCATCTGAGCATTTCTTAATAAAAATTCCGATCTTCCTATGAATCTGTAAAGTGCCATAAACTGTGTGCTAATGAAAAATCAAACAAATTATGACGGGTATAGATCCACGCGGGTAGACATCACTCGAAGGAGTGATATTTTTACATCTTCAAATACGGATGTCAATATTTAAGATGTTTCGCTTTCATACGAATAGTTGATTTAGAATGTCACTTTGTATTATCTTAATATTTCTCACATTTTCGACCCTTTTGTGGCCTCCTTGACCATTTTGTGACCTCCTTGACCATTTTTTATTTCATTTGTTGTATTTCTAAAGCTTAAGAATGATAATCATGCCTATTTTAGTGATTTAGAATCAGAAAACTTAATTATTGGGCCCGAAGATAATGTCGTCTCCCGGTTATACTCTTCAATATGTCCCAATTGTCAATTCACATACTTTCAAGGGGGACATGCGAATGAACGTATCTAATAAAATCAGGACGGTCTTCGTGATCAAGTTATTAAGACGTTTTTCTTCCAGCCCAGGGTTTGGGGGTTCGAATGCCGTTGGAACCAAGAATTTTTAATAAAGGAATCCAGTGTAGTTTTCACTTAGAGTATCTTTAACATCTTAGTTTCAAAGATTGGCACATGGCAATGAGCCCGTCAGGTTATACTGTATACGACGAAAGTCGAATACAGTAGGTAATATAATATAATACAAAAAGAGGATAATTATGGTTTTGGAGAAAGGATGACAAAGAGCACTCAAAGAATTGATATTACGTAGCTCCTATGCGCCAATACAACAATAAATAAATATAAAAGATGTCTTAAAATATTAGTAGTCCAGAAGTGTGTTCACTGGGAACCGAACCTAGTACACTTAGGTATTTGGTTAGAATGCTGAGCACTTGTAAGTCACGGTAACGACAAGACATGATCATTCTGAAAATATCCATATTGAGGGTTTCAAGGCACTTCGTATTTTCGTAATATTTATTTTTCTGCGTGAGATATGATCGTATTGCTTGTTTAAAACACGTGTTAAAACATACAAACCTTCAAAGAGAGTGTTTAACATCCGCTTATAGGTAAGGCGTGACATAGAAACTTGAAAAAGTCAGTCCAGTGTTGTATATAATACACTAAAAGGAAAACGTGCTTTTTTTAAATACAATGAATGATTGAATGTGAAGTGAAAATATTACAATTTAATTCAAACAGAACTGTAAAAACCTATTTTTCGTTTATTTGTTTATTTTCAAACAAAAGTTTTACAAAATCACAGTTGAACAAAATCTGTAAATTGTAAAATACATCAACAATAAAGAACTCAGTTTAATATAATGAGAATGCACAAGATGGAAATATCAATCATGTGCTGTTTGCGGACGGGCCACTGCGTGGTGGCTAATCACCTTTACAGAATAGGTATTGTGAAAATTCCACCATGAAATCATGGTTTAATATAAAAAACCGTCCATTTTTCAATTGTCCTTGGCGAGGTAGATTTAATTTACTTAACGCCATATCCAATGAATGTTGCGTTTCTTCTTTCTTTCAGGAACTTTTCCACTTATATCATAGATCGATAAATTTTTGAAGCTTAATCAGTTGAAACTTTAAATTGTCTAGAATTGGTATTTTTTTTACATTGACTCATATAATTGCATAGTGTATTTAATTTTCTGTCACAAATCATCCTCATTTGGGTGGATTACCCATTAAAAAAAACTCAGTTGTATATCGTGTAAGGGTAGCTCATTTGTGTAGTAACATTTTATATTACGACATTTATTACTTGCATTTATTGTTCTATTTTAGTTATTGTTATATTTATCTTGTAAATTACATACAATAACGCAAAAACTGTTACGAAGGCGCTTTGTTATAACATTTAAAATGATTTTTACTAATTATTTTCATCAGAAAAATTATTGAAATATATTAAACCAAGGTTTATGTAATTGTTTTACGTCTTTGTGATATTGCATTTAGGAATACAAATCTTATTTCAATTAATTTTTTATTTCAAATATTCTTTGTTTTCGGTAGAGTTTTTCCTTTACGAATTTGCTAAATGATTATTTTTTTCAAAAAACACAATTTCTATAATGATAAAGTTAAGAACGTGGAAAGTTTTTGGATAAATTTTATTGAATTCATAATTTCATGTTACAACTGACAATGGATTAACATTAAAACTTTTGGTACATTAGGTAAAAATAAATTAAAATTATAAGAACAAAATGACGAATATTAGTTTGAGAAATTGATTTTTTTCTTTACTGTGGTATCCGTCAACATATCAGAATAGATGATACGGACATGTTGAAGAGCGTAGCTGGGACACAATATTCGACGCTATATATTATACCAATAAGACCACGGGACAACCTCACGGGTAAGACGCTTGTCTCCCAACCCGGACGTTGCGGGCTTGAATTCCACTAGTATTTTTCCTTTTTCATAAAGAATTCTAAGGTGGTTTTCACTTAAGGCCTCTTTAACTTTCTTGTTGGTTCGAAGAGATTACCACATGTCCATAAGCCCACCAGGTTGCACAACAAAAGTGTAATACAAGACTAAGTGGCTTTAGAACCACTGGTACTCGCGGTTTGTCATTCCAGTTGTTAGTAGCACTACCGCACGTTGAGATACTACAACACTCTCACACATATTCGCACGCGCGCAAATATTATTACCTGACGAACTCTTTTATCGGACTTGTACCATTTTTTGGGTACCATCAGGAATCAAACTCGAGGAGTTGAATGAAACAAGAGGGAGTCAGATATTAAGTAAGAACATATATGTTGAATATTTATGTATGTGTAATATATACTCATAAAATGTTGTCCATTCAATGTGATAAAATACAGGGTACCGCAGAAATAACGGCTTGTTTTGAAATGTTAATAAAAAAAGTATCATACGTATTCTACAAAATTCAATTTTATAATCTGAAAGAACAATGTTCTTGAAAGAACGACGTTCATCTCGTAAGCGTGCTGCCGCTATGGGCGTGTCTGATCGGAATATGAGGAGAATTTTACATGGAGAAATTCACACCTTCTATTCCATCCATACAAAATGATGGACGCGCAGGAACTTAATGAACGCGATCCGACACAAAATTGTGACAATATCACTAAAAATTACCAGAAGAGAGTATTGCCAATCTTCAGAGTAAAGTTTCAGACGTTTGTAGTTAATGAAGGTCGTAATTTGATCGATATATTTTTTATAAAACAAAACATGATGAACGTGGTTTTTTTAAGATAAAATAAAAATTTACAGAAAATTTAGAGGTTTTTTATTTATATTTTAAAATGAGACGTTATTTTTGTCGTATCTGTATATAAGAAAAATAAAAAAAAACATCGTTTAGTATCTAAAATATGTTAATGGGATGTCGTAAGTTTTGATAACCTGACGTGTTAGACTAGGCAGCGCATACTTTCTTCCGGGCCTCTGTCGAGGTCAAGGCATGGCTGAGGGCGCAAGTTCACGGCGCGCGGAGCGGTTTGGAAACCACGCCGACCTTGGAATTTATTACGAAGAAAGCTGGTCGTGGAAGGAAGAAGCGACTCGCTGGGAGAAGACAGGTTGTTTGATAGTAAAACAAGATAGTTCATACACTTTGAACAGAGGTGTCTCATCCTTAATGTAGCTAATGGTTATGGGATATGTTTTCAGTTTAACTGGCTTATGTTCGTGATAATTCTTCCGTTAGAAACCATATCAATAAAATTAACTTCATTCATAAAAATGTCTGCTTAACGTAACGTATGTCTCTTTAAGAGCGCTTTTAGAATTTAATATATCGTCGAGATTCTAGCACAAGTTTATCTTTTACTAACAACTTGTTACATTGAACTATTTCTGAGATATTTTAATTGCAACGTTTAAACTCCTTCCTAAATTAATGATTAATAGGAAAATATGTGTTATTAATTTTTAAATATTCCTTAATATATCCCCTTAAAAAACTTCATAATGGAAATAAGGGGTCATTTAAAAAAATATTAAAATTTTATACAAAACTGATTACATATTATAATTTAAGATTGTGTGAAAATAGAATGAATAATAAAACATTCGCTAAATAATCTTTACATGTAGTAAATAATGTATGAGAAGTTTGGAAAGACCTAGAAAAACAAGGCACTACCAAATTAATTAAATTCTAAAAGGACGAGTAAAAAGCCTTTATAATAGAAGGGTATTCATAACGCAGTGTATTAATGTGACAGTAGTTAAATATGTGTGCCAGGATAGAATTAAGTGAATGTTTATTTTCTCTGCCTAACTCAATAGTGGTACGTGATGAAAATTGTGTCTCCGCTTAAAATATCAATTCTAATTTTATAGTTGAGGTGCATATTGGCCATTTGGTTCTAGTCATTATATACGAGTATGACAAGAAATCTTATAAATACATAATATGTGAAAAAAACGACAGGTAATTTGATATGGACAAACCATTTTAGTAATAACAAAAAAAATCATTTTTTAAAATAATGCACTTCCCAACTCGTGCCAGAACCTGGTGATAAAAACTTACTACCAAGAACAATACAATAGAAATTGTTTTATCTGCCTCTAGGAGTCTGTTCCACTTTCTTTGTATCCCGTGCCATGTTATAATTAATGACTTTGTATCCCGTGCCATGTTATAATTAATGGCTTTGTATCCCGTGCCATGTTATAATTAATGGCTTTGTATCCCGTGCCATGTTATAATTAATGGCTTTGTATCCCGTGCCATGTTATAATTAATGGCTTTGTATCCCGTGCCATGTTACAATTAATGGCTTTGTATCCCGTGCCATGTTACAATTAATGGCTTTGGCGTACGTAAATAAGTTAAGTAGTTTTAATCTAGCAATTGAAGTAAACACTGAAACAACACGGAATTGAACCCAAGACGCATAAATATTATCTTTCCCGTTCCCAAACGGGATAAGATTTAACACCAAATTCAGATATGACTTTCGTGTGAATAGCGGTAGATGAATATCATAACGAGTTTAATGAAAATCGCTATACAAAGTGGGGGATTAGAACACTTGTCTTTGATACCATCGGAGATAATTATGCAAGCCAATTTGTGATAGGCATGTCCTATTGCATTTAAG
The DNA here is from genome assembly GCA_949825065.1 of Odontocerum albicorne. Taxonomy (NCBI): domain Eukaryota; kingdom Metazoa; phylum Arthropoda; class Insecta; order Trichoptera; family Odontoceridae; genus Odontocerum; species Odontocerum albicorne. Next base: position 19,239,226 of record OX463860.1, on the reverse strand, counting down.
GCAAGGAGCTTTAGTACAAGCAACCTGTCTGGGTATCTTTCTCTATTTGGTCCTTGATAACTAACAACAGTTCTGCTGATCTCCTGCCATTTACTCCCAGTTGTGTTGAACATTCACGGTTTTGAGCGTGTCATGTGCGTGTCCATATCGCTGCCCATCTTACTTTTTTTTGCCCTCCGTTAGCTCAACAAAGAGGATATTGCGTGTGCATTGGCGATATATAAATGGGTATTTTATGGTTAAATTATTTCTTTAAGTTTTTTGTTCCATACGAGCCTATAAAAAGCGGCGAGCTATTTCCTCAATTATTTCAGCGCATGTAAAATATTGGGAATTTTTATCATAATTAACAACATGTTATGTGTAAAATTGTATGTGTATTATGTAAATAACCTTTGATGGGGATTTTCATAGTAAAATGCAGCCCTTGAGAAATATACTCGTAGTAATGAAAATTTTATTACAAGATGTGACTGTACTCTGATTAGGAAATCACCCAACGCTAAATACTTAGGTATACTGATTGATGCACAATTATCATGGATTAGTCAGATGAAAAGCCTGTAAAATAATGTAATTAATTTTAATTTTTAAAATCTATGTCGAATGACCGAAGCAAATTCATTGGAAACATTGTATTGTATTATAGATTATATCAACCGACTTTTGGATATGGGAACATGGTTTGGATGTTGCGGCACTTAGAAATTTTAAAATAATGATCTCAGCACAAAGAGCAGTTTTAAAAGTGATGTACAAATATCAAAGAAGAACGAATAACAATTTGGTCTTGCGTCAGGCTGTAGTGATGTCTTGTCAACAACTTTACGCCTAAAATCGTCTTTTATATGGATTTAGAAAATATTGTTACATTCAAACAAGCATTCATGAAACAACAGGAAGAAATTTAAGATTAAGAGAATTAACATATATGTAACGACATTTGGACGGAGAAGTTTGGTGTGATGGCTCTAACTCATAAATTATTTAATGCATTACACAAATACAAAAAGATCTAATACTAAGACATATTGTACATATAAAACTGAAATAAAAAAATGGCCACTAGATTCAGACTTTAAAATTGCGTCAATAATACAAGATAAAAACTCAAATAAGATCAAAAGCATGCAATGGAGAAATATTTCATATGTAGTTAGTTCCCTTTGTCTTCATTGTAAAATGAATGTTTCTAATTTGAAGGTTTTTTTGGTGTAATGTAGGGATTTTTCATACTTACATATGTCTGATCTATATGTGTTTTTTAATCTGTATTGTTCAAGTCTTATGACAGGAATACGCATATATAGACAGGAGAAAGTCTTATGACAGGAATACGCATATATGTTATGTATATGCAGGGGAAGCTTTTTATATTTTATTGTAAAAATTAAAATGCATAATGTTTTTTTTTAATACTGGAAAATGTATGTAGGTTATCAGGTTAACGAAAGTTATACGACTATTTTGTCTAAGATGAGTATAACACGAAGTTTCTTATTGTAACAAAAGAGTTAAGTTAACACGTGAGAAAACTGACTAATAAGTTAATGTACGAGTTACTCATTTAATACTTATTGAAAACTTAGAATTGAGAACAGACGCATATGTCGCACTCTTGGTGTACAGTGTGTTTCGTGTTCAACACGTTTTCTCTAGATTGTATCCGTGATCACCAATTTCTCAAGGCTTTCATTTTCATTTCTAGCAACATACCAAAAGTATGTTAAGATTCTTCTGCATGTTGTCATAAGCCTTTTGCTAATTCCAGGATAATAGAGAAGTCGGTGAAATTTGCGATCCACGATATACGCAGCGTCCGCTTCTAGCACCAAATCTCGAAGTCGTCAATCATATACATATATGTCTTTCTATCTTTCTCATTGTCCATGTTTCCATTCCATACAGTGCTGTAGAGAAAGTTAAAATTTTATTTAGACAAATTTTCTTCTTCTTCTTCGTATTTTAGGCATGTTGGCCCGTTATGGTCCTGTATCATTGTTTCCCTTTTATGACGTCGACTGCCAGCTGTCTTTCCATCTTTTGGGAGGTCGTCCTAGAAGTCTGCTTGCTTGGGGTGTTCTTTAGACATCCGGAAATAGCTGAGGCCTTTTGTGACTATTCAAGCACTTCGCCATAGAAGTCATTATTGCACATTATGCTAGCACCTAAGTATTTCAATTTTGTTACTTGTTCAATTGGTGTGTCGTTGATCGCCACACTGCATCCAACTTGGTTTCTGGCTAGAGTCATGCATTTAGTCTTGCTAGTGGAGATAGACATGTTGTATATTTTGGAAGTAGTGTGGAGCCGATGTAGCATTTGTTGCAGGTCTTCCTCTGATTCGGCTATGATGGTGGCATTGTCAGCATAGCATATGATGTTTAACATATTGTCGCCCATCTTGTATCCCAGGTTAAAGTCGGCAACTTCTTCTATAACTTCTATAATTATACAATTATAGAAATTATAGACGAATTTTGATCAATGATAATAATAATAAATGAATGAACAGCGTTCTTTATAAATTAATTTTAAAAGACACCTCATAAGGATGAATGTGAACTGAAGGCTAATGTGTTAAGTAAGATGAAGAAGAGCATACTGGGAGGATTTGGGTATGTAGAACGAATGACTGAAGAAAAACTAACAAAAAAATATATAGTCCAAATTTGAGTTGAAGATGAGAAAAAACGACCAAGGAAAGTATTGTTGGATCAAGTGAATTATGTTTTTAAAGAAGGAAACGTTGAAAGTCAGAGAAATCGTAGGATTTGTATGAAGTGTATGTATGGATGTAGAATATGCAAAGAATATGTGTTGAGATAGGACAATCTGGCGGTCAATCATATCTGCCTACCCCGACAGGGAAATAACATAATGACATGCAGGTAACTCATAAGCTCTGCTAAATAAATTCAGATGAAATGAAATACGAAAGTATGTTTCAAACCAGAATATCAACAATGGATAACAAGTTTATTATATACATATCCGAATGTTTGCACATGTAATGTAAAATCGACGAGCTTATTGCTACAAAATAATCACATCCAACCAACTAGACAAGTTACGTAAATGTATGCTAATAAATTGCAAACTGGTTACAAAAATCCGGTTTCAAACACACAGAAATATAAACAAAAATCAAAACTAAACATTATTTACGTATTTAACAAATAGTTTTAAAAAGGAGTAAGATGACAAATTAAATATTAAAAAATATAAACATATTTTGACTTCTATAACTGAGAAAAGGACAGGAAAAAATTAGTGATAAGGAAAAACACTATTTTAATGTATGTGTTACTTAACTATACAGTGATCAATTTGGAAGGTTTCGTTTTGTACAATATGGTGGATGACCAGATTTTGAAAGAAGATAAAGTGAAAAATATGATTAAAAGAAGATGGTGCATGACGAGATGTATCAATGTAAAGGAGGTGAATATTGTGTGCTCGGAGAGAAAAGTTTAGAGATATATTATCTCTGCCTACCCAGCAAGGGGCACGGCATGATGATATGTATAAATATATTAAAAATAATTATTTAACTTCAATCGATCCAATAATAATATTATGAAACTTTACTAGAAGATTTATTTATGTAATTAATAACATACATTTATTGATAAATTTATTAATATAAAATATTCATACACTCGTTCTAATTTGGAGTTAGTACTATATATAAAACTAATTATTGTATCACTGTGATTATTCTGGATAAAAACACATATTTCTACAATTTTAATATTTTCAGATACCTTGAGTATCGATTTAGGCGCCAAAATTCAAACTGACACTTTTAAATACGCAGCCATCTTGACCATAAACTAAAAACATACGATACAAGTACCGACCTAAATTAGGGAATGAACCCAAAATTTATATCTTTGCAGCAATAATATGTCAACGTCACATAATTTCTCGCTAAATACCGAATGCCCAAACGACTGTTCTCTTGACTGAGTTGTCCTACGCACGAATGTGTGTTGGGAACGTTTTTTGTCCGCTTTCACACGACTCATTGTTCCACCGTTAGTATAATAAGCTTCTTGCCTACGCCATTGTTAGATTTACATGCCGATACACATAATGCAATTCCTCATTTCTAAAACGCAACTGACATTATTGTGTATCGATTGTACGATAGTTTCTCGGAAGATCGAATGTATGAGCCAGCAGGGATCTAAACGAGAGTTTTGCTTTTCTTTTTGCACTCAATTTACACGTACTAGACACCTACACATTAAGAGAATTCACATTGATATGATCTTATGAGCATATCATCTGAAATAACGTAATGAAACCTTTCTAGGTCAAAATCAACACTCGATTAAATCAATAGTACTTAGATTTTACGATTTAATGTGAATCCAGCTACTTTCTATTAGTTACAAAAATGAATTTTTATCTATCATATTTTAATTTTTTTCTGCATTTTTCTTGATCTATTGTAAGTCCCGATGAATGGTTGATTTAAGATGATTCACTTATGATCTCTTCGTGTTCCATCTCTTATAAACTACTATATTTAAGTCAATTACCTAGTTTCTTATAGCCACCTCGTGTCACATATCTGATAAACTGTCATCTTTTAGCCTTAACTATATATTACAGCCTTAACTATACTTACCTGGCTAAACCAATAACCTTCTCATTTTCTATCACTGATAAACTACTATGTTTTACAGTCAGTTGCCTAGTTTATTAAAGTCACCTCGTGTCGCATGTCTGATAAACAACTAACTATTACAGTCACTTGCCTTGCTAAACCAAAAACGTTCTCATGTTCCATATCTGATAAACTGCTATATTTTACAAGCAGTTGCCTAGTTCCTTATAGCCACCTTCTGTCGCTGCTCTGATAAACAACTATATATTACAGTCAACTGTTTAGTTGTACCAATAACCTCCTCGTGTTCCATCTATGATTCCAAACTGCTATATTCTAAGGTAAGTTGCCTAATTTCTTATAGGCACCTCGTGTCCCATCTCTAATAAACTGCCATCTTTTAGCCTAGTTTCTATAATTTAACTCCTAAGCACAACAGAGTTTTAATTAAATAATCATATACAAACATTATTCAAATCAGCTTAACAAATGCACTCCGATATTGTTTTCACAATATCATCAGATTGTACTCAAATATTTCGATGCGTGATGATCTACGCGAATAATTGGCCAATTATTTGACCTTCTGACATTTGCAATAATCTTTATGAGAAGAAAGTCCTTTCATGAAATACTTTTACATATTCTAAATATTTTTTTTCACAGGAGAGAACCGTATAAATAATTTATGTATTCATATCTCCATAAACAGCTGCATTACTGTTAGTATTATTATTTCGCCAGAGGCGGCGCGGTCGTTTGACCTGTTGACACAACGTGTTTCATCTAGAAAATTGCTATTTTTATAGTAAAAACATGATGGGAAAAGAAACTCTGTGGCTAAAATCGTAAATATAAAATATTTTTTCAGTTCGTCATGTTTGCTCGCACCAAAATTATTATGAAATCCAAAATACTGACGCTGGATCGATAGAATTTAAAAAGACTAGTAGTGGTATTGCAAATCGGTTTTTTAGTAGAATTTTTGTTACATCATCATCATCACCATTCTTGCTCAAGAGATATTTTTTGCAAGAAATCATCATGAACGATTTCAGATGCGATTGAGCTAAGGAATTCCGTAATCGGTTCAGAATATATTTTATCTTAGAAAAACATTTCTTGCTGAATACCTGTGTTAAAAAATATTTATAAGCTATAAAAACGTGCTTATTGATCAACGAATGCGAGTTAAACTTTTGCAAAACATAAAAGCAAAATGCCGTGCAGTTTTCGCGTGATTCTAACGCAGTTTCCTTTCAATCGTAGTTATTCGCAATGTAAGTGTAAATCTCATCGTCAAGTGGAGAGATAAAACTTCCCCATTTTATGTCAGAGTAAAACTTCCCTGCTCGTGGAGGGCTGATCCCACCTGTAAATTCCGGGTTCACCACCGGTTAAGTCCGTCGCTGACTGGAGACGTGGAAGGGCCGTCCTTCCACGGCACAAGAGGAATCACCCGATCCAATCTGCTAGACCGAACAAGTGCAGAACGCAACAGGACTACCCTGCTGCTCTTCGAAGTGCGGGGTTAAGAAATAAATAGAGAGGAATCTTCAAGAGCTGTCATGGGAGTCACAATGTTCAGTAATGATCGATTCGAAGACGATGAAGATGAAGAAAAAAACGACTGCTGCTGTTGGTTGATCAACTATTACGAAAAAACCCATCAATCAATCATAACACATTTATTCAACTAATTATTAATCACTTTTGACTAGACTAGTATAAAAAATACTGAACGATTGTACATGCAAATGATGCCTATCAGTACATCTTGAATAAGTTCGTGTTTCTCGAGAAAGGAAACCTATTGAACCAGTTTTTCAAGTTACGGGTTACGTGAAGAACGATGGCTCCGTCTACCAGGAAGTCTCTTGTCACAATATAATTATTACCGAAGATGAGAACAATATTATGCAATCGAGAAATAATTTCCAATCAGGTTAACGTCTTGATGAGTGGGAATATCTTAACGTGTCAACTTTTACTCTGAGCTGTTTAAATTCCAGAAACTCTCTCAAACTAAACTATTTAGATCATTTAGTTGATTGAATTATGCATAATGCAATAAGTTTATTTCCAAATCGGTTCCAATGAAATAAGGAAGTTATCTTACATGAAAGATTATAGAAACTTAACAGAAAAAAAATAGTACCATTCGTATAAATCATCGTTTATCAACCTATATATAGGTCGCGATCCCCAGGGGGGTCGTTGTAAAATGTCAGGAAGGTTGCGAAAATAAAAATAACTTACATCACCACCTTCTTATTCTTACGCTCAGCTGTTGTTTTTTTTTTGTAATATCTTTTAATTTGTCAATAATAGTGGATTCGCATCCCGTGTTTGAGCGCGCTTAAGGATTCTGATCTTCAAACGGCGCTATACAAATTAACTTTTTATTATTGTTATTGAATGATTAATATTAAGTGTACAAAAGGAAAATAATACATTTTCTGAGAAAAGTTAACACATTTATTTTGGAAAAAAATCAGGGGCAATGCTAAAAGATTGAGATACAATGACACAAATCATGAATATATTAAGTACAAAGGAATTGCATGATTCTTCTCTCATTATTTAGGAGGAGAAACATATAGTTCCTTGCACCAAGAGTTTACAACACAATGTCGCGGATTCAAATTTAAAAAATAGAAACAAGACTCTTTAAAAAGGGGAAAGCAAGGAGTGAAGTTCTCTACATAGTGAGTGACTGGTGTAAATGTAGAGTGGGTGTGATGAAGAGTTGTTAGAAATAATTTTGATGCGGTTACAATTGTGTATGTCATCGTTTCTCAACCTGTGGGTCGAAACCCTCAAGGGGTTCCGTGTAATATCAGGGGGATAGCGAAAATAAAAAGAACTTACATGTACAAAAGGAAAATAACAGTTTATTTCTGAGAAAAACATACCCATTTATTTTTTCAAAGTACAGTCTAAGTTCAAGTTATTATTATACAATGTATAAGTTTTGCAGGGGGTCACAAAGTTTTAATTTAATTGTTTTATCCTTTGGGGAATCTCAAGGCCAAAAAGATTGCAAAACACTGGTGTATATGATAACTTGGGATTAAAGATTGTATAAAGATCTGAATGCCGAGTTTCAATGTGTCAGCTGAGTGTTTTGATACTTAGGACAAATATATGAAATTCATGATTAATGTATCATAGATTATTATCTACAATATTTTATCATATTATCTACAATACATGATTAATTCATGTATTGTAGATCAGTGCTTCCCAAATTGGGGGACGCGGCCCCCTGGGGGCCGCGAGATTTCTCGTGGGGGTCGCGAAAATATTCAGTACAAATATTCATGTGAGTATTAAATTGTTTCATGTGAGTATAGTTTTTATTTAAAAAAAAAGTTTTTAAGCAAGTTCCTATAGTTTTGTGTTGAATATAAATATGTGTATTTTAATTGTGGGGGGGGGAGGGGAATTAATTACTTCAGATTTAGGGGGCCGTTACATGAAAGTAATTGGGAAGCACTGTTGTAGATAATAAAAATTAAAAAAACAGATAAACACATTTTTCAAAAACACATTTCTTTAAAATAAATATTTTAACAATTTTCTGGATTAAAAAATACATTACTCACTCTCATACTTCTTATTACATGTAACATAACGTACGATGAGACCAAATAAATTTAGCAACGTTTTATCCCATATTCTCTGGATTTCAAATATAAACGATCTTCCACTGTCCACTCTTTAGGAATGTTCTAATGTAATAAATAACACGATATAATACAATATTACAAATTAAGCTTATTATATGATTTGCTCTATGGTCTGCCTTTCCAATAAAACTCTATAATTTTTAAATTATGAATTGTAGATACTAAATATTTCAAAAGAAATAATGGAATGTTACCAAAAGAGGAGAAGCAGGAAGGAAAAGAGTAGCGGTAAATCCCATTATTGAATGTAAATATAATGTTTATTTAGTCGCTGTTTGAATCACACCAACAATGGTGCGAATCTAACTTTATGTGACACTTGGTTACAGAATCTGGTGTTATAAACTCTGGCCTTGTACGCAAAATAACAGTAACGGCATTTCAAAATGTCAAGTTAAATCATCTTTTATAAATATTATAAATTAAGTACCTGAAACATAGAAGTAATATAAGTTGTCGCATATATTATAATAATACGAGTATATGAATGAGTTTCTTAAAGTAATGGCAGCGATGTGAAACCTTCTTCTAGTAAATAATTATTCGTGTTGTTTATGGTTGAGCGCCATAATTCCTTTATGATCTATGAACCATTTTGAGTGCAGCACTTAATTTGAAATTGTTAATCTATTTGATTTGGTTTACATAACATATGATCTCCTCTGTTAAAATCCTGCTTGGTAGTTGTTTAGCAAGTACTTGTTCGACGACTTATCTGTTTTTTTTTCATGTCTCTCGAAACTAATATCGAAACATCAATTATAAGTCGAATACGTTTTGGACATTTTTATTTTCCTGTCCATTTGGCCAGACTCCATATTAGGAGTTCTTCTTTGTGTGAGTGGGGCTAGGAGTAGGGAGATTTCGGTTATATATTTTTCTCCTGTTCTCTATATACTTTCCTTTTGACTTTTAAGAAACAAACAAAAATATTCCTCCCCACAAATCTTCACTACCTGTTGAGCCTCAATAAAGCTTCCGAACTTAATAGCATATTCATTTTATTATTCAAAATGAGATTAACTTTAATAAAATACATGTATAGTACTCGTATATGCACATCGATGGTCGCCATTTAAACTGAAAGCATTCGCTCGCTTACTACACATTTAATTCTTATCTTATTGTAAATATTCATTTAGTTGTAAACTATGTAGTTTAGTTGTAAAATAGTTTCACTCCATAGTATCTCACCAGATAACAGTAATCCCGGGCCGAGGTAATTTAGTATACAAAATATCAACTACAGACGCGGCAACCGAGTGCGCCGATGTCACACATGTGAATAGAACTACCAAGATCCTATGAAGTGGACATCACTTGACACTGGCGTATACTTCTTCATATATAGGAGTTCACGGTCATTATTCAAGAAGAAATATCCGAGCACTGAAAAAGTTTAAAAAATCATTTTCAAAACACTTCCAACCCAGTCGAGTCCTTTACATCATGTTCTTTTTACAGTTGCCGAGCAGATAAATTGTTTTTATTGCAATTACACAAACAATGGGAAAATAAGTATTCCGGTCTTCAAATGTAATCATCCTGTAATTTTGAAATAAACTTGATGACACTGACCATCACTCGTACGGTCGCATTTTTTATTTGTCTGCAAATGTCTTCATTATGTGCTTTTTGTTGAAATAACTGTGGCCAGTAGCGTGACGAGAATTAGATACTCTTGTGTAGAAAATAAAAAATCGCCCTTTTTCATTTAAATTAATAATTATTTCCTTGGGAGCATTTATAGATTATTAAACATACAAAGAGGAAAAGTTATATTCAACATTAAGATTAGAGGTGTCCACAGAAAGGTCAATTAATTCTGAAAAACAATGCTTATACTGTATTATTTATAGTTAAGACATTAATATTGTGGAGGTTTAAATACATTGTAATCTGTTTTATAAAACACTGTTAATTCCCCTGATAATGAGATTTGATGAATTAATTCCCTTGAAACCGGTAGGGTTATACCGTTACATAAAATAGAATGAACAGTGTTTTATAAAACAAATTACAATGCTTATACTGTTAAAAAATGTTCAAAGCTTTTCCTATCCTAGACTTGCACTACGCTCAAACAGAAATAAGCATTTAGCATTTTCAGTTCATCGCTCCTCCTTCTTTAAGTCATCCTTTGATATCCACATCTCTTCGATGACGAAATTTGTTTCTCCGTAACTCTTTTTTATCTTTTTCCTTTCCCAATCTTTGGTGACATTTACAAATATTCCATTTTATCAATACTTATCTTATCTTTCAAGCATGACAGTTTTCTCTTCCTGTATATCGTTGACAGCTTTTTCTTGACCAGTCGTTGTCGTTGCTGGGCCTGGCAACGTCAATCTCAAGCCGCTGCTCTCAATAATGCTCAAAATTCCTTAACCAGTAGATCTTGGAGGATTGACATACTCGTATATGGGCATATCGAAGACCACGAGATGCTAAGCATTCGGCGCCGCACTACATCTCGAAACATCCAACATATCTCCCCTTTTTTCTCCGCGTTCATGGTTCCACTCCATGGAATGCTTAGGAGAAAACCAAAATGATTGCCAACAGGGAAATTTTTGTATTCAGAAGTATATACCACTTAGTATCTGCATAATACAAATTGAAACGCCCTCGAGGAGAGTTTGTTCTCTAAACGGCGTTACATAAATTGTATTTTTATTATTCACAGTTTTTTCATTTGTTTTTTCATTTGTTTTTTTTTTATATAGGGTTATAAACCTTTCACCCAACAATTGACACTAATCTCCTTATCTCTTGCCTGGTTTGTTGAATGCAGTGTTATAAAGGATCATAAAACTCATTTATTTGGTGCGTGCATTTTATGGGGATTCCTATTCTTGCTCGTTTGCCCTAAACTGTCTCCATGATCATCATCATCAGCTTCACAACAAATTTTAATGTTATTTCTAACAACATGTTCAAAGCATATTGGAATATTTTTTTAGCACGCTGTCCAAAATCTTTCGCCAATTTTTCGATGATAAAGACGTTGTATTGTATTAAACATTCCTTGTATATACGAGTAGTACAACCTGACGGGCTTATTGCCATGTGACAACCTCTTCCAAAAAACCAGAAAGATGTTAAGGAGGCATTGAGTGAGAACCACACAATAATCCTTTTTAAAAAAATCTGGGTCCAAGCGGGCTTTGAACCCGCAACCTCCGGATCAGGAGACAGGCTTTTTACCAACTAAGCCACGGAGGTTACGTTATATGTGTGCTTAATGTGACATTATTAAGTTACAAAAATAACATTACATAACTTTTGCACTCAACCGCTGTCATACCAGGGGGCTTTATATAATTCCCAAAAAACAGCACAACTTGCAAACAATTTTTCAACATTGTTATTTGTTTATTCTACTTTATATAACGGTATAACCCTACCGATTTCCAGTCTTGGGTCTTATTTGTACTCCCCTGATGATAAGGTGAAAACCCAGAAACCGGTAGGGTTATATCGTTATATTGGATAAAGTGGAATAAACAGTGTTTGACTAAACAAATTGCAATATATTTAAACCTCCACACTGTCAATGTCTTCACTGTAAATAATCATTTATTCATAAGGTACCTTTCAGCTTATCTGAATTGGTGATTTGTTTGTGTCAAAGGGCGTGACCGGGAGACACAATTGTCTTCGGTCACAGTTATTTGTCAAGTAAGATCATTAGATTGACCCCTTGTTTATACTTTTGAACAATGTTCGATCAATGTGAAGTTGGCGTGAATGAAACAAAAAACGTCAGAACAATAAACGTAAAAAAATAATGTAGGCAGTCATATTTACATAATTTACAACAAATATGACACTATGCTTATGATAATATGAACATATATATTCAAAAATGAGTCAATCAATAAACCCACCACAAAAGATAACTTTTTGTTTGATTTTAAATATTAAATTAACATACATAACTATGTTATTTCCTTAATATTTAAAAACTAGTAATACGAGTAACGCGTCAATAATGATGGAAGTAATGTTTTTTTTATATGACGCTGTGTTTGTCTTTGTGCTGCGTCATGTTGTTTGGTTGCTGCTTCTCTAGAGTCTCCCTTATGATTGACGCGATCGTCTCTTCATTTTAACATCTATAGCTCTTTTTGTAGCCATCTGTCGTTTAGATCAGCGGTAGACAAACATTTTTTTGAAAATGGCCAAATAATAAATATGTACGATTCTGTGGGCCAAGAGGCAAACTCGAATGTTGCCGAATTATAATCGCGTGGCGTCACAGCAGAGGCCACCGAATGCAAATTATAGGAGCGCCACATACGGCTGACCCTTGGTTTAGATCCATAATAGTAAGTCTATAATACTTATAGTTAAAATGTTATCTTACTGAAACAATCAAGTAAGGTTATTTTTAACATAATTATTAGTTAAATCTGGAATGAAATGGGAAATCTGTGAAAATGTAGTATTTGAATGAAACGAAACTCAGAATAGAGTAGATATCTTATTGGCAGAAAATTTTATATTAACTGTTAACAACTAACTTAATTTATTCACAAAGCAATAATATAAAGTGAGTGGGAGTGATGTGTCAATCTAATAATTGAGTGTTAAGTGTTATAAATGTTAGAAGAATCAAGCACTCTCATTTATTATAAACTGCTTTCTCGTTTCAATATTTATATGTTTCTATTAAACTGTAAAGTAATCTCTTGTTAAGAATTACACGATTTACCATTGTAATTTTATATCTTATAATCAGACAGATGTAAAATAATATTTGAATAATAAAAATGTTCTAACTGTGAAATTAATTAAAGATGAACCGTAACTTTGAATAATTTAATGTTACACACCGATGTAAATACAACCGATTTTATATTATTATTTATGGTTAAGGCATTAACACTGTGGAGGTTTAAAGACATTGTTATTTGTTTAGTCAAACACTGTAGAATAAACGGTGTTTGACTAAACAAATTACAACGATTTTATATTGTTTGATGATAACAAGTCAGTAAATCGTTTGGGTTACAATGATAGAACATATTGTATTGTATTGTATTGTATTACACTTTCGTATACAACAATCCGATAGCGCCCCTGAAAAGAAACGATCGGAGCACACCGGCGTGTTTTTTTCGATATATGTTATGCTATCATATATATGAACGAAGTTATATGTATCCTTATACCCCTGAATACTAGGTGGAAGAAATGCCTGTGTGATTCGAGGGGAGTAGCACAGCGTGGAGTCCGTAACGGCGACTTTTCGTACTTCTAATAGAGCTGTAATTAACAAGTGTGAGAGAAGCAAATATATTTTTACATATGACAAACGGGAGAAAAAAGATCTCAACTTACGAGTACTTCATGTAAAATTTTCTTGTAGTGTAGTATACTTCCGTTGTATACAGTACAACCTGACGGGCTTATTGCCATGTGGCAATCTCTCCCAACCAATCAGAAAGATGTTAGTGACCTTAAGTGAAAACCAGACTGGAAATCTGAGATTTGAACCCCAACCTCCAGGCTGGGAGACAGGCGTCGTACCAACTAGACCACGGAGATCGTCACATATTCTGTAGTTAGCAGACTGAAAGACAATAAATCTTGCACAAAAGTACTCGGCGTATATTGTTACCTGATAAACTATTTTAGCAGACTGAGACCCTTTCTTTTATTTCGGGAATTGAGTCCGAACCCCGAGAGTGAAGTCAAGCGTTTTACCAATAAAACCACAGAGACTGTCGAGGAATAATCTTACATTTATACGTCCAAATAATAAAATGCTCTCTTTTGGAGAAATTGTATGAAGAAAAAGAGTTTCCATGTATTTATTTTATTGTTTGGAGTTGTTTATGTTAAAATGACAATGAACTCTCGTTTATTCTGCATACGCATTACCATTAGCTCCATTAGTATCGACAAGAAAGGACGTGACACGTGACCGACATAACACGATGCGACAATTTCTATGCGCGCAATATGGTGCTATGTCGCCTTAATGTCAGCGCCAATTAAGTGGATCTGCATCCTCAATGTCAATGTGTAGAAAGTGAATTCCACTCTCTCCTCGGCTAGCAATTGTTTTAATGACAATCTGTCGCTGATGATGACTCAAATCCGGACATGAGGAAAAAAAAGAGAATAAAGGCAAATTAGTAGAATTCGTTTCTTGGAACTGATAAACTAATCTGTCTTTGGGATGTCGAGGGCTCGGCTTTGCTTCGTCTGCAAAGTGATACGAAAGTGAAGGTAGTTATAATGGTCTTGGTCGCATATGGTAGTAACTGGAGATGGCATACGAGCGTCATTTATCGAGTTATAGTTCATCCAAATGATGAACTACATCATATACACGTATACTATTGCATAATATTTAATGAATTGATAATCTTTATTTTTGGTAAACGATCGTTTTCTTGAATAATATTTAAATTGGATTGATCTTTCTCACTCAGACTTCGAGATATAGGTGACATGTGCAGCTTTAGGAAGTAAGTGCAAATTTTAAGAAATTTGTAGGATCTAGTACAATATATGTTGAACAATATACGAGTATGTTGAACAATAAGTTCGCCATGTTGTACTCGATCCAATAGGGCGGGGTATTATGACAGGGCTTTTGCCATTGCTGGTCCTATGATGTGAAATGGTATACCTATAAATATAATAAATATGAGTGGCGTGTACAGCTTTAGGAAGTACTTGCAGACAACCTTTTTTGAGAAGTCTTCTCAAAATTTATGATTATATAACATATATATAAACACTGCACACATACGCTACACTGCGTCTAAAGCCGAAATTGTTTCTTTAACATATCGGAAGATCAACAAATGTTTCTTTGTAGTTCGTATTTCTTTGGTAAATTTCCTGCTGTTTTCTTACCAATGAAGATTTTTTCAATAAATGCTGATGCGGGGAAGTACCTAATCCAATGGCCGCAATCACCACCTCACCTTATATCCTTATACTTAACGGCTCTACATGAAGTTTCCTTTTATTATTTCAATTATATTTTTAAAGCAACAGTTGACTGTGTTTATACTAACAAAACGTCTTCTAGTTCTCATTGAACGTATTGAACTCACAATTAACTTTTTTTATCATTATTTTTAATGCCCAAATTAGTGGGTTCGAATCCCGAGTTGAGCTCCCTTGAGGAGAGTCTGCTTTCCAAACGGCGCTATATAAACTGTCCTTTTATAATTATTATAATCCATGTAATGAATAATGTTACATTTCTACAAATATGACGTGCAAGGTACTAAATCTTGCAGCTCGAGGGTTACAAGTTTGATTTATGTTGGCACCCAGATTTTTTAAAAAGAGTTCTAGTCTTATTTTATCTTAACCCTTACAGGCACAGGTAAACTTCACTTATTTTTACTCAGGCTGCACAAAAAATAAAAAGTCAAGTTTCTCATTATTTTTTGAAAGTGTTTGAAAAATGATACATACAAATGCTAAATTAACATATTTCCACTTCCTCGGTAGGTCAAGGAACTCCTGGTGAGGTGGTACAACTTATGTACCACTAGTCCATATTTCCACTGGTACTTCTAATGTACCACCAAATAATGCCGAAATACATCCAAGTAAAATTAGTTTTTAACCTAAATATAAATTTACCACAATTACTGAAGTCAATTTTATCACAACACAACTATTTTTATTAAAATTTAATACAAATATATAACGTTTTCTTTTATACGCACAAGTCGGCACACCAAGAACAACTAACTGTCAATAATATTATAAGCTAAATGAATTTGAACAGGACCAGACCTGCAGCTGTGCGGATATGAGTCAAAAGTATTATATTATACGAAGTAGTACATAATCTGAGCGTTCGTGCAGCAATAGAGAGAGGTTTAACAAGTGGTACATTGCGTGTACCATTATGCAGTACTGCGTCAAAAAAGGTGGTACATAACGCGGACCACTAAGCCTGTAAGAGTTAATACCTCGTTTACATATTTCTGGTGGTTGGAAGATATTGCCACGTGGTCATAAACCCGCTAGGCTGTACAGTATACAACGTAAGAGTAAAACAATACAACTTATGATACATTTTACAAGTTTTTAGTTAATTGAATCACTTTGTTTGAGCTTATATGGTAACGTTTTTACTAGGACAGATTTTGATTACGAAATACCAATTTTACTGGTTCAATATTTTTTTGCATATTTTTATATTTTTTGCATATTTTTTGCATATTTATATTTGCATACGGAATTCAAGATATGCTTATTTTATATTTCATGTAAATCAAGGTTTGTCGGTTATTTTTGAATATTTACATCCAAACAGTCTTAGGTTAAATTCTTGTGAATAACACTTTGAAATTATTTATTTAATTAAAATTAACGTTAACTATTTTTGATCGATTTAACTTTAAATTGTAGTAGTAGGTATCAACTATTGTGACTTTTTTGTCATTTAAGCTTTTGGAATTTAAAAGTCATCGCGACTTATTTAAAAAGAATATTCTGGCGTTTTATTCCTCTGAAAATAGAAATTAAATAAGTTATGGCTCTATTCTTCCAAAAAACATTTTGAAATGATCGCAGATCGTATGCCTATGAAAAACACTAAATCATAATTTTCCTATGTGAATGATATTTATTATACAAAAGATCGCGAAATGTAAGATATTTATCTAGGCAAATATTTCTTATACCAGTCGTCAAATATAAATAAACGTAATTCGACATTTTTTAAGAACATATCGTGAAGAAATGGCATCATTGATCATAATACGCGTGGGAAATTCATACATTTTTATTCGCACAATTTATAGTATCAGAGATGAACTGAACCAATTAAATTGTTAGCCAAAATGTTCTTGCCAAATATATATTTCAATATTTTTTTATATAACTTGGTATAGCGCTGTTTCCCGGCCTTTACAATCAACTCAAAAACGCCTCCTATCTAGCTCAACCTGTTAATGAAATAAGACAGGTAGAAAAACTTCAATGTTGCTAATATGTTATGAGCACCATCAGGTTCCTAAAATTCAGGTATAAAGTGGTCTAAGAGTAAAATCAGTCGGGAAATGAATCCGCTAGGAATCGAACCGGGGGCGCCGACTTAGCGTGAATGCTAAATGTTAGACCTCGGCCGCTGACAAAAGAATGCTTCACGGTTTCGCATTTTTTAAGACAATGCGGAGTAGTTTATAAATAATCGCAAAAGCCAATAGAGGAATGTCTCTCCTCACATTCAAAAAATATTTTTTCTTTCAAACTGAAATTTTACTAACTCCAAATAATTATAATCGGATACAAAAGTAATCCTACCTACATTTTACCTGTTTTGAGATATTTAAAGAAACAAAATATCGCTTTGCCCGGGAATATATGGAATGAAAAAATAAGTTGTTATTTAAAAATTAAAACACTTGGCGAAAATATAAGCCTTTGAAAATGGAAATGTGAGGCCAACCCATAAAGACGGGATTTTCACATCATTCAGGTTGATTACAAGGGATTGCCACGTGGCAATAACCCGCAAGATTATATTGTTTCAACGAAAGTGTAACAGTACAATTGAGGTGTATGGTCGTGCAGTAGCCCACTAGACGTCTCACTAGACGTCTGTACGAAAGGTCGCGGAAGAACCCCACGTTTTACTACTACCCTCAGATGACACAGGCATTTCCCAACTAGTATTTGGGAGTGTAAGAATACCTATGACTTTGGTCATATCTATTCTTTCAAAACTATGTTAAAAAGAAAAAACATGCCGGTGTGCTCCAATACAGTGGTGTTGCTGGTGAATTCGCTACTGTGTAACGGCTTATTCACTTTAAAAAAACAAATTCCGTGGCACAGTTTCACATTCCAACTGAATTGACGGTGGTATGGCAAAAGCATCCTCGACTACGAGATCCAGCAATGATGACGACGAACAATACTAAATTATTTATAATAATTTCGTTCGAATTGATAAATAAATAAGTAAATCCTGATATAACCAATTTCCAATCCTACTCTGTTTATAATTTTGACAAACGGCACACAACAAGGAAGAACAAGATTGATTAAACAAAGTATCATAAATATTGTGACTTCAAAGTGTTTAAAGAAACACTTGGCTCATTTTATAATGGCGAGAAAATATAATTTATTATTATTTTTCCAAACAACAAACATGTTTATCAATTTCGCACGCTCCACTATTGCAAATAAGTTACTACAATACAATATTCTTGTTCACGCAATTCAATTTGCTAAATATAACTAAGTATTTTTTACAATACAATACATAATTTCAATTGAGATTTTTTTTATTCGCACTAATTAACACTTTAAGACCCGGTTAAAATAAATACAACCTTTTCAAGACCTCCACATGTTTTTGAGGAATTCTGATTTTTGTGAAGTTTATTAAAATTGCTATATCTAAGTAAATATTCGGACGATTATATTGAAACTTTGTTTTTTTATTTAAAATACCTTAATAATTCAGTTTAGTATAGTAATTTTTAGTTTAGTATGGTAACTTTTATTTCATTTCGTGCACTCTGAGGTGGCTTAAATGTCCAATCGTAGATCCGAACATCCTCCCGGAGAGTGGAGACACTCGATGCTGGGCGCTCTTCTCGCATTATGCACTTTTCACTCTTGAACTATTTTACGATTTTTAGTGATTTTTTAGCATTTTTGCTGCTTAAAAATTCTTGTAGTGCTTTTAAATAACACAAAAATAGCGCTTTATAAAAGTATGTCTAATGAAAGGCTGTAACAGATTTTATCTCTTTGCAATCGGAACTTTTGGTTTAGTCCGTCAATAATGTGTGCTTGCTGAAGAAAAAAAGTTATTACTAAAAAAAATCGCAACTCCATGGTCACAGGCATTACACAAAAATGTATTGAGGCAATATCAACATTAGGGTTTGATTTTTATATTATTTTATATTTCCCTTTTTGCTAGTCGTTTATGGCGCTCTTCGGATATAACACCTGGACCAGTGCCCCAGTTGCTCCCTCCACCCTTGTTTCGTATCTGTATCAGGATGTCCTCAAGACTTACTAATTTATTCGGTCCCACCCTACTTCAAATAGGTTAGTCTTAGTCTTGGTGTTTGTTTATGTTTTTAATGCTTTTTGAGTGTCATTAAAATGTGATTTGTGACACACTGAGAAAATTACGGAACATAAAAAATATTTATGACCAATGAATGCATCCATTCATGACAATACTTTTGTGAAATAAATAAGTACATTTTAAATGAGTCTCTTATGGGTGAAAATATTTAGGTAACACTTGTCCTGTTTTCATCCTTAGATATAAGCATATATAAATAAATAATAGCTCCCCGTGCCCAATGTTTGCATCCAGTCCAGCAATTTTCCAAGCTGGCCCTAATTACAAATATCTAACTAAATCGATAAAATGTTGGTTATGATAACCGGTAATGATTCATATTATCATTTGAACTGTCCCAGTTAGCGGCGATGACAATGCAGTAATGCTATTTGCATACATATTTTCGAAACTTGATCACGCACTGATAGAAATCGATGCCATCTGCCAGCCGGCAGGCAGCATAGCGGCATCCGTAGCGCATTACTATTCTGATTTACTTTTGATATGCCGATCAAAATAACACTTTTGCTGATATTTTTCGTCTTTAGTCTATGCCACATATTAAAAACTTTTTCTCTTTTAGTCTATGGTAGACAATATTCATGCTTTTTGAAATTTGGTTGAATTTCCATATTATTTATTAATGAAACGAGAGGCGTAAAAATATCAAATTCATCAAATCATATCTTACATATTATTAAGAATACAGGCAAAAGCTTACTGGGGACACGACAAATGAAAGGCCACAAACCCAGATCCATTAAATTTGTATGTCCACATTGAATTACCTGTTGTTTCACAAATGATGTATTTATAAAATATCTTGTCATGTATTAATAAAGTCTTTAAGAGGTTATTCGCAAATAAAACTTCAGGATGAGCCGTTTTTAGTTTCTCAAACCCAAATCCATTAAAATTGTATGTTCATATTAAATTACCTGTTATTTATAAGATTTCTGATCGTTTGCGGACGGGACACTGCGTGGTGGCTAGTCATCTTTACAGAATGTGTATTGTAGAGAATACCGGCTGTGGTCTGGATGATGAAACTATAGACCGTGTATTTTTTGGTTGTCCTTTGCGAGACATATTTGATTTACTAAAAGGTGTATGTTATCTTTGCCGCGTCCAATGAATGTTGCGGTTCTTCTTTCTTCGTGGAAGTTTTCCACTTCACTTAGATCGATTGTTATTTTTTTAAAGCTAAATCGGCTGAAACTATAAATGCCTTAAAATCGTCTTTTTTTATGTATATAATTTATTATATTGACTCATAATTACATACTGACTTGAATTCGACGGCACAAATCATCCTGGTTTGGGTGGATTGCCTATTAAAAAAAAAGATTTATGATCATATATAAATAAATAAGAATAGCATAAGAGGTTTGATTAGTGATACTTTTAATATATTGTATTTAACTTTTGATATTGTTGGTTTATTTCATCATTGATATTTATACATTTAAAAAATTATTGATAGGAGCCGATTAAATGCTGTAGAAATGCCTGCGTTAAAAATAATACATAGGTAGGTAATAATCTATGGCAGAATACGGAATGAAGTAATTAAGGATGAATGTGATATTGAATGATGTGATTAAGGATGAATGTGATCTTGAATGATGTGATTAAGGATGAATGTGATCTTGAATGATGTGATTAAGGATGAATGTGATCTTGAATGATGTGATTAAGGATGAATGTGATCTTGAATGAAGTGATTAAGGATGAATGTGTTGAGTAAAATGAATAAAAGCATACTGAGTTGTGTGGGTATGTTTCCTCGAGCAGGTTACATCTAAATTATATTAGAATTGTGATTTAAAAATTCCGTTAGAATTGGACATAATAAATGCTGTAGGAAAGCATACACTGAGAAGAATGCATATATTGGCCATATATGTTATGATAGAATACGGAATTAAGTTATGTTAACTTAAGGCTGATGTGTTGAGTAAGATGAAGAAGAGCAATCTGAAATGGTTTGAACACGGGGAACGATTGAACGAAGAAAGACTAAAAAACGAAATATATACTACTAATTTGAGTGGAAGGCGTGTGAGAAGAAAACCAAAGAAAGCACGGTTTGATCAAACGCAGAAAGTCAGAGAAATCGCAGGAGTTGTATAAGAAGGTGTGTAGTTGTAAAAAATGAGAAAAATGTGTCACAATAGGAAAATCTGGCACTCTGTCTACCCCAACAGGCGTGATAGTATGTAATAATATCAATAAAGAAAAGAATGGACGATATCAATAAATAAATATATAAATAATAAATCGTATTTATATTATCGATGACCTCCGTGGCCTAGTTGATAAAACGGGGAAGAGACTAAGGTGTGTTGAGATAGGAAAGTCTGGCGATCTGCCCTCTCTATCCACCCCTACAGAGAAATGGCGTGATTGTATGTATTTATGTATGTATTAAAATGAATTGTTTCATTTCCAGGCAAAGGCTATTTCATGGGCTGGAGAGACCCGGCGCTGCGCAATGTGGAGGAAGACTGGCTCGGCGGGCGCAACTTCTGCCGGCAGCGCTGCATGGACTTGGTGTCCCTCGAGACCCAGGACGAGAACGAGTGGATCAAGAGCAAGCTCGTTGCTGACAATGTAAGTATATTCCCAATTCCAAATGTAATAGGATATGCATCACTAATTGTTTTACGTTGCTATCTTCGGTGACATCAGCGACCCTGATCTCCTTTCTTTAAACTGTATTTCTATTTAACAATAATTATTGAGTAACAGTACACATATATAGAACAAATAAAGCCATTTTCCTGCTGGGGTATGCAGAGAAGGCAGAACGCCGGACTTTCCTATCTCAACACATATATTTCGCATCTTCCAAATCCGTATACCTTTTCATACAGCTCATTAATTTTTTTATTATATTTTTACCCACTTTGCACGGATTTCTCCTGCTACACAAAGAGGGTCTGCTTCTAGCGTTAGCTTATTCGTTAGGAATAATATCAGCCAGGATTCTTCTCATACTGCTAGACGGTACCGAGAATACTCGTATATCAACAGTGTCATTCAGTTGGTTCAATATCTCTATACCACGCGTGACTGAGTGTTTAGCCATGATATTCATCCTGTAAGTTGGTATGTAGAACAGAGGGTGATTCCTTGCACGGCTATATTTATTAGGTACATATAAACTTAGTACTTCTAGAATTAATCTTAGATACTCGTATACCTCAATAAACACTGAATTCATAACCATTTAAAGTGTGTATGCATTTTTTTGTACATGGCCGCGCGGTAACACACTGGACTTCCATGCAAAATAAGAGGAAAAAAATAAGAGAAAAAAACATACCGGAGTGGCCGGTGAGTTTGCTGGTGTGCGACGGCTCACTCACTTAAAAAGGACAAAGGAAGAAAAAAAATCCACGACACCTCTTCGGTTTCCAATTGAATTGCCGTTGGAATTGCGAGAGGATCCTCGACTATAAGGCCTAGCAACGACGACGACATTTTTTGGAGCACCCATGTTAATTTATATTTGTATTAATTTTCGACATTTTCATTAGTGGTAATCCGATTGATTGATATTATTGATGGAAATAGAACGCAGGTGTCTAATTAAAACAACATTGTCAAGGTAATGTATTCATCAAAGCCGCCTCAACAATAAAAAAAATATTTCAAAATATATTTCTTTAGTATGTATATATGTTACTTTCACACTATTGAATTGAGCCAAAAGAATTAATGGCGAGCAATTAAGATGTGTCCCAAAATTTTGGAGATACGAGTATGTTGTCAATTGATGACTAACTATTTTGGAGATACGAGTACGTTATCAATTGATGACTGAGATACGAGTATGTTATCAATTTATGACTATTTTATGAAGAAATAAACATACTTGAATATGTTTGATCGATACAAACCCAAAAAATACAAATATAAAAAATAAGTTTGTATAATTTTTAGTAGAACATTAAAGTGTTTTTACGAGTATAAACGTTTTATTATTTATTTACTATTTGACATATATTTAACTTGTTTATTTAACTATGACAATGTTCTGTTTAAATTATTTGCGATAAAATAGTTGTTTGACTATGGAAATTTCTTCAAATTTTTTGGTATGATTTCAATTTTATAAAATATATTCTTAGTGTCAACAGAATAGGCAGTGGAATAATATATTTCTAACACGTCTCCATTCCTATCGGTCACTTGCCGTTGTGCCCGAAAGCAGAATTTATTGGAAACATGTTAAAGAAAATCGTGCCATCACATTCAACTCCTGGATATGGAGACATTAATTTCTTCTGGTAGTCCACATAATTCTCAACATCACTACATCTCAAAGTAATTGATTCTTGCACGTTCTCAAGCATTTATGTCCCATGTTTCAGCGCCGTAAAAGAATATGGGGAAGATTAGCGTTCGGACTAGATTTGTTTAAATACGGCTGGAAATATCCCGATCTCTCCATATATTTACTAATCGGGTCTTGGCATTTTCGGCAATTTGTATTCGCCTCTTTATTTCTATCGTATAATCTATGCTATTTGTAATAAATATGGTATACATCATGTGTCCCGTTTTTTAATATCAAATTATGGTTTTTCTATTTTAAGTTATTATAAATGATTGACTCGCCAAACTTGATTTGAACACCATACGCCAAGTTTTGGATACCTGTTAATTAATGTGAACGTAATTGTGTTTTTTTAATAGTACAATATCGCGAAATTATATAAAATGAGACAAGATTATACCAGTATTCATAGCAACGTGAGCGTAAACTGGATTTCGGATACGAAATGTTGACAATAAATTTCTTTTCCATATAGTCGAAGTTGTATATTTTCGTAACACTTGTTAACAAGATCAAACTTTCTAAGCTATTTATTCGGCAGGGATTTAAAACTTCAGGACTTAAATAAAACATGTGTATAATATGTAAGCGATTCCGAACGGGGGCGAAGCAATTTTAAGGTTTAGAAAGCGATTAAGTCTCAAGAATTATCAGAAGGGCTACAGGGCTTTCAAGGGGGTCATTGTTGTATTTATTTAAATACTCGAGTAATAAAAAATCTCTGTCCTGACCGTATAGCTCACTTGTAAACGTCATTGTCTCACCGCTAAAATTGTCTATGTATAATTAAAAATCCATGGTTTTAGTTACTATATATCTGTGACTTCTAGTTTTGCACAAATTTTAGTTTCTCTTTAGATAGGAGCTCATTAAAAAATACAACGAAAACGATTAATCGTTTACACAAAACAAATAGACCAAAATTTTAGTTTATTTAATTAGTTATTTTTACCATCTCTATGTTGCAAAAACTATGAATATCCTTTTTAAACTCCATTTATTTATTTTAAATTCCTTTCCATATTCCAGGTTTCCCTAATTCGTACAACGAGCAAATATGTTAACAAGTACAAAAACTAACAAAAAAGATGCATAAAACATTTGAAAAAATTAAGAAATTTGATAAAAACTATAATCATAATGTATATGAATAACATTTATACAAAATAAAGCGTGTTAGTAAGAATATAGCCTGAAATTATTTAAAGGGTTATACTAAATTTATGCGTTTTTTTCTGAAGAAATTGAGCGACACATGAAAAACGTCTGTATGGGGACACACACGGTTAAAAAGTATCATTGCTCTACCAACCGACATTTCCAAAGGAAGGTTGGTTCGACATATAAGTTGATAGGACAATATATGCGTGCGTTGTCTCAAATAATTATCCATAACATGCAAACCACGACTTTTCAGGTGGGATGTGTTAACTAGATTACCCCTAAGCAAACCAAAAAGTAGACACCCAATTGAAGAGATCTTCTGCCATCTAATGATCTATAATTAAGTATCCCCAGTAAGAAGACAATTTGATAAATCCAGGGATAATATCCATACTCTCTCATGTATGTATCTGTAGAAACAGCGGAGAAATCTTTTCTGAACTCTTTCTAGCATAAGTTAATACGTAATCTATAATTTATACTAAGTGGGTTTTAACTTATCCTAAAATGCTCCAAAGCATTGACCCCAAAAAAGTTTGGGGGACCCTGGTCTAAACGCTGCTAAAAAATCTCGTGCTAATCATTTATTTATTTAATAATAAATGTATGCTAGTCTTCAAAAATAGTTTTATTATACTGACCCATATAATTGCAAAGTGGCTTTAATTTTGTGACATCAATTTTAAAAATCTACTTTTTTGAAGACAACAAAATTAACAACACTAAACCGTAATTATGACATTAATAATTCAAATATTAAACCGTAACTATGACATCGATTCTTACGGACGTAAGTACAACTGATTTTATATAATTTGATGGTTACGCTTTCATTGTATACAGTACGGCCTGACGACTTAATTACCATATATTATATCTTCCAACGAATCAGAAAGGTATTAAACAAGCCTTAAATAAAAGTCAGAGTAAAACCTTTTTTTTAAATCTGGGTACTAACGGGAATCGACGACGAAAACAGGCGTATTATTTCTTTTATCAACTAGACTAAGGAGATCTCATGCAATATATTTTGTTTGTAATAAAACAATCAAACGGAAGGTATTAAAAATATGAATTATTTGAAATATTACATCATGTCTTGCCGGCTTAAGATTTCTTCGCAAAATTGGATATAAATACGCTAAAAAAACCTATTAAAAAATTTACCTGTACTGAGATATTTTCGCATTTTTTTTATTTATTTGAGAAATAATACAGCTTTTTATAGCAAGATATGAAGGATAATTGAGAAAACACACAGCTGCTTGTGTAGAACATTTTTGAAACGGAATTTAACAATAATATACGAGGCAAGTCCAGAAAGTAAGTGTACTGAGGCTCTCACGACCGGATGGATTTTATTTTCGACATGTTGGCTACACTTCCGTGTAGCCTGACCCTTCCCCTCCGCAACGAGACCGGTTCGAGGTCAGTACGTTGAGAAGTGTCGACGCGACAACACGTTTTGTGAAAAATGTCAATCCAATCTCCCGCCAAGTGCGAAATACGCGGCGTCATCCGTTATCTCGTTTGGAAGGGAAAACCTCCGGTTGAGGTTTATAATGAGGTGAAAACTGCATATGGTGATAAAGCTATGAATCGTACGAGTGTGTACAAGTGGTGTCGCGAGTTTAAAAACGGTCGTACGTCTGTGCATGATGATCAGAGGAGCGGAAGACCTTCAATTGTGACTGACGAAATTGTGGAAAAAATCGAAAATGCGCTCCGTGACGATCGCAGATTGAATATATGCCTCAAGGGGAGACCATCAACTTTGCAAGATACTGTGAGACCCTAAAAAAATGGCGGAGGGCGATTCAGAACAAGAGGAGAGGCATGCTGACAAAGGGAGTCTGCCTGCTGCACGACAATGCCAGACCACACACGGCCAACGCCACGAAGGAACTGCTCGCCTCGTTTAAATGGGATGTCCTGAACCATCCCGCGCATTCCTCTGACCTAGCACCTTCAGATTACTATCTCTTTATCTCCCTGAAGCTGCACATGGGTGGAAAAAGGTTTTCAACCGACGAGGAGGTAAAGGAGGAGGTGGAGAAGTGGACGGAGGGGTTGGCGGGAAACTACTTCGAGGAAGGCATCAAAAAGTTGATACTCCGCTTCACCACCTGCATTGAGAGGAATGGCGACTATGTCGAAAAATAGCTTACATATGTACTACGGTAACCACGTAATTTTTTTGTTTAAATAAAAAAAAAATGTAACCTACAAAAATTCAGTAGACTTACTTTCTGGACTTACATAGTACTTATTTATATAATAAGGTTTCATATTTGTTTCATGTTTTATGGACATACGTGTATGGTATATGATTGATTTATTAAATGTTTCATTAGTTGGTTGGTTCCTTTTTGCATAATTACATCCAATTGACGTATGTATACAAAAAGATCCAAACCACGAAATTGCATTTTTTATTTATTTGAAATATTACAAAAATATAACCACACTATAGTAATAACCCGTCAATAATGATGGATTTTTTTTTCAATGTAACGCTGTTTTATCTCTTGTGCTGCTTGATGTTGTCGTGTTATTGCTTCTCTAGAGCCCAAAATCTGTAGATATGGGTTAAATCCTTAGATAAAGCGAAATCACTTCACAAAAATCAATTAACTCTGTATTTCCATCAACTTTATTTTTGAGATAATTTTCATTAAATATTAGCTCAAATTATAACAATTTTCATTTTTTATTTATAATGTAATTTAATATAGCCTGTATCAACATTACAATAAAATAAATAAATATTGTTTTACGCAGAAAGTAGTTTTGTATTTCTCGACAGATGTCATTAACTCCATTCCGAATGCGCTGAATGTATATTATAATGAAAGGTAAAGTTAAGCACATTTTTTCAACAATTATTTACTCAAATTGCTTAAGCGTTTTTTATGGTGTCATTTCAAAGATAAAACAAAATAAGTTGTTTTGTCAGTGCTTAATGTATGGTGAATGTGCAGTAAGTGATTGTGTGTGTTAAATTTGGTTTGAAAAATTGTGGTGATATGACACTCGAAGATTACCACTGATGATAACTAAATCAAGGCTAGCTCAACAATAACCAGCATTCTCGACACAAGAGATTGGGGAGATACTCAATATCGAAATCCTCCATCCACAACTAATGAAAAGTTCACCATCCCTAGAGTTAAAACCTCTTTTGCCCAAAGGCAATATGCTTATTTGGCTCCCATTACATACAATGGCGTGCCGACTTCAATAAAGGTAAAGGTAGGAAAACCATTTCGACAGTCGATCGGAGCGTGGTTGTTATTGCGACAGGATTTTGAGTACTTGGGCTCTCAGGATGAATGACGAGTGGAAAGGATTAGTGTGAGTTCGTGAGTGTGGGTCTCTTCTTGTTGTTTTAATTTTGGTTGTTTTTGTATTTTCTGTGTTTTTTTTTGTTTTGGTTTTGATTTTTATTTTTGTTCTTATGATTGTGTGCAGTATATTGTGGGATGAATATTTTTGGTCTTTCTGGAGTGATGATGTGTCAGGAGTTGAATTTCGCAAGATGTTTCCAGTTGTAGTTGAGTGTCACTGTTTGTCAGGTTGATGAGAGCGTGCAACGGGGTTTTGTTTTTGTGTAATAAAAAATCGGAAAGAAGTGTCGATTTATTTTTTCATGCTAAATATCCTCAGTGAGATACAGGCAAAATCCTAGTTTACTGGGGATACGACAAATGAAAGGCAACAAACCCAGATCCATTAAAATTGTATGTCAAAATCAAATTACCTGTTGTTTTTTCGTAAATTATTTATATTTCTTGTCATGTGTAATAATAAAAAAATAAATAAAAATAAACAAGAGTTTTATGTAATTTTGAATTTGAACTTAACTTAAAAATACAAGATTACTTTCCGGACAACCTTTTATTATATGGCTGTGAACCAACCAGAATGGGTGTGTTTTATGGCATTCCTGTGTTCCTGATGGAACTTAGAGGACAATTTAAAAAAAAATTGCTTGACTTACGGAAGTTAATTAAATGAGTCCTAAAGCTGACACCTGCAAAAGCTCTCAAAATATTGGCATATGAACCAGAAACAGTGCCAAATTCGAAAGCACATATTAGTGAATTAATTTCGCATATATAGAGCTAGTAATGAGTAACAAGTAACGTAGAACAAGTAATTGTAGGACATTATTTTGATGTGATTGTTAAGATTGTGATATGGTTGAAATTGATAGCTTGGGATGTGCAAGGATGTGAATGCAGAGTATGAATAGTGTTTTAAGTATTTTAGACAAATATATGAATTTTGTGATAAAGAATAAAGTTTTAGAGGAAATAAATCACGAGAATTCGTCATCCCTGTGTCGCTGGGCTCATGGTTTCGAATACACAAAAAAACTTCCTCAGAGAACTTTTATAGAAATCATATAATATAACATATATGCAAGATTAAAAATTGAGGCTTTGGAGTCTATGATAGCTTTACGTATGCATTTTTTCCATGTTTTTTCACCAGGTTTGTTAAACTTCACTACTTCAAAAGTGACACCTCAGTATCTCCTGTCAATCATATATGCAATTAGTTACAATTTTGAATATGTAATTAATCTTACTCAAATAACATTGAGTTTAATAAAAAAAAGTTACAAACTCCTGCATGATCCCATGCACGCTAAAAATCTAGTCAATAAAAAAACATCAATTTTAATTCAGTAGTCATTCATGTTATAAATTTGAAACAGGTTCACATAAAATATAATGTTAGTAACATGTGAAAGTATATATTGTATGTTGTAGAGAACAAAAACAAACATTAATGTTCATTCTGACATCTTTCTGTGACTGCTAATTTTTTAAATTACAACCCTGCATTATTCAGTCCATCTATGAAATGAGAAGCTGTAAGCAAAGAGAAAATACTAATAAACATTGCAACGGAAAGTATAGTCTTGTCCTTGCTTTAGTTGTACCAAATATTCCTAGACAGCTAACATTCAATACTATGATGTGTTGGATGCATATTGGACATTCTTCCACAAAAGTGCAATTGACAATACTTGTACATGTGCAAATGTGGCGTCAGTTAGGAAATGTTGAATCATATCTTCTTTGAATATCCACAAAATGATGTGTACACAATCTTCAATCAAGTTCTAATTTTGATAAATAACCTTATGTCAACTAATACGAGTATAACGCTCATTACAAATGTGTATCCCTTCATTTGCAGAGTATAAAAAATGTTTATAGTTTGTACTGAATTAAAGATATTAAATTTTTATTTGCTAAATTAGATATTATTCTAAATTTTGACAAGCTTAGTGTGATTGCGCTTCTAGAATAGTAGAAGTAGCGCTTTTACTACTTTTTACTTAGTAAAATTGAATAGCATGCTACTTTGAATTGAAAAGTAGCTGTAAAAATGCCACATTTTCAAAGTAGATTAACAATGCTGCCTTTGTGATAGAAAGGATGAATTTCTACAAATGCCCATCCACTCACACAGCTTTTATCTCGTCCACATCCATTTAATTTAAAATAGACATAACATGTATTTTAGTTGTTATAGGGTATGCTCTGGTCAACAGTGAAAATTATGGAAGTTTTTAGAATTATGCAAGAAGAGTTTTAGAAAAAAAGAACAAGAATGACAAAATAATATTGGCAGATGACTTGAATTTATGGGTTGGCTTCAAAATGGATGGTTTTGAAATGGTGCTAGACAAGTTTGGTGGTAGACGAACAAATGATAATGAATTTATAATGCTAGCAGTATGCTTGGACAGTGATCTTTTGACTGCAAAAGGAATCATCTCATCATACATGCTCTACTATTTCTCATACTTCTTACCTTTCCCTCAATTAAAACTTTTCCAACTATCTTCCCCCATTCTTTTCTTATTTTCTTTTCATTTCAGACATATTATACATTTGTTTTCTAATTTGATGGGTAATTTCATTCCATGTATTTTTATTCACATAATTTCTTGACATACACACTCTTTACATTATAATTAACTCTTTCTTGAATTTTTTCTTTCAGGTAAAATACATTTGGACATCAGGGCGCATCTGTGATTTCAAAGGCTGCGAGCGTGCTGACCTGCAGCCCACCAACATTAACGGATGGTTCTGGACCGCAGAGCTGCAAAAGCTGGCACCTGTCACCAACAGGCAGCAGAACGATTGGTCAGAGAATGGCGGCATCGGCAGGGCACAACCTGACAACAGGGTAGGCACATACAAACTAAACTACACTACACATATCTGAATACGGTCATTAATTCAAAAGATGCACTAGAAATGATAAACCGCAGAAACAATCATTATGATGATAACTGGTTTAGATTATATTTGTAGATTTTTATGGCAATTATCCATTAGTTCTAACAATTTTTCGAATCTCTCAGAGATAGGGTCAGAAACTCTCCCATCCGACAGACCTGCAGCATAGACATATAGTCAAATGAAGCAAGAAAAGAATGCAGTACTGGTGTGATTGTGCTGATAGAATGGGCAGTGACAGGATCCCATACATAGTGGCTACACAAAGTGTATGTGATAGATAAGAATTTTAGGTACGGATGCAACTGCAGAGTATGAATGTTTCAAGCGAGTTTTTTAGTATTTGGGACAAATACATGAAATTTGTGACTAACAAATGAGATCACTTTGTCACAAGTCTTGCCTAGCGGTGGTTCTATGTATCCACAAAATGAAGGTTTTTAATCAATGTTATATACTTGTACTTGATAGTTCACTTTTCCATTAAAACAATGTAAATTTGAAATTACGAGTCTGTATTGTCGATAATAAAAATATATGAACACATCTATCAAAGACACCTTTCTTTAAAAATATCCTAATAATACTAACTATTTTCTGGATTCAAAAATAAATTATTAACTTCCAAATTTCTTATTACATGTTACAAACAATGAGACCAAATAAATTTGACAATGTTTTATCCTCTGAATTTTTATAGAAGTGATCTTTCACTGTCCACTCTTTAGGAATGTTCCAATGCAATAAATAACACTGGATATTATAAATTATTACACTCAAATAAACCCATTTATTTCATTGAAGTTAACTTCGGTCCAATAACAGACAGCATTCTCTCTGTCAAAGAAATCGATGCACACAAACTCTTTTTCAATCTTTATAAAATATTTACATGCATCTGGACTAGATTGTTTACTTCCCCGCATCTGCAGGGAAGTAAACAATTTCACGGTCACAGCCATCACCTCAAACTATTTTATTTAATATTTCAATAAGAGTGGGTTCGATTCTCAAGTTAAAACACCCTTTGAGGAGAGTCTTCTCTCTGAATGACGCTATATAAGTCGCCTTTTTATTAATATTATTCTTTTGCACAGTACTTTTCAACATATTTGTGGCATAGCGACAGTATTGTCTTCCGCCCCAATAACTAAGCTTTCGGTTTAGAAACACTGAAGTAGGCATGGAACTCATGTTTCATCGTAATGCATGTTGGTAACACTACCACACTTGAAGAAACAACATTCGCACATATAGTACATGCGAGTATTATTACATGACAAACTTTTTTTACCAGACTGGAACCCTTTTCTTTTTATTTGTTTTTTGGTATTATTTGGAATTACACATGAAACCCCCGGTTGGTAGTCAAACGTCTTATTAACTAGGTTACGGAAGTTGTCATTCAAATGAAGACATATATTAAAAAACTTTATAGATGTTTAGGTAAATTAGAGCTACATTAAACCTACAGTCTAGTGACTATACCAAATGAATTGCGTTTATAAATTATAAATGCTAAAGTTAACCTTTTTTTAAAATAGCAGTTACCTCAAATATACATATTTTTTAAATTAAATATATTAATTTCATATATTCTCCTAGGAACTCCTGCAAGGTGGAGCCCCAGAGAACTGCCTGGCTCTCCTGAACAACTTCTACAATGATGGAGTACACTGGCACGACGTGGCCTGCCACCACCGCAAGCCCATTATGTGTGAAGAGAATGATGCCCTGCTCAAATATGTCAGATACACCAACCCTAGCTTGAGAGTTTAATTTTATTTTAATCTGACCATAATTG
This sequence comes from Odontocerum albicorne, assembly GCA_949825065.1. Lineage (NCBI taxonomy): Eukaryota > Metazoa > Arthropoda > Insecta > Trichoptera > Odontoceridae > Odontocerum > Odontocerum albicorne. The sequence goes on along the minus strand of OX463860.1, from coordinate 19,206,251 downwards.
TCAACAATTAACCAAACATAAAAAAATCTTTGATTATTGTCTGACACACCTAATTTAGCTGTTGAAACTTCTATAAATTTACATTTTGACATATTTGAACAAAACATGAGCTTACAATAATATTGGATTTGAACATTTGAATTGAATATTACATGTCACAAGTTAAAGATTGGATGTGTACAGATTTGATAGATCAACATTTTTTCTTTGTCCTGTGTCATATTTGATTAGGACATCAATGATCACCACTTTGATCCGGTCCTGGAACTTCTCCTGTCTATCATAAATTTTAGTCAAACTGCTAACATAGAAATATGAATAATGCAACTGAGACTGCATTTTCTTGGTAATAATACAACTCATATTGATTTTGTTTCAAGTCTGAAGTAAAATAATTGGAGTTAAGTATTTTTACTTAAATCTCCCACAGAACTTGGTTTATTGTTGATCAATATGGTCATTAATATTAACAATAGTATTATTTTGCCAATAAATAGAATATTTAATAGTTGTAAGTAATTTTATTACAGAAAATATTGTTTTTGTTATTTAAATGTAATTTTACCTTGCTCCTCTTCTCTTGAAAAAAAATCCACTGCGAAATTATTTAAAACATACAAAAAATAATATCCAAATCACTTTTTATCTTCCCCAACACTGTTATTATAACATATATCCTGATATTTTTTATTTATGTATCTGGCCAATTTTGAAATGTGTTCACTTTATAATGAATTATGTACAAAATAATACCTTTGTTAGAATATATTATGTATTTAAGCAATAAAGACTGCTAAGTAAATATATAAAATGTTTTTATTCTTTTACCACAACTCATAACCCTCAAAAACCGAACATCAGCCTCAACAGAAATACACTAATCCCTCCTTTTACGTGGGTATTTGGTTCCAGGAAAACAGAGCGTAAATGGAAACATTGAATGTTATGTAAAATATGTAATGTTTTATATATTGCTAGATATTCAATTCTTACTTAGTTAAAAAAGCTTGAATTACTTTTTTAATAAGTCTATACAGTTCAGAAGCGTTAACAAAACTTGAAAATCGTGTATGGCATGGGACATCTTATACTGTATTTTATTAAACATTATAAGGAAAAATTGATAATTTATTGAGAATAATAATCATTTTTCTAATCTTATCAATGTATACAGTTCCAATTTAACATATCTAAGATTATATTATTCATTTTCTACCTTAATTGATCTGCAAAAAAAGAAAATTAAGATTGTATAAACACTTGTATTTTTCAAAATAAGAAAATAACTTGGATACAAGAAAAAACACAATTTTAATAAACTAAAAAATGTTGTTTACCTCTCAGACATTTTGGAAAGAAATTTGTATATTTCAGGTTTGATACATGAAGAAATTACTATACACAGTAGTTTACGAATTAATGTGAACAAAGATAAAATAGTTAAACAATTGTTTATTAGCTATAAAAAGTCCAAACATTTTTTAAATCATTCAAATATTCATTATTTTAACAAGGAATATGTCCACCTTTATAACTTCTTGTACATGTTTTGGCATGGGTTCAACAAGTTTTTTGCAGTTTTACAATATTTGCTTATCCCGAAACCACACATTAATTACTGCTTCAATCATCTTCCGTTTCATTTTAGTCTGTTTTCCAGATCATGGCTTTACAAATAGCATAAATTTTCAATTGGATTTTTATCAGGAGAGGGTAATATTATTTTCTTGGAAATAGTTAATCATCATCTTAGATTTGTAATACGGTGCAGAATCTTGCTGGAATACTGTTTCTCCATTGACTTTCTCCAGCTCATTTATCAATCTCATGTTGGTGCACTTGTTCCAATTAATGGAATGATTGATAGTAAAAAATATAAACAACTACAACAAAGCAAAAGATGATTGAAGCAGAAATTAATGTGTGGTTTCAGGATGAGCAAATATTGGAAAACTGTAAAAAAACTTATTGAATCCATACTAAAACATGTACAAGAAATTATAAAGACTAAAGGCGGACATATTCCTTAATAAAAAAAATAATATTTGAATGATTTAGAAAATGTTTGGACTTTTTATGGCTAATGAAAACTTGTTTCAACTATTTTATCATTGTTCACATTCATTCGAACACTACTGTATATTTTAAATCTATTGTATATTCCTTCTCTTTTTATATTGCTGGCACATTTACTTTTTTTTTACACTCCAAATTATACGGATTTCCCCTGTTACATAATATGGGGCTGATGAATATATTCATATGGAAGAATACTGCGAAAAATTATTCTTATATTATTAGGCGGTAATGAGAATATATCCAACGTGTCACTCAATTGGTTCAATATATCTAAATTGCACATCAATGAGTGTTTAGTCATGGTATTGCTTCTGTAAATTGATACATAGAATAGATGTTACATTGCTCAGTTATAATTATTGGGGACAAATAGATTAACGGTCCCTAATATTGTGGGACAGTTGAAATTACATTGCAGTACTTTTATTAAAAATTATGTGATTGATTCTTGCCTTCTTATTTCGAGGCTTTTATAATTGCATAACATCAAAAGTTCAATATGGTGTGTATATTTTGAATAATCATCCTCTGTTCTTTACCATAAATATTTCAGGGACTTTTTTTCTATTTGTTCCCCCATAGTTTCACATTTCAGCTGATGGAGCCCAAACTTCCAAGGCAGAATCTAAATAACCAACAAAAATACTTACTTTTCTGATATTACTTCTGATTCAGTATGACTTTTACTGGGATTTGTCTTATCCATTGATGACGAAAACTTCTGAGAATTCTGATGAGATTCCACAGATGTAGGTTTATCATCAAAACTGTCAACCTTTTTTCTGTAAAAAATCATTATTTAATGTCAATATTGAAACCGCAACACATAGATGACTTATATTGCACTGTTTTATAGTAAAATATCCCATAAAGAGCAGAAATAAAATTAAAAAAGAAAACCTTGGAAATACGGTTTGATTAAGTAAGTGAAATGTTGAAATTGATAAAAATATGAGGTATATGGAAATATAAAAGGTAAAATATATACAAAAATTAAACAACAAACAATGCAGTACTTTGCAGTTTACAGTACAATGAAGTGCGCTACTTAAAACACATTACTTAACAACACTGTAAAATGCAAAATTTTACCATTACACTTTATGAATATGAAAGAAAAATACTATTAATGTTCAGGTACGCTTGTTCCTAAAATACAAGTGAATTGATAATGATGTGATGAATCTATCAATACAAAATAGTTGATCAACAATAATATGATAAGAAAATAAAACCATGATCATTAGTACAACAATCAGACTCTTGAAATAAAACTTCCAAAATGACTTACTCGAGAGAACTTTTGATAGATGTGTCTGAGGTTAGTGTAATAATTTCAGGAACATCATTCTCAACATCCTCCATTGAATCATACTTCAGAAATTCTGGTCTCTTACATCTTAAAACAGTCATTAATTCAATCAATTATATTTTCCAATTTATGCTCATGTATAAAATTATACAAAGTAACAGAAAAAACACATAACTTTAAATATTAAAGACATTCTACTCCACACACTTAAATAATAAAAATAAAGTAATTTATATAGAGTGGACTCCTCAAGAGCACTCAAAATTTTTTAACACAAAAGAAGTATACCATAGACCTAGAATGAAAAAAAGATAATAAAATATTCAAAATCTAAATTATAAGAATATAAAAAAATCACAAGTCATATTTAACAATTTTCAATCTAAAAGACACCATTTTATCTCAGGCCATTACTTCGATCAAATTATATTAAAAAGGATCCTAAAAATTTGTTTTCCATTTTTTAAATAAATTAATCCCTTAAAATATATCTCAACAAAGATATACATGACTTTCTTACTTTTTAGTGGGAACACTTTCCACTACACGGCGAATTAAACTATCCTCAATCTGTAATATTTCCCGTGTAACCAACATGGCATCTAAGTACTGTGTAATAAAGTCATACAAATTCTCGGGTTGGTTTCGAAGTACCTACAAAAATTAACCACTTATACATCTTTACTTATATTCCATTGTATTTTATATTTTATGTTAATACAGGTCTAATCTGGTTACTCATTATGAGATTATAGTTTAAACAAACAAATAAAAATGATAAATGCTTTTATATCAAGTTGCTCCATAATGGGTTCAGGATTATATTTCCACACTATCACTTTTTATTAAAAGCACTGGAAAGTTTTAAAAATATATAGAATAATAAACACCTCTCTGGAAATGTCAGCTAATAGTTCATGTAATCCATCTGGTACAATATAAATATCATTGTAAGAAAATCTTGTTATCCCATCTGACATATTAAAAGCAATCTTATATTCAGTTATCCAAAATTACTCGATACAAAAAATCCAATCACAATATATAAAATTTGACACATTATGTCTTTTGTTACAACCTATTTTCAAAATTTTATGAAGTAAGGGTACTTTTTGTTTTTTATTTACTATCGATGGTTAGGTAGGCAATGATAACTAGGCATTATAAACACTTTGAAAATTAAATAGTTTTGAAAAGTATATCAAATTTTAATATTTTGCTGCAAATTTTAAGAAATATTTAGGATCTAGTACATGACAATAAGTTCGCCATGTTGTACTCGATCCAACAGGGTGGGGTATTATGACAGGGCTTTTACGATTGCTAGTCCTGTGGTGTAAAATGGTATGCCTCTCAATGTTTGAAATATGGGTAGCGTGTGCAGCTTTAGGAAGCACTTGTAGACAACCCTTTTTGGGAAATCGTATCAAAATTTATGATTATATATGAACACTACACACATACACTACACTACATTTAAAGCGGAATGTTTTACTATCACATATCGGAAGATCTACTATGGTTTCTTTGTTGTTTGTCTTCCCTTAGTAAGTTCCCTTAGCGGGTAGACTAAAAAATCTTAGTCGAGCTATACAAATTTTTGCCACGTTTACGAAGGTCTTGTATTATCTTGGTGAAATAGTATTATTGCTTATTGCCTAATTCTAGATATTTCCGGTCTATTGCTACCTTCAATTGATCCAATTGTGAGTAGTATTTCTCTGCATTAATCTCTGGTTGTGTGGGAGCAGCTCGTAGTAGAGCTCATAGTAGTCGCTTCCAATTCCATCAGATACACGAATCCAATCTCTCGCGTTATAGAACACTAGTTATTATCAATGGTAATTGGCCTTCCAGAGAGTTCAAAACCACATTACAGATAATTGAGTCGCCGGTTAATTAGGGTAGCCGCCTAATTGGGCCAAATGTCCTGGTCCCGATGTGTCCCAATCAAGCGGAATCGACTGTATATAACAATGAAAAGTACATATGCTCTCAACTTCCTTCACAATTTTTCACAATTCATTAAATAATTTGAAACATTTGGAGTATAAATTATATCGACTTTTTGTCATTTTGGTTTTCGGATACCAAAAGTCATTGTGAATTCAAGTGGGAATGGATTTGCTTATTATATAATACATACCACCAATACTTTGGCATAAAATTACTATATAACTTGAAAATAAAGTCTAAGACATTAAAAATTATAAATCCTTTTTCTGCCCACATATCTAGTTTAGAAATCATATCCTTAATTCTAGTGGATTTACTTAATTGTAAATAGTTGTTATCCATTTATTCCGTACAATTTGCAGTTTCTTTCCTCATAAATTTAGAAGTGGTACTACAATTGTATCCTATACCAATTGGTGTCAGTTTCACAAAAGATTTTTGACTCAATAGTTGGTAAGCTAATTGAAAAATAAAACATATTTTTTAGTTAAAAAACATTTATTTGATAACAATGTACAATTAAATTTAATATCATTAAGTAGAATAGAAAAAATATAAATTTGTCAATATGATAATCAAAATGAAATATAAAATTACGGTTTCACTTGTCGAAGACTCCAAATGGAATAAAATTATAAAAATTGCCATAGTACACAGAATAAATTGGGAATGTTAAACAAAAATTAAGTAAGCATTGTTTATATGGAACTGGACTTTTGTGGGGTTAAGCATTTAATTCATGATATGCCTATAGCTTACATATTTCAGAATGCTTCTCTTACTGACAGTAATTTAAGGGAGCACATACCATTGGGCCAAAAAAGTTATAGATATTATGTATATCCTTTTTGATACATTTCAGTAGCCTGCCTGATTGACCACACTCTAAAACACAATCTTAACACACTAACTACCATAAATTACCTTAACCATTCAATTTATTTTTATCCCATGTACTGTAGACAATAGTTATTAAGTGATGTTCACATTACTTACACCGTATTTTGTTGGTAAGAAGGCGCACGCAACTTTCACGCAACTTTACTTTGCGATTTTCCATCACGATTTTGAGGGTTTTTTTTGTTTTTTGGTGTAACAGCCTCATTTGGATGACCAGAGCGTTCAGCATCATTTGTGTCTGTACGACCGTGTTTGAAATCAGCATACCACCGACAAATGGTTGTTTTCGACGGAGCAGAGCCCGGATAACACTTTTCAAGCCATCGCTGAGTTTGAACGGTATTTTTTCCCATTAAAAAGCAATGTTTTATCAACACACGAAATTCGTTTTTTTTTCATTGTTTTGAAAATAGCAAAAGTAGCATCACTAATACCACTGTAACTCAATGACACAATGTCGGAATGTCATGAAAGTTTGACACACAACTTCTAAAGGTTGTACTAACTGAGAATGGTATGGATTTGTTATTAAAGGCGCCATCTGTTGGTTAGTCCCGGGACTTATTGATTGATGTGTTATAGTGGTCATCTATTTTCAAAATGTGTATCCCGAAGTACTAATTTTGTCAAAAATTTGGCGCACTGAGCTAGCACAACTAGCTAGAGCAGACCCTGATCTTACTTAGTGTCCATCCTGAACTTACCTAGTGTCGACCCTGAGCTTACCTAGTGTCAACCCTGATCTTACCTAGTGTCCACCCCAAGTTTCATTCAACTGTTGCAACAAACTGCTGGTAATTAAAATTTGTTTAATTTAGCTCGGCTGATGACATTAATTATTTGTATTTAATTAGTAGTTAATGTATAAATTTTATATTACAAAGTCATAATATTTAAGCCATATTAATTATAGTTATAAAACTATTTCTTTATTCTAAAAGCATTTCGTACAAAGTAACTCTCAAGACCTTAGACTGGATTTTTGTTTAACCACGGTCATTCCGCGAGCTGCTCGCAAGATGTCTTTATGTATCAAATTAGAGTGTAAGGTTACCTGCTTACGGAATTTTTAACAATTGGCTGATTGTTGTGAAATTAGCTCAAGCAAGCTCGCAATATAACTGCAGTAAAGTAGGAATCTTGGGTAAGATATGCTAAATGCATGTTAACATATAAACAGATATTTAAAGTTTACTTTTAATTATCAATGTTTAATTTTCCTCAACTTGTTTAGTACTGAGGGCGCGCCTCACATGTCCATACAAACATACACCCAATGTATACAACACGCCAGGTGTGCTCTATTGATAATATGTTTGTATCTTTGCTAAATTCCTCATCACAACATGTATTGATATAAATTTTTTTTGCAGGCAATGTGTCAATCAATTTAAAATCCCTAAAATAGATAAAGAAATTATTTGAATTTAAAAATTATATGTAAAAGTAACTCTTTTAATACAATTTAAGAAAAGTCTATGCTAATGGTCAACTCTGAAGAGATTTATCAATTTAAAACTAAAAAAAAAATACTGCATAAGTAGGTACTCATTTCAAATTTTTTTTTGTTTATCAAATAAAAATATGCAAAAAGGTTTCTCAAATATATTTAGTAAATTTACATAAAAATTTCAACAATAAAAAAATATTGGCATCACTAAAACATATATTGAATACAAGCATTTTGGTTATCATTTTTTCCCTTCTACCATTATAATGTGATATCCAAATTTGGTTTTGATTGGAGGGTCCGTATAAATTGGATTATTGACTGTAGATATTGCCAATGCGAAAGCGGCATCTTGAAAAGGTCCAACCATTGCACCACGAGTTTGCCAACCCAAATCACCACCCTGCCTCGCCTTGTCTTCGCTATATTGAGCCGCTACATCAGGAAATTTTTGTCCAGCTTTGATTTTTTCTAGGGCTTCTAAGATTTTACTTTGTTTCTCACATAGAATGTGACGAACTTTAACAGCTGTTCCTCCTTTTTTCTCTTTGGCACCTTAAAATTCATTTATTGTAAACAGTACAGTTTTTTCAATACATTTTTCATTTAGTGGGAAGTCAAAAATAAAACTTGATTTTCAAATATTTTGATTGAAAAATACACAACAAATACCTTTATCCTCTTCTGATTTACCCCCACCCTTTGCTGGTTTTGCTGCTGCTTTTTTAGGGGGCATAACTTAGCAATTATTTATTTCCTAAATTACAAAAACAAAAAGCGGACGATATGTGCAAACGGTTTTAGGTTATATTTTTGTCAGCTGTCACTTGCAGCTGTGTTTCAATATAAGGCTCGGCTCACATCGCACAATTTCAGAGTTCTCTCTCTCCCTTTGAATAATGGCCATGAACTCCTATATATGAAGGAGTATACGCTAGTGTCAAATGAATTTCAGAGTTAATATTACTCATTCAATCTATCTTTATATTAAATATAGTGATCCTCCATAATTTCAAAGCAAATATTAAAAAATGTTTTAGATATTCTTAAATAGTGTCATATAAGTTGTTTCTTATTATCATTTAGTCATACATTTTCCCTTATCACTTATCTAGTTATTTAAATAGTCTCATCGTAAATAAATATAATAAATAATAGAAAAACGGCTCCAATAAAATACCAGTTATCAAAAATGTAAACTTTACATATTTTTTTAAAGGCATTTCACCCAAATTAGAATTTGTGTCAAATTCAAGCCATTATGCAATAATATGAGTAAATACAATAAAGCCATTTTTTTAAACGACAATTTAAAGTTTCATCTGATTAAGCTTAACAAATTTAACAATATATAAGATAAAGATAACAATAGATAAATAAGTGGAAAAGTGCCACGAAGAAAGAAGAAAAGCAACATTCTTATTCTTCGTGAATAATGGCCGTGAACTCCTATATATGAAGGAGTATACGCCAGTGTCAAGTGATGAAACGCAACATTGGACGCGGCTTTTAGCAAATCAAATTTGTTTCGCAAAGGACAACTGATAAACAGGTTTAATAAAAAATAAAGCGATATTTTTCTTCATGATAAATCTTATTGTATAAAATGTTAAATTTGAAAACCAACATGTATGTTTTGAAATTAAAAATTAAAAAGAGTTGTTGAAAGTAGTTGATCATGTTCGTATTTTTGACTAATTTATTCAAAACGAGAATGTGTCAAATACTTATGGTCCGTTATATATTTACAACTATATACTAGCTCGATACAAACATATTTTTTATCTAATTTCTGAGTATGCATAGGTACGAATCTACCTACATAGCCTTTTTCAAAATTCTTTATAACAGATCGCCAGTCTGTTTCGTCGCTTGTTACGTTTAAATGTATAATATGCATTAAGCGCTATTCCACTGCACCTTTACAGCCTTGTGTTAAATGAATCATTACAAATTTATATTAATCATCAGTATTATGTTGCAAATATTTTCAACTCTTCCAGTTTCAGTGACTTCAGATTAACGTAGCTTTAGCAAGTTAAAATAAGACTTTAAGTTTATCGGGTTTGAGTATATTACCAATAAAATATTATATTTGGCGAAAATATTGAATATTTAAACATTTTCAAATTTAAGAGTAAATTTGAAAAATAAGCGTATGTAGTTCGAATGTTTTTCAAGATATGTACGTATATCAGCAATACAAATATTACAATACATTTTTATTAATTTGTATTATCTTAATCTATCAATAGTGATATTATATCACTTTTATATTAAATATTTAATAATGTTTTGCATATACGTGTACACATAAATATATGTTCAATGAAAAAACTCGCTCTCAAAAGTACAAGTTTTATATAGAGTAAAGGGCGCATTTTTTTGTGCCTTGGCTATTAAAATACCCACCCATGCTGAAAAAGACAGGGACTCGATCTTCTTCTTCTTGAATAATGGCCATGAATTCCTATACATATATGAAGAAGTCCCTGCATCACTTGACACCAGTGTCAAGTGATGCAGGGACCCGATAAATTTGGGAAATAACAACTACAGTATTAGTCCATAGACGTTTTTTTTGTACAGGCCTACCAAAATTGCTCATTATTATTTTGTTGTCTTTGTACAAAATCTGTCATCGGTGGCGTGAAGTTGTAGAACGAAGGATGTCAAAATGTTATTGATTTAAGATAAATAATGAATATACAGAGAAAAATGTTAAATAAGTAACTCGTAAGTACAATTTAATTTTCAATTTTTCCCTAGATTTTCGATAAAAACACCTAAGGTTCTCCTATTCATTGTAAAATACCTTGTGCATTTGTCATGTTTTCTATCACCTACTTTTAAGTACACAGAAATAAAAACAGTTATTATATTATTTTAAATATTTATGTGTGGATATTTTGAATATAACATTGTATGCGTAATAATAGTAATATGAGCATTATTTTAATACTTAATGGTGTTCTATAATAATAGTGATTTTGGTATGGAATCGACTATTGAAACAAACATATCGAAATCGCATTTGTAAATAAATACATATAGAGTATTTTTTTATAAATTCGCGCATTTAAAACACGTCTTTGAAGTGAAGTAAACATAGAATTTTGTCTGAAATGAAAATGTATATTTACATTTTGACCTTTCCGGGTTTATCCATCCCTATGATATTAAAATAAAATGTCTTCGGGTTTTAATACATTTTTCAATTATTCAAGTATTATAGCTAAACAATGAATTACAATTAGGGTATTTATTTCACTATTTTCTCAGCTCCTTTTATTCATTTTCACATCTACCTCACTCCCATACATCAATGTTGGAACTAATATGCTGTGAATCATCATTTTGGTGACAGTATCTAGACATTGCTTGGTTTGAATTAATCTCTTTTAGTATCCCATTAAATACTGTCATTAATTGATTGATATTTTGGTTAATTTTCATCCTTTTTATCAAGAAATGCAGTTGTTTTTTACTGTTAAACCTTTTGAGTGTCATATCAAAGTTTTTATTTTTCATGTATGCAAAAATAAAATGAATAGAAAAGTCACATTTTTTGTTAATTTAAAATTAAATTTAATTCTAATACTAGAAACTCACTTAACCGTAGTAACACGTAACACCAGTCCGTCGCAACTTCACTTTGATAATAATCAGATTTAACAAATTCTTATTTAGAAAAAAATGTATATAATCCTTAAATGATTGTGGACATGCTACCGTCAGTTCACAGTTCGACACTAATGTAGCACAAGATTTACTCGCACAGTATGACTGCAGTCAATTGAGAATCCTGTTTTAATTAAATATTATACGCATTTTTGTCAATATGATTACACTTTCCACTTGTAGTCATTTTAAATTACATTCCAGTAAAGAAGAAAAGAAACTGTCAAGATGTTGGGGCTTATGTACGAGAAGCGGCCACTAAAAAAGCCACGGCTAGGCCCTCCCGATGTGTACCCCCAGAAGCCCGAGCAAAAGGAAGATGACATGTGCCTGGGGAACGTCAAGCACGGCTTCCCCACCGTGCCACCACTTAGTGATGAATTTGGCACTGCCAGAAACTACAACATTACTGCTTCTAAGGTATAGGATACTTTTTATGAAATGTATATCAGGTCTGTACATATGAAACTGGATTTTTTTTTACAGAAAATCTACATTTATTGTATGAAAATGGTAAAAAATATTTTATTCAAAGTATTGCCCATCGCTAGCTACACATTTTTCCCATTTCTCTGGCAATTTGTGGATGCCACACCAAAAAAACTGTTGCTCTTTTGAGGCAAACCAATCATCGAGCCATTTTCGTAAGAAGTGAAGCGCTGCTCAGCAAGTGCGTGTCCCATCGATGCAAATAAGTAGTAATCGGATGGAGCCAAGTCTGGTGAGTAAGCCACATGCGAAAGTATTTGCCAACTAAACGCCTCAATCATTTCCTTGACCGGTTTTGCTGTGTGCGATGGTGCATTATCATGAAGCAAAATCACTTGATGTTGCCTCTTTTGATATTCTGGTTGTTTTTCACGCAATGCTTGGTTCAAATCCATCATTTGTTGTCGGTAGGTAGGTTTTAGCAGGTCATAATAGATAACACCCTTCTGATACCACCAAACACTGAGCATTGTCTTCCGTCCATAGCGATTTGGCCTTGCAGTCGATGTCACTGATTTGCTTGGAGTTACCATACTCAAGTGTCTTATCTTTTACGCTTAGGATTCTCAAAATATATCCATTTTTCATCGCCAGTCACAATTCGATGGAGAAATGATTTTCTTTTGTACCTGGCGATCAGCATTTCGCAAGTGATTTTCGGTTTCCCTCTGTCTTTCATTCAGTTCATGTGGAACCCATTTTCCCACTTTCTGGATCTTTCCCATGGCTAACAAACGTATGGAGACGGCTTCTCGTGTCACATTTAATTGATCCGCGAGTTGTTGTTGCGTTTGAGCGTCATCCTCATCCAACAATGCTTGCGATTCGGCGTCTTCAAACTTTCTCGGTGGTCTTCCACGTTCTTCGTTTCTCACCTCAAAATCGCCACTTTTGAATTTTTTAAACCACTCAAAGCACTGTGATTTACCAACAGCATGCTCACCGTAAGCTTCGACAAGCATTCAATGCGATTCTGCAGCAGTTTTCTTCAAATGCTAACAGAAAATCAATGCTCTCCGCAAATCATAGTTTTCAGGTACAAAAACAGACATGTTCAACGCTATGAAAACATATGTAGTTGTATTAAACTTGTATTATTGTGAGTTAAAAGTCTTTAACAAATGTAAACACAAGAAAAAGGCGCCAATGACGCGGTTTGACAGTCACTACATTGACAACTAGAGCCATCTATGAGCAAATTCCGGTTTCATATTTACAGACCTGTTATTTCAACATGATGCATGAACTTAAATGAAAAAAAATATAATGTTCTTAAATAATATCTGGTTGTCTAAGAGATATGTTCTGAAAATAAACTCAAATTGATAGCAAAAGTTCAAATTTATAAGACCTGTGTCAGACCGATCATGACTTGAAACCAAAGCCGACACAACTACAATAAAACAAATAACCATCGAAAATCTGAGATGAGAATATTATGAACCATCACAGGAAACTCTATTTGAGATAGTCAGAAACTCTCATAACACAGACCTACAGCACAAAAGATATTATCTAATGGAGCAGAAAGAAAAGGTGTCACTGGGATGACCATGTCAACAGGATGGACAGTGACAGGATCCTGTACAGAGTGGCATGAAATCCTCGCAAGACATTGCATCCCAACAACGCTACCTAAAAGATGGAAAACCAGCTGGTGCTTTACCTCTGAGGAATGATTTTGAAACAAGGACTTTAATAAAAATAGTTGAATAACATACTCAACTATAATACATTTAACTTCTATCTCGCTTTCATGTAGCCTCCATGAACAGTGTGTTAGTGAATGATGATGATTAGCAATCCCTTGCTGTTGAGGATTGTTAAAATCGTACTTGAGAGACAGGAGCATTTATGTAAAGTCTCACTGTTTTCTAATTAAGCCCAAGTTTTCTAATTAGCTTATGAATTGTTTTTTTTATAAATTCAAAAACAAGATGTTCTTCAGAGGAATGTAAAAATAAATGATAGGTTTATTGATAGCAAAATAGTATCTAAAATAACTTTTCGCTATCAATAAACTGTCATAATTGTAAATTAGTTCGCTTTCAGTTTGGAGTTTATTTCTCCAGCATTCTTGCCCAAAAAGGACTGAACATTGTTCCAAATTGTAGTCGAAAGAAGCAGCAAATAAAACCCAAAATACCCTATGAATATTTTTTTTTGAGTGCATAATTATAGTAATTCTTTCACTTAATTATAAATAATGTGTTCACTTTTAGGTTGGAGCTTATTTCTCCAGCATTCTTGCCCGAAGAGAAGAACTGAGCATTCTTCCAGATTGTGGTCGTAAGAAGCAGCAGATAAACCCCAAGGATAATTTCTGGCAAGCGACAGCACGGACCAAAGCTTATATTGAAGCATGGTTCAAAGATCTAGCTGGTAAAATTTTCTTACATTTTTCATTCAATTTGATGACAACTTACATAAATACCATTGCCCCGTGTTTTAAAGGGTTGACACAGAAGATAAACCTTCACACCTTCCTATCCATGCACACCTACACCTATGTTGATAAGAAAACCTGTCACTATGGTTATATCTAGTCTTAAAAATGTTGTGTTTCTTGTAAAATTATGTAAATTACACTCTCAAATTCTGAATCTGATTTCATTAGTCGAGAATTTATTTATTTTGATATGCTTCATTATACATAGCCTTATCTGATTACTTAAAGATGATTTTTCTTTCCAAATTTTAATTCTCAATTAATCTTCAATTCCATGATGATTGAGTGTGCTTTCCAATTTATAACAAAGAGCCAATTTATAATTTGCAGGCAGCAAACCCCTGATGACACTGGCCAAAAAGGCTCCTAACTTTAATAAGAAAGAAGAGATATTCATGACGCTGACTGAACACCAGGTGCCCATGGCTCGAGCAGCCTGGTTCATTAAGCTTAGCTCCGCCTACACTGTCGCTGTTTCAGAGGCCAAGATCAAAAAGAGACAACTGCCTGATCCAACAACTGGTTAGAAATCTATTCTTATATTTATGCCTGGAAACTAGTGGTGTCATACAATCAATTAACAAAAAACAGATATGAAAATTCAGTGCTGGTTATCAAAATCAGTTTTTTTTTCTTTCATATGGTACCATTCAACAAATCTGAATTGGTGATTGGTACAGTATTATCTTAGGCCCTAGTAATCGAGCCTTCAGGCTTAGAACCACTTAAGTTGTCATGGAACTCGCGATTTGTCATTACACATGTTGATAAAACCACCGCATGTGAAGAAGAGACAAACACATACTTTTTTTTGGGTAACATCAGGAAACTAATCCAAATCACCTGGACATTGTGTCAAATGTGTTTACCAACTAGGCCATTGATATTGTCAATACCAGAATTTCAATACTGTATCCAAATCAGTTAAGCATCAAACCCCTAAATTTGTAATAAGATTAAAATTATATGAAACTACAATAATTTATTTAAACCCCCTACCTTTAGGTTTTTTTCTATGTGTATAACACATAGATCAATAAGTCCCGGGACTAACTACTAAAACAACATTTGTTTGCCAAAATTCTTCTTTATTCATCAACATAGTCTCCTTCAAGAACGATACATTCATTCCAACGCTTTCCTAACTTTTCTATGTCAGCCGTGTAGAACGATTTATCTTTGGTTTCAAAATAAGCGTTAGTTTCGGCAATCACTTCTTCATTGGAGCCAAATCTCTTTCTCTGGAGCATCTTTTTGAGGTCTGCGAACAGCCAATAGTCGCTGGGGGCCAAATCTGGAGAATACGGTGGGTGCGGAAGCAATTCGAAGTTCAACTCATGCTATTTGGCCATCGTTACCATCGACTTTTGTTTTGACGACATCGACGTTTCTGTTCCATTGTGAGCAAACGCAGCACCCATTTCGAAAAAAGCTTTTTCATGACCAAATGTTCATGCAAAATAATGTAATCACTACCAAATGATATCTTCAGGATGTCAGCTATCTCACGCAACTTTGCTTTGCGATTTTCCATCACGATTTTGAGGGTTTTATTTATGTTTTCTGGTGTAACAGCCTCATTTGGACGACCAGAGCGTTCAGCATCATTTGTGTCTGTACGACCGCATTTGAAATCAGCATACCACCGACAAATTGTTGTTTTCGATGGAGCAGAGCCCGCATAACACTTTTCAAGCCATTGCTGAGTTTGAACGGTATTTTTTTTCCATTAAAAAGCATTGTTTTATCAACACACGAAATTCGGGTTTTTTCATGGTTTTGAAAATAGTAAAAGTAGCATCACTAAAACCACTGTAACTCAATGACACAATGTCGGAATGTCATATTAGTTTGACACGTAACTTCTAAAGGCTTGTACTAACTGAGAATGGTATGGATTTGTTATTAGAGGCGCCATCTGTTGGTTAGTCCCGGGACTTATTGATCGATGTGTTACCTTAAAAATCTCTTAAACATATTTCTGGTTGTTTGAAAAATATTTGCAATTAACCCGGAAAGTTGTACAGTATACAATATAAGTATAATGTAATACTATGAAGTTATGTGCATACTCCTATGGTACAAAAACCCAGACTTTTAGGAGGCTGAATTAAATGTTTTTCACACCCAAGCACTTCAAAATGTCCACATCACTGTAATGCTCATATGCTGAGAAATATCAAATGAATGAATAAAATTTGAAAATAGTAGTAATAAAGACTAGTGGAAAGTTAGTTTGTAGGTCATCAAAAAGAATACATCTTTAAAGTTTTTTTTTACATGCATGGATTCTTCACTTTGCAATGTTATTTTGTACTTATTTTTAAAATACAGTAATCCCTCCATTTACATGGCTAATTAGTTCCAGGTAAACATCGTTCAAATGAAAACCGTATAAATGGAGCCCTCGAATACTTTATAAAATAGATGATCTTTTACATATTTCCTGATTTTCTATTTTTACTTAGTTAAAAAAATCTTCCGTATTTTTTTTCAATAAATATATGTGTTTACTAATAACTAATAAAAAACATATCACGGGTACAGATTACAGAACTTACAATTTGATGCACCTATTCAAAATCACTCTCACTGAATGAATATTCCAATCTTACTGTTATTGTTCTTACAGTTGTATTAAAAAATATTGATTTAGAAGCTATTACTATTATAAAATATTACTATTATAAACTATTACTTAATAGGTGTCACTATTATACATTTAAAATATCAAACAGAATAAACCTTGTTAAAGTGAATTTGTGTATGAGGTGAAATGGAGGAATTACTCTATAAAGTAGACTGTATTTTTCCAACAATTACTATCATGAGCCAACCGGTATCAAAATTGTATGTGTATCTGATATTTCAAGTGAGTAAGGAAACATATGGACTTTTATTCTTTATATATGATGCACATGAACATTTTTTTAATAATGATTTTTTTTCAGAATGGACATCTACGTTAATTAAATTCTTGAAAGATCAGATTCCTAAGTTGTCAGAACACTATCAAAATCCCCCAAGCAATGTTCCAGAGAAAACACCACCTTCAAATTCAGGTAAACATTTCATTTGACTTCAAACTGCTGAGACACGATCATAAAAAATTATACGCAATTGTACAATTGGTTTTATACTTTTTTATTATGTGATCATCAAATGGAATGAAGTTGTCAAAAAACACTGACATTCATTCTAATAATTTAGTCCAGGCCTGGCCATCCCAAATTGCCCCACGGGCCACATTGACGACCTAAAATTTTCCAAGGGCCGCAAATAAACAAGAAAAATTGCAAATTTTATTCCAACATTTTTTTTAGTGTCAGCTTTACAATGAAATTCATACTTATTATTTTTGTGATTGATTTGGGTGCAAAGGTACACAGAAAGTGTTCAATCAGTGTAAATCTAAAAAAACAATACTACAACTAGATTCGAAGAGAAAACGTGTATTGAACCAACAACAAAATGTATTTCATGGTAATATAATTACTTAGAATTCTAAGTTATTAATTCATAAATATATTTGTATGGTAAAAAAACATCATTCGTCATATATGACCGCGAGCCGCACATAAGGGCACCGCATATGGCCCGCGGGCCGTGGGTTGGCTAGTCCTGGTTTAGTCAGTCAAAAATTACTTCACTAAAATGTTTAAAAAAAACGGAGTTTTGACTATAGGCAGTATAATTTTTTTTGTGACTTATGGCTAGTATTTAAATTCGTTTCATCCATATAAACAACCATATCCATATTCATTTCATTCATCCAGGTCCCCACAACCGGATTATTAATACGCTCACAAATTTCTCTCTCTCTTGTAAAATGGCCAAGACAAAGAGAAAGTGGGGAATTGTAAACTCACTCATAAGTATGTGGGGTTTGGCCCATACAATGATTCTTGTACAGAAAAAAGCAATGATGTTTAGTGTAATTTATGGCATCCAATGTAAATTTATGGCATCTAATAAAATCTATCATAAATGTGATGTAAAATTTTTCTGGCTTTAAATGGCTCTACTCTTCCATATAAGTATTATTTATTTCTTCTTTTTCATTAAAAATCATATATTTTTTAACTTATTATCTTCAAATTATATGTTTGCAGGCAATACAACTCCAGGCCAAGGAAATTCTGGAAGCAACAGTCAAGGATCTAGCAATTCCCAGACACCTGGAGGAACTAATCAGCCTAATAGTCAAGGGACTCCTGGAAACACTGTACCACATTCTATGCACTCACCTGGAAATCCTAGTGGTAAATAAGTCACCGAATTAGTGAGAATCCTGTTTCACTGTGAAAATATTTTGAAGCTGTGATTAATCTTTACATTATATACAAAAAATGTTTATAATTTATGGATTAAAACTAAATTACAAAAAAAATCAAGGATGCCAATCTTGACATATTGATGCAAACTTTGGACATTGAAAAGGAGTGGCAAGAACAGAATAATTGTGATAGAAATGTGTACCTTGCATAGAATATGTGATTTTACAATGTTTTGTAGATAAGAAATGATTGTGAAAATGATAACTGTTTGTTAGAGATGGATGTTATAAGTAGAATTAAGAAAGAAATCTTGAGACTGTTTGGCCACATTGAGAGAATGAGCTATGAAAGACTTACGAAACAAATATATATGTCTGAAATTAATGGAGAGCAAGAAAAAGATAGACCCAGGAAAGAGTGGAAGGAGATAGTAGGAGAAATTTTAACTGAGGGAAAGGTAAGGAGTATGACAAACAGGAAAACATATATGATAAAATATATTAATGTAGATGAGGGGAGAGCTGTTTGTATATATAGGAAGGCACAGAGTTCTGATCTCTCTGCCTTCTCCAAAAGCTAAATGGCATAATTTTACGTATATCTAGCTATAAAGGATACCATCCTGATATGTAAAGAATATCAAAAATTAATGTTCGTTTTACTTTAAAGCTATTTTGTTATTAGATACACAAGATAAAAAAAACTTGAAATAGCAAATGGTAATTTCAGCTGTTGGCTCAGCAACTCCAACTGGTGCAGGCAACTCTGGGGCATGTGAAAGCTCGGTGGTGGACAGCGGGCAGGCCGTGAAACAGTGGACCTACTGCGTGCAGCTGGCCAGGTGGCTCATTGAAGAGGGGCTCATTGATAGGCATGAGTTTCTTACGTGGATTATTGAGCTCCTGGATAAAAGGACTCCGGATGATGGACTTCTGAGGTAATAATTGGTTCAACACAACATTCAGAAGTTGGTTTTAACCAGCCTTCGATGATTTAAGTCCTACCTCATTATAAAAGCTATGGACATTAAATATATGTCCAGTTACCATAGCTAGATAACTTGGTAAAAACAGACAGTTCTCGACTTTCATACATAATTGTCTGACATACTGAAAAATTTATATGACAACTGAATGTACGAAAGTAGGGCAATGTATATATATTTTTAAAAGGGTTTTTGGTAGGCTATAATTCATTCTTAAGTCTGAAGTACCAGAGCTATTAAAATAAAGGCCATTTCGATTCATGTATCCTCCCAGTACTATACTAGATAAGGCAGTAAATCAAAGTTGTAGATGTCTCTGAGAAGGCTGCCACCCAGAGGTGGAACTGGGTAGGACACATTGCCAGATGTATCAATGATAGGTGAACTCAAAAGTGCTGGAGTGGCTACCATAGACAGGGAAAATAACACATAGGGAAAATAACACATAAGGGAAAATAACTAACCAACAGATGGTGCCTCTAATAACAAATCCATACCATTCTCAGTAAGTAACAACTTTAAAAGTTACGTGTCAAACTTTCATGACATTCCGACATTGTGTCATTGAGTTACAGTGGTTTTAGTGGTGCTACTTTTGCTATTTTCAAAACAATGGAAAAACTGAATTTCGGGTGTTCATAAAACATTGCTTTTTAATGGGAAAAAATACCATACAAACTCAGCAATGGCTTGAAAAGTGTTATCCGGGCTCTGCTCCGTCGAAAACAACCATTTGTCGGGGTATGCTGATTTCAAACGTGGTCGTACAGAGACAAATGATGCTGAATGCTCTGGTCGTTCAAATAAGGTTGTTACACCAGAAAACATAAAAAAAAACCCTTCAAAATCGTGATGGAAAATCGCAAAGTAAAGTTGCGTGAGATAGCTGACCTGAAGATATCATTTGGTTGTGTTTACACTATATTGCATGAACATTTGGTCACAAAAAAGCTTTTCTCGAAATGGGTGCCGCGTTTGCTCACAATGGAACAGAAACAACAACGCATCGATGATTCAGAGCGCTGTTTGGCACTGTTTACGCGAAATAAACAGGAGTTTTTGCGTCGGTATGTGACAATGGATGAAACTTGGATCCACCACTATACTCCGGAATCAAATCGGCAGTGAGCTGAGTGGAGAGCAGCCGGTGAAAGTCATCCGAAGCGACCAAAAACTCAACAGTCGGCCGAGAAGGTTATGGCCTCCGTATTTTGGGATGCGCATGGTATAATATTCATCGATCACCTTGAAAAAGGAAAAACCATCAATAGCGAATATTACATAGCGTTATTGGAGCGTTTGAAGGCAGAAATTGCAAAAAAACGGCCCCATATGAAGAAGAAAAAAGTTCTCTTTCATCAGGACAATGCACCGTGTCACAAGTCGATGGTAACGATGTCTGTAAAGAAAAATTTCAAACACAATAAACCACTTTATAGTGAATTCACGCAATTACTATACATCCTTCTTACGCATTAGAACTTTTCGTTTGATATAATTAAATGAAATTTGAACTTGCAGGCTATTTCTCCCCCTGACCCTTCAGTACATATCTGAATTTGGTCAGTGTGAGTTGCTCTCCAGAAGATTAGCATACTCATGTTGTAAGAAGCTAGGCACCGTGTGCCAACAGCTGGGAGAGGCCACACTGCAGCAGCTCAGCTCTACCACCTTGCTGGAGAGGTGCCGCTCTTCTCAGCCTTCGCACACCAGTGAGAGCAAGCCCGAACCTACACTGCAGGAACAAGGTTAGTTCCTTCTGTCAATATCCTTTACTGTCCTCTTCAAATGTCTAGTTACGCTCGTCAAGTGAATGTCGCCCTGAATGAGATGTGCCGTCTGATTACGGGTTGCCTTAAACCAGCTCCATCAAATAACGTACGCCAGGATTGCTCTTCCAAAAATAGGAGATACATTAAAAGCTGTGCTGAGAGACTCAATCAACTGAATATCACCAGACATTTGAAACACCCAACTACTATTGCTAGGACAAACTAGTGGAAAGAGACATTGGGCCCCAGTGGGTGGATTTTGCCTTTTGAGACATTGCCACCTGGTTCTGAACTGCCCTGTAGAACCTGGAAATCTCTTAACGGGCTCTGTAAATAAATAACTATTTGATTTATTTTATTACAAATTACAAACATGATACCACAAAGTAAAACAAAGGTCTTGTTCCAGATATTTAAAGATTCCAGATATTTTGACTATGTTTAAAACTTGATATTTAAAAAAAAAAGATTAAAGAGATGAACTATGAATTTATTCAACAATACAAATATGTATTCAAAATTTATTTATAAGTAAATTGTACAAATTTAAATAAATACACAGAAAACAAAGATATGTAATTTAATGACATACAGGAGTATACCACATATAAAAGTATTACATGTCAAATAAGCATGTATAAATATTAGGTGTACAAATAAGTTTCCGCCGCTTTTTATCAAAAATTGGGCATTTATTGTGAAAGAACGGAACCTCATGTTTTATTCGAAGTATTGCCCATCGCATGCCACTACTTTTTCTCATCTTTCTGGCAGCATACGGATACCGCGTCGGAAGAATGCTTCATCTTTTGAGGCTATCCACGAATCGACCCAATTTTTGGTATCTTCATATGATGTGAAGTGCTGCTCAGACAGGCCATGCATCATCGATCGAAACAAGTGGAAATCAGCAGGAGCAATGTCTGGTGAATACGGCGGGTGGGGTAAAACTTTCTAATTGAGTGTTTCCAAATAGGTTTTGACCGGCGCCGCAACATGTGGACGTGCATTATCATGCAGGAGAATAATTTTGTCGTGTCTGGAGTAGTAGTGGGCGCGCTTTTCCTTGAGTGCTCGACTCAATCTTATCAATTGTGTTCGGTAGATAGCCCTAGCAATGGTTTTGTTCGGTTTGAGCAACTCATAATACGAGGCATATCCAGAAAGTAAGTGTACTGAATTTTTGTAGGTTACAATTTTTTTTATTTAAACAAAAAAATTACGTGGTTACCGTAGTACATATGTAAGCTATTTTTCGACATAGTCGCCATTCCTCTCAATGCAGGTGGTGAAACGGGGTATCAACTTTTTGATGCCTTCCTCAAAGTAGTTTCCCGCCAACCCCTCCGTCCACTTCTCCACCTTCTCCTTTACCTCCTCGTCGGTTGAAAACCTTTTTCCACCCATGTGCAGCTTCAGGGAGGTAAAAAGATAGTAATCTGAAGGTGCTAGGTCAGGGGAATGCGCGGGATGGTTCAGGACATCCCATTTAAACGAGGCGAGCAGTATCTTCGTGGCGTTGGCCGTGTGTGGTCTGGCATTTTCGTGCAGCAGGCAGACTCCCTTTGTCAGCATGCCTCTCCTCTTGTTCTGAATCGCCCTCCGCAATTTTTTTAGGGTCTCACAGTATCTTGCAGAGCTGATGGTTTCCCCTTGAGGCATATATTCAATTAAAATTATGCCTTGACAGTCCCAAAACACGGATGCCATGATTTTCTTGGCTGAAATTGTGGTTTTAAACTTTTTGGCGGAGGGTGAAGAGGTGTGACGCCACTGTTGAGACTGCCTTTGGTTTCAGGCGTGTAGTGTGCAACCCAAGTTTCATCTCCAGTAACGATGGAGCGGAGAAATTCATCTCCATGGAGTTTGCAGGGCCTCAAAAACTCTTGCCCGGCCTCCACTCGATTCAACTTGTGTTGGTCTGTCAGCTGTTTTGGGACCCACCTCGCAGACAGTTTCCGATATCCGAGGGTTTCTGTGATGGTTTCGTGTAGTAGAGATCTGGAGATTTGCGGAAACATCGCAGAAAGTTCATCCACAGTCAATCTGCGATCGTCACGGAGCGCATTTTCGATTTTTTCCACAATTTCGTCTCACAATTGAAGGTCTTCCGCTCCTCTGATCATCATGCACAGACGTACGACCGTTTTTTAACTCGCGACACCACTTGTACACACTCGTACGATTCATAGCTTTATCACCATATGCAGTTTTCACCTCATTATAAACCTCAACCAGAGGTTTTCCCTTCCAAACGAGATAACGGATGAAGTAGCGTATTTCGCACTTGGCGGGAGATTGGGTTGACATTTTTCACGAAACGTGTTGTCGCGTCGACACTTCTCAACGTACTGACCTCGAACCGGTCTCGTTGCGAAGGGGAAGGGTCAGGCTACACGGAAGTGTAGCCAACATGTCGAAAATAAAATCCATCCGGTCGTGAGAGCCTCAGTACACTTACTTTCTGGATACGCCTCGTACATGACACTAAGCTGATCCCACCAAATACACAACAAGAGTTTTTTTCCATGGCCATGGTTCAACATCTACGGCTTAGCCGTAGATGTTGAAGCATGGCCAGGGGTTCCCCATGATTTCTTCCTTTTTGGATTATCATAGTGGATCCATTTTTCATCACCAGTGACTATACGGTGCAGAAAACCCTTTCGTTTATGCCTGGCAAGCAGCATTTCACATGTGGAAAATCGGCGTTCAACGTTTCTCGGTGTCAGTTCATCTGGAACCCAATTTCCGTGTTTTTGAATCATTCCCGATGATTTCAACTGATGTGAAATTGCTTGTTGAGTCACTCCTAATGTAAGTGCAAGTTCTTCTTGTGTTTGGCACGAATCTTGATCCAATAATACTTCCTATTCCGCATCTTCGTACACTTTCGGCCTTCCGCTATGTTCTTTGTCTTCTATGTCAAATTCACCGTTCTTAAACTTTTGAAACCACTCACAACAACTTCTCTCACTTAAGGCAGCCTCACCATATGCTTCTACAAGCAATCGATGCGCCTCAGCTGCAGACTTCTTCAAATTGAAGAAGTAAATCAAAAGTTTCCGCAAATGACGCTTATTCGGCTCAAAACTTGACATTTTCGCACACAAAAGAATATATTATACTGATAAAAATTCACTAATATTTCAAGGTTATGTTGTTGACAGATGTCCAACGTTACGACAATGACGTTTTACATTTGACAATTTTAACCATAACTTACTGGTGGCGCTAACTTTTGTCAAACAGCGGCGGCTTATTTGTACACCTGATAAATATAGGTTTATTGGTAGCAACATAGTATGTACATATATAAATACATCCCGAAATCGCACATATATCTCCAGATAAACTGCAGAAAATACATTTAAAATAAAAACTATCAAAAGGTCTGTGCTCATCTCATAACATCCCTTCGGCCGAGATACACCCCATCAATATAGGGCGAGTCTGGCTCAGATGTTTTTCAGCCCACACCCTTTGTCTTTGAGTGTACCCTAATGCATTCTCTATATTTTACAAGCGGACAAAATCAGCATAAATATCTAATTTAGATACAAGACTGCCTTCTTTACCATTTTGCATCAAGTATCGTCATATTCAGCATTACATTTCATGGCTTCCTGGTTCGAGACTTGTCCTTGTTCAGATGTGTCATTCACATCTCTTTTCTAGACTTTACAATCACTGTCCTGATAAAGCAGCAGAATGTCGCAAATAAACTAAACAAATTCATCTTATTTATTTATTTTTTCAAAATTCTCAATTTGTTTTTATTCGTTTATGGGAAAAAAATTGTTGGGAAGTTATTTTATATTCATACGTTTTTTTTTGTTTCAGTTTCAAACAATATAGGCATGTCACCGTTAGATGCGGAGATGAACGGCAATATGGACATTAAACCTAATATCGATATCAAACCCAACATATCGGATATTAAAATAAAAAAAGAACCGCAGACCGAGGAAGTGCCAGAGAAGACTAAAGTGACGCAACCCAGTCCAGTGGTATCCACTCCTGATCCTGTGAGGCAGGCCTTTGCCGAACTACTGGGTTGTCCGCACCACCGTGATATTCTCTTGGAACTTAGTGCTATTATACAGGTTTGTAATTAATGAATATTGAATATAATGCTACCTACCATATCAACACCACTAAATTATTTCCACTCAAATTCGGGGGGGAGGGAATTGTTGTGTTTAATGTATTTTAATTAGAAATGTATATAAAATGTGTTCATAGGAGTAGTTATATGATGGGGATTGTCCAACAAGATTGACGACTAAGAGATTAATTGCACATTTTTGACAGCAGGGATCAGTAGTTGGTTTGCCTTGAGCGAGACCACATACTGTCCGAATTAATGAGAATATTCAAAGAGTACAAGAGAGTGTTGCACATGATCAAGCAACTATAACCAGACTAGTTCAGCCTTGCTCAGAATGTTTCGAACGACACTGCAACAAATCTTAACCTTTAAACGCCCAGTGGTCCTATACGAGACCGCAGTGAAAATCACAGAGCGTTCCGTTTGCTCTTGGTACGTGAATTAGTAGAACTTGAGGGAACTAAAAAGACAAATAATCCACCGAAGTCCATAGCAGAATCTGTTGTGCGATTGGAAAAGAAACATTCGGAACATTGGCCGGAAAAACATAAGAGCAAGGATAGGTGTCGCGTATGCTCAAAAAGTAATAAAATCGTAAGATCCATATTCAAATGCTAAAAGTGTAAAATAGGTCTATGCATAGACAAATGTTTTAAAATTTGGCATACGATATTTTTTTTTTAATTTTATGGTTTTAAATTCTTTAAGTTTTGTGTAATTTTTATCGTTTTAATTTTTTAACTTTAATGTATAATTATATAAAATGGGAAAAATTGTAAATAAAGCTTTTGTAAATTATTAACAATCTTTTATTTTGCTAATGCTTTTTTATTTTACCCACATAGGCTAAGTAGTTTTAGAGATATAATTATTTTTATAACAGCTATGGGTCGTGCGAATATTTCGCAAAAAATTGCTTGGGCAGTGGGCTACCTCTATTCCGCATGGCGCATGGGCGCTTAAAGGTTAAATAGCGATTTGCATAATTTATATAAAATGTTGTTGGTGCAAGGATTGAAGCCACAAGATCCACAACAACGCCTTGAATATTAACATTGGAATTCAACTTGTGGGTCAGCATATATGTACTTTTTCTTTCTAGATAATCTGCATGGAGTGTCCCACAGCGATGGTATGGTCAGGAGTGCCTGACGGCAGATCTGCTCTGCATGGGAGTCCCCTGGACCTGTTGCCCATACCTCCCAGTGCCCTGCCCATCATGTCCATCCAAGACTCTCCTACTGAGGACAAATACAGAAGACAGGTAAAAAGAGATAAATAGCCCTTTTTAAAAATGGCTATATCTTCAAAATTAATTATTACAGGGATGAACTTCTTTGAAAAAAATACTGTCCAATTTCATATTTTACATGCTAAATAATTTCTTTTAAAAATCACATCGATGTTAAAAACTTTGCCCATATTTAATTCTTAAATTGTTAAAAAGGTGAGAGCAGATATGATTCAATGTCATATACCCTTACACACCCTATCAGGCTACTCTGAATTCACCCCTTTTTTAATCCATCCCATGAAATTAAGAAAAGAACAGCGATGGGTATTTCAGCAAAAGTTAATTTTGATTAAGTTAAATAGTCAAATAATCTTTTTCATACAAAAGTTTAAAAAAAAACAAACAAAAAATCAACATTGATATGTTAGCAGTATTATACAATAAAAAAAACAGTACTAGACCAACCCATCACAATAACAAAAGCAAACATATAATTTACTTAATTCATCCCGACAAAAACAACTTGTTCACTCAACTCTTGTAAGTAGTCCAAATCATATGAAGGCTCATAAAATGCCCTTTATGAATGCCTATAGACATTTTCAAAGATAAAACTTTGATATTTACAATAATTTAGTTTCTATGTTTTTTTTTTCAATTCAGGTTTATGATTCAGAGCAAGAAATAAGTATAAGGAGCAAGAGAGCAGAAAATAAATGGTGTGCTGACAAATGGCAGAGTAGTTCGCAAGGTAAACGCACCTTTTGCATCTAATATATTTCGCAAAATATACAGTCTAATTTTTGTCAATGACTTGTAGAGACAATAGTATAATGTGCAACTTTACAACCCTTACAGTAAAACTAGTATAATGAAATTAATCAAAGTTGCAAGACTACGCTGACAGAGATCTACACCGCATTTTGAACAATTCACGCGCTACTGGTGAACACATATATAGTGACCCAAAAAAGATTTATACACACTTTTACACCATGCCGTTTACTAAAACTTGTTGCAGGAATTTGTCATTCATGAGTTTGGGGATGAGCACTTTTATTTACAGCAAGTTGCACCTCTCCACTACCATTGTAATGTGAGGACCTGTCTTGATGAAAATTTGTCAAACAGATGGATTGGACGTTGAGGTAGCATTATATTTCCCCCGCGTTCCTCAAACCTCACGCTAATGGAACTTTTTTATGGGGACTCATCAAAGATAAAGTTTATGGCACAAAACTGGCAACAGTTGATGAATTATCAAGCAACCATTGAAAGAGAATGCGCCCAAATGATTCGTGACGTTTATGACTCCACGTTATCAGCAGTCCATGAACCAGAACAGCCATCAAATTGAGCACTTGCGATGACTAAAAAATTCTGTCTCCTCTTTAATTTTGAGTTTTAATCGTAGATATATCTTAATAAATACTGAAGTTATAATCATTTGAAGTGTGTACAGTTTTTGGGACACTATAATAACACATCCTGGGTCATAATACTAATGAACATAATGTGTATCAATAAATCTTAAATTTAAACATTTTGATATCCTTTTCTTTTTAAGTTGGAAGTCATTTTGTTTCATGTTAATCTTTTAAATCGGGAGTCAGCAACATTGTCAAGCTTGCAGTTGACATTCGACTTTTGATTTTCATTAAATGATCACAAATTTACGATTTAAATAATCTCTTCATTTTCCTGTTTGTGTTTTTCAGTGTTACAAATCTCTATTTTATATTTTTCATAGGCACAAACACAACTCGTGTGCTTGCTGTCCTGGAGGCCCTGGACAGACATTCCTTTGACCGAGTTGATTCAGGCAACAGTCTGGATATGCTGTATAATAAGGTGTTTGGGAACTGCAGTACAAACACTAACTCGAACCAGAGCAGCAAGGACAACAACCCTGAAACAAGAGATCCAGTAAATATTTTAAAATTTTATTTAATAATTTACGTTCGATTTTTACAAAACATAATCAGAGCACGATTGAATACAGAGATATAATATTCTACAGTAATACAAATAAATATAAAAAACTAACTTCATTCGTACAATCCGTTGTCAAAAATAAGTATTTACGCACTCCGCACACAGCAGGCCATTCCCAGACTTTACTTTCATACAATAAGATTATGCAATTGCTTTATTGAGAAAAACCGTACTAAGTGTACCATTGACCTTGTTACTTACAGCGTATCTTATCTTTCGAAAACATACGTTCTAAATAGAAAAATGTCTAAATTTTTCATTTATACATTATATCCATAGAATCACCCTTATTAACACCCATGACTTTTGACTTATTAACATTCCTTCTCAAATATTTTTCTAAACACTTCACATACATTCTTTCAACCATCATTGCTATGTTTTAGCTATTGTTTGTATCTTAATTTTTGCTGGTAATATTGATATAATATTTCCCTTTCTGTAGGAGTGGGCATGCAGTTACTCAGTGGTACTGGTGTTATGCGAGTGGGCCGTATGCAATGCCAGGTGGGGTGAGCACCGGGCCATGGCCGCTGCAGCACTACTAGACCGCAGGCAACAGCAACTGTTAGCCAACCCCTCATCGCAGGGTGGCACCACAGCACAAGACCATCATGGTGAGTCACATTTGTGCAATTTTGTGTTTGAATTTAATCTGAAAATGTAAAATTGCTTTTCGTACAACCCATTTTGATTTTCATTTCGAATTCAATTGTTCTATTTTCAAAATTTGACTGTCGCTTGTTTTATTTTTAATTGATTTTTTTGAAACCTTTTGTTTTATATGAAAAGGAACACCTTTGTATTTTTTATGTGAAAAGTTGAACCAAAATCTTATAAATGGACCTTTTTGCCCTTTTGATTGCATCCCTCGCAATTAACCTCAAAGGATACTATCAAGCAAATTAATTAGTGCTTTAAATCTCCTTATTACACATTTATCGAAAATAGTTTGAATTTTAAAATAAAATACTATCTTTGCTAAAAGGTGCCTGCGATGACAAAGAATCAATCAGTTCTGGAGCAGGGATCTACGGAGGACCACCAATCTTCCAAAGTCTTTTGATGAGGTTTTTAGACAATGATGCACCAGTACTAGGTAAATACATTTTCAAAATTCAAAAAATTCTTTTTTTATTACACATGAATAAGAAAAGCATAATAAAGTGAAACATGGTATTGCAAATTAGATGTTATGTGTAAGATTTCAACAAACTAGGCAATTGCCTGTGTCTTATTGAATATTCTTACATCAATATTATTGTTTCAATACAGTAATCCCTTCTCATCATCCAAGGCAAAATAGAAGGCCGAAGAGGTGTTAGCAGGAAGTAAATCTCCTGGCTCCGCAATATACATGATTGGACTGGCATAAGGGGCGTTTGAGATCTTTTTCGGGCTGCCGGGGACAAAGATATAAAGACTCTCGAGTGATATTCAACATTGGGGGGACCTGACATGACACTGAAAAGAAGAAGAAGAATCCCTTCTCTTTGAGGAGAATCTGCTTTCTTAACAGCGCTATATAGATTGTCCTCTTATTATTATTGTCATTATGCGGGTTCATGTTTCCAGGAAAACAGCTTATAAATAAAGGCATTGAATTCTGTGTAAAAGTAACTTAAATACCATCAAATCCATTTTCCTGTCGATATGAACTGACAGGACATGTAGATTATGATTCCAAGATTAGCAATAACACTTATTCGGTATTGATAATCTTCATTAATAAGCACTGTTTTATAATATAACAGTTTTGGAACTTTATAAAAAAAAACTGAAACTGTGCATGGCATAGATTAATTCTGTAATATGTGAAGATTTTCACAAGCAAAACTTGAGCCCGGACCCGAAATGAGAATGAAATTAAAAATGAATCAATGCTGGAGAAACATATCGATTTTTTAAAATGGATTACTTGTTTTATTTTAATTTTATTAAGATTTTCCTCTTATTCGTTTTCATTTTTATTTATATTGCGATTCCTTACAGAGGACGGTGCCGCAGCCACCCCCCAGAACAAAGCACAATTCACCAACCTCGTGCACCTGTTTGGGGAGCTTATCCGGAGGGATGTCTTCTCCCATGATGCTTACATGTGCACACTCATCTCTAGAGGTAATTCACTCACTTTTTTTAAATATGACCAACCATCATGTATAATGATGGTTTGTCATATTATATAAAATCAATTTTCATTTTTATTATCAATAAAAAGGGTTCCCCGGCTATCGCTTATCGACTCATTTAAGTATCTGGGCTCAGACTCATTTAAGCTCACTCATTCACAAAGACGGAGGGTGCGCCGCGGATGTTTACCATAGAATAAGTGTGAGATGGATGAAATTCAGATCGGTGACAGGAGTCTTGTGTGACCCAAAAATACCTATAAAACTGATAGGAAAAGTATACCAGACTATCGTTAGACCCGCAATTATGTATGGCTCAGAATGCTAGACTATGTACAGCTCCTATTCTAGGTAACTTGAAATAGCAGAAATGCGAATGCTTAGGTGGTCGGCAGGAGTATCACTGAAAGATAAAATTAAGAGCTCACGCAATCGTGGTAGCTTGGGATCACTTCTTCTTTGGAGCCAAATCTCATTCCCTGGAACATCTTTTTGAGGTCTGCGAACAGCCAATAGTCGCTG
The DNA here is from genome assembly GCA_949825065.1 of Odontocerum albicorne. NCBI lineage: Eukaryota > Metazoa > Arthropoda > Insecta > Trichoptera > Odontoceridae > Odontocerum > Odontocerum albicorne. Next base: position 19,174,910 of record OX463860.1, on the reverse strand, counting down.
GGGGCCAAATCTGGAGAATACGGGGGGGTGCGGAAGCAATTCAAAGTTCAACTCATGCAATTTGGCCAACCTTACCATCGACTTGTGACACGGTACAATGTCCTGATGAAAGAGAACTTTTTTCTTCTTCATATGGGGCCGTTTTTTTGCAATTTCTGCCTTCAAACGCTATGTAATATTAGCTATTGATGGTTTTCCCTTTTCAAGGTGATCGATGAATATTATACCATGCGCATCCCAAAATACGGAGGTCATAACCTACCCGGCCGACTGTTGAGTTTTTGTTCGCTTCGGACGACTTTCACCGGCTGCTCTCCACTCAGCGGACTGCCGAGCCGCCATCTGTTGCTTAGTCCCGGGACTTATTGATCGATGTGTTATATAAAAATGAAATCTGAAAATTAAGCAATCTTTGTTCCACCACTCCTCAAAAATGTAAATTCAAACAATTAAGTAACATAAAAACTTCATGACTAGAAAGCAAATTTAAAGCGAACATTAATTCCATGATGGATAAATAGTTTTAATTATTTTTAGTCTATTGATGATGCTACAATTATGGTTAGGACATATTTTGAGGATGCCAGATATCCCTTATAAACCATTCAAGGCAACGTTCAAAGGAAGACTTCCAATGAAAAGACCAAGGGATTTTTTTATGTCATGGACTTGGCAGAAGAAGGGACTGTAAGGACAGACTTCAGCTTGTCTGGGAGAGCGTTTCTGAGAGAATCCAGAACAGACTTACCTGGATTAGCACCGTGGTAACTCTGCAACTTAGACTGTAATGGATTAGAGAGAGAGAGATTTCTTTCTGTTAAGTTGAAAAATATAGCAATAAACTTGATTGATTGGCTGTACGTTAAACAGTGTACAGTACCTGTCGGTAAGTAATTCACATAGTTTGTTGAGCATCATCTCTGTCATTCCTACACGTGTTCCGTCACGATTTGTCAGTCGTTACCGGACCGGACTGTGAGCGCCTCGTGCGACAGAGACGACGCTCTACAAACTATGTGTATTACTTACCTGTGGTAAGTAATACACATAGTTTGTAGAGCGTCAGCTAGGCCACGGAGGTGGTCGTGAAGTGATTAATTACAAAATTTGTACACTTCTTAACAGTCAAATACGAAATTAAACTTATAAAAACTAGTAATTCTCTGTTTGTGCTCTCCTGAAGATGAGGTGAAAGCCTTGAAACCGGTAGGGTTATACCGTTACAAAAAGTGGAATAAACAGTGTTTGATAAAATAAATTACAATGTCTTTAACGTGTTCCTCGCGGGAAGCACTTATGTGGGTACTGTAAGATGTTATACAATACAATAAACACTTTAATAGAAAAAAGTTACTTTATTATTGACATTTCATCTGGGTATTTTTGTGTTTGAAAAATAATTATTTCTCTATATGTTAAAAAAATTAATAATAAATATGTAAATTCTTATAATAGGTGACTTGCTAGGAGCCCCTGAGCCCATGAGCCTGGGCCCTGTAGTGGGCGGATCTACCACCCCCATCGGCAGCTCTCTGGACCCCGTTGGACACCACCACCACACACCCTCACTGGACGAGGAGATCTTTGCTGGGATTGATCTCAAACCTAAAATGGAGGTAAGAATTATTTCTTTCCTCATTAATGAACTATAAAGATAATTTATCCTCGTCACTGATGGCTTAATGGTACGCTTACTTTGTATTCAGGAGTATTTTGGGTTCAGTTACTCCTAATCTGTATTCCGAGGTTGAGTCTTTGACAATTTTCAGATTGTTATTCATCTGAATTTAATATTTTACTTGCTCTTAGTAAATGTCTTAACGTGATTTAAAACTGATAGATCTGGGTAATTATTATTATCATAATAGTTCAAGTTGTGTGTAATGAATAACGGATTAAATATATTTTTTTCATTCCACCTCCAGGACCATGTCAGAATGGACTATGATGATGCCAAGATAGATGATGACCTGGACAAGATCCTGCAGCACATCAAGCAAGACCAACAGAATTCCATGGATGCCCCTGACAGTCCTAAGGAACCTGGAGAAACTTCTCATGGGTAAATATTTGCTATCATATAGACAGTTTATCCCTTTATGTGATGTATACGTAATTTATGTGTGCATACCGCCATTGTGATTACACAATGCATACGCATACCACTCTAAATATTCTATCTGAACCATTATTTTGCAAGCCTCATCTTGTATGCAATAAGGCCTCTTATAAATTGTACAGGATAAGATATTTTATGGACGCATATTTAGTGTAGTGAAGAGAGACAAGCATATGCGACAACTAGAAACAGAGTCAACTCGGAAATAAAACGGATAAAGAGGGAATACTGGACTAATTTTACCAAAGATATGGAGTTTGATCTGTACGGGGCGTAAAAGAAGGTGTGGAAAATGCTAAGAGAAAAGAAGAAACCGATCAATGAATATGTACAAACAAACAAAATTACAATAGAAAAGTGGGAAAAGTACTTTCAGGAATTATACAATGACCCGGAAGAAATCCCATTGCCTCTGAATGTAACGGATTCGGAAATTATTGAGTATAGTGAAATCAAAGCAGCTATAGCAAAACTGAAAAACCGGAAATCAACAGGACCAGACGAAATTCACAATGAGATGCTAAAATATGCCGACGATCGATTAGTAGCTGAGCTTTCTAAGCTGTTTAATAAAATATTGGACACATCAATTATCCCTAGCGACTGGAGAACAAGTATAACAATACCCATCTTTAAAAAGGGGCAGAAAACAAATCCTGAAAACTACAGAGGAATATCCCTGCTGTGCTCTACTCTTAAATTGTTCACAATTATAATAAAAGAAAAACTTGAAATACATATTACAAATAGAGAGGAACAGCAGGGATTCAGAAAGAACCGCTCTACTACTGACGCTATATTCACTCTTAGACAAATTAAAGAAAAAGCATTAGAATACAACAAACCAGCCTACCTCTGTTTTATCGATCTTACAAAAGCTTTCGACAGGATTCGGTTGAAGGACCTTCTGAACACTTTATTCACAAAAATGATACCTCCGTCACTCATTAATATCATAAGAGAGATCAACCTGAATAGTAACACAAAAATCAGAGCAAATGGGAAATATACTAAACCCATAAAAACATCAGTTGGAATCAGACAAGGCGATAGCCTAAGCCCATTTCTCTTTAACTGCATAATGGATAATATCATTGCAGAGGTTGCATCTCTCAAATTAGGGTACAGTCTTGGTAAGGAAGCGGTGGGAATTCTCTGTTATGCTGACGACGCTACGCTCATAGCTGAAAATAAAAATGACTTACAGAGAATGCTCACAAAGTTCGATGAATCCTGCTCAAAGTACAATATGATTATCTCCGTAGCAAAAACCAAGTGCATGACATTCTCCAAAGACCCACTAGAATGCAGAATTTCAGTACGTGACGAGCCAATTGAACAGGCAACCCAGTTCAGATATCTTGGCAGTGAACTGCTCAGCTCTCATGACCTCCCCAGAGAAGTAAGGCCTCAGGTAGACAAAGCTGCAGTTGTGGCGGGCTGCCTGAGAGATGTCATATGGAGGAATAAAGATATGAGAACGGATAGCAAGGTACGCATTTATAAGACCTGTGTGCGACCTATCCTCACATATGGCATCGAAGCGAGGGCGGACACTGTCAGGACAAAAAGTATGCTAAGGACAACGGAAATGAGAACTCTGCGCGCTATTGCTGGGAAGACTAACTGAGAATGGTATGGATTTGTTATTAGAGGCGCCATCTGTTGGTTAGTCTCGGGACTTATTGATCGATGTGTTAGATTAATTACATTTAATATAAGTTTATGAGCTGATTGGCATACTGAGGAACTCTAAAGAGTTTTAATGTTTAGTTTCTATTAGACAAGGACAATTTCTAAAGTTTGAACTCAAATAGGTATGATCTTAGAAATTGAACCAAAAAGGAATGTGATCAAATGCATTATATAATTCTTGAGTATGACAATGCTTCTTAAGTTACCTATTAAAACTATGTTCCTCAATGGATCTCTAAAATCAGTAGTCAGCTGATTCCAGAATTGAATTGCACTTATTAAGCTAGAAGACATGAACGGGAAGACCAACCATTATCAATTTACACCAATGAGTCTGCACTTATAATTTCTTTTTGCCACATTTGAAGGCTCACTATGGTCTCTACGACCTTTTGTATCTCTTACTAGAATTCTTTAATAAATTTCTCTATTCGCATCATTTCTGTATAAGTATAAAATGTGAAATATTTTAGCGTGGAATCTCATATTGGGGTGTTACCACCACCATCGCGGCACCTTCTGTACACAACTCACTTCCCACTGGCGTGGCACGACAGCGAAGGGGGAGCCCCTCCGCATGACACCAACCAACGCCATGTTTTGCTGTATGGAGTGGGCCGCCACAGGGATGAAGCCAGACACCAGGTTAAGAAGATGTCAAAGGGTAATTGTCACCTTTCTTTTTGTTTCTATACTTAATGATATTGGCTATCACTGCCCAAGTATGTAAATGCAAACTGGTTACAGCAAATTCTCTGTAGATAACAAAGTTCTATTCAATGTTATTATATATGCAAATGTGAATAGAAGGCGTGGTCGAGGAAGTCTCGAGAAAGGTAGGGATAGATCAAGTGAATGATACTTTGAAAGATGAAAAATTGTAAGAGCCGAATGAGATGGTTTATGGATGTGTAAGACACGAAATATATGTGTCAGGATAAGAAAGTCTAGCGTTCTTTCCTCTCTGCCTACCCTAGCAGGGAAATGGTGTTTATGTATGTAAGTTATTATTATCAAAATATGAAGGATTTTTGAAAGTATCTTAATAGCGAGAAAGTCTTTGTTAAAAGTGTTGAAGGATTTGAAATAAAATGAGCAGGGAAATATAAAAAACTCTTGATGTTTTATTATACGAAATGGACAATATGCAGCATTAAAAAAGTCTTATACGTAAAAATGAATCGTCTATTTTTTCAGAAATCTGTAAGCTGTTTTCCAAGAAATTTTCAATAGATGTTGCTGAAGGAGGCAAGGTTAAGAAGCACTCTCGAAGTGAATTCAACTTTGAAGCTGTAACACAAAAATTCCAGGTTGGCCATTATTATTTTTTAAAATTTGTAATTATAAAAGATTTATTAGAATTTATATTTATCATATTATATACACTTACTTCCATCTAACAAGAAATGTGTTAATAGTCTATGCGTGAAAAATATGTCATTGTTTCAAAAGAGTGACATGATTTAACTTTATCTATTTAATTCTAAGGCAAGGCATCAAACCACCTAGTTTTATGGTTGTAAATGGAAAGGAAACCATCAAAAGGTGAAAAGATCCACTCTGAAGCCTTGGGCACAAGTTATAGTTGAATATAGGGAAAGACATCAAAAGAAAAACTGCTCTCCGAAATATCGTTAAGATCATGGGAGTCACAATCCTCAGTAATGAGCAATGCGATTGGAAAGAAAATGTTTATCATTGAAATACTTACCATGAAATTAAATGTGTTTTTTATTGGTATTTTTCCAGAATATGAACTATTTTGACCAGCATGTTGTGTCATGGCAATGCGGCACTACAGTGGTGGAGATGCTACAGGCCTTCGCCCTGAGCACCTCCAGCTACCTGCCTGTGCAGGAGCACGTCGCCTTCCTGTTTGACCTCATGGAACTTGCCGTCAATGTTTATGGACTTATCGATATCTGCATTCAGGTGAACAGGAATAATTTATTTCGTTTTGTTTTCTCCTGGCTTTGCTACCATATCTTTGCCTGGGATCGTACCTCCTGATCACAAAAAATAATTTTAATTAAAGAGTGATACAGATTTAACTATACAAACATTATACAAAGGAACTCCATTAAGTTATTTTCCCAAATAAGAGTTATTTTATTTAGGACCTAAAAACTCAATACAACTTATGCATTTGATTTAATATGTTTTTTATATTAATCTCCTGCTTTACAGCTTAAGTTTGATCATCATTTTATCATCAATTACTTGCAATTAATTACAACATAAGCAATAAATACTTAAGCATGACTTTTCAAAAAAAAAAAGCTTAAATCCAAGGATTGTACCAGTTTTTAATGTGTAAGAAGAATAATAATTGTAAGATTGGAAAGAATAATAAACATACTATAATAGGGATCATTAAAGAGATAAACATAAAAAAAAAGGATGCGGGCTGGACCAGTAACTTTTAGTTCAGCCCGCATCCTTTTCATATTTTTCTCTTTAACACGTTCGCTGCTAAAGACGCCCATGGGCGTCAACACATTTTTTGTAGAGACGCTGATGACGCCCGTTGCGCGTCATTCGATTATCTTTGTTTGTATGGTACCGAATATTTTAAGATTTTAAGGTTTCCGTAAGATTTTAAGGTTTCGAAAATACCGTAAGATTTTAAGGTTTCGAAAATATGATTTTTTTCAGTACCTCTACACTATTCTATAAATACATATCGCAGTGAATGTGTTAATAAGCCCTATTCTGTTTATTGTTTTTTCTAATCTTACATATTAACAGCACAATGTGTGCTAAAATATGTATAGGTATTATCACAATAATAATTATATTTTACTTTTCATTTTGAATAATAAAACAGCTGCCAATTGTGTACACTTTTTAATATGAATTTTTTGACAAAAATATAAAATAAAACTTTTTTAAATATTGAATTATGTCATTTTTAAGTAATATCCTATTTAGAAGTTTTAATTCGCTACTCTCTTGGTAAACACCTAAATAGGATATCACTGTAGTTAAGGAACATTCCAAATTAATTCAGAGTAAAGGGAGTCATGTTCCAGATTACCCACGATACCCTTAGGTGCATGTCTAGGCAGTTAGTTGCCCACATGCCATAATAATTGGGCCAATCTGAATATGTCTGTTCCAAAAAAGAAATTAAAGGAAAAATAGTAGAATGAAATATACATTCTTACTTATTTATTTGAATACAGCAAAAAACAGTTTTTTATTACTTTAACAGTTACTTTAACTTAAAAAAAAATTTATGCGCTTTATGCAATGCGAATTCTGATATCGACTCAACCATGTGAAGTTTATTGTAACAGAAAATGTATTACGAATTAAACTCGAATGCCGTAGAATTAATATGGGCAGAGTTAGCGCATATTTTTTTTTGCAAGTTTGACAAAGTAAATAATAGATATATAAAATTATTTTGGTTGAGCAGCACCAACAGGTCTGCATATGGTACACGCTTCCACGCTCTATAGGTGCAGGCCTAGATATCCTATGCTACATACTTTTTAATATCAGATGGAATGAATATTGTTATATTCATAAAGGTATCACAAGAGAGATCAAGAAGATACACTAAATCTTTTTGTCTTGTAATATTCATAGATTACTCATATCTACCCCTGAAAATGAGGTGAAAAATAGCCTCAACCTTTACCTACATATTAAGCAATGTATATACAATAGACACGGATGGATTGAAACTGCATCACTAATTCTGGAAATGATAACAAAAGAATTATGTTTGCAAAATGATTCACATTTTACGTTTGCCATTAATGTACCGTACAGACCTGAATGTTTATATTTGGTTGCAGATCTTGAAAGAGCTCCTGGAGGTGGAGTCAGTGTTGGCATCTCGCAGTCCTGGCCAAGGTCTACTCAGGAGCTACACTACTTCCCTGGCTCTGTACGTGGTCGGGGTACTTAGAAGATACCACTGTTGCTTGCTTTGTACGTCTTTTTACTTTTTTTTATTATACAGATAATATTTAGTTCAAGAAATCTGACTATTCTTTATAGAACTTGTAACATAACATAACACAGCTTCATTCAACAGCTAACTCTTTTTCATCTAAAGTATCCAAAAATTACTTTTTTCTTTCCGTGTGAAAGTGCCCAAGAAATTGACACAAATATAGTAAATAACGCACTACCTGTTGATTCCGCACACTTTAATGTTTTTTAATTCATTTTATTTTTGTATACCATTTACTTGTAACAATGGAAAATTATTCATTGATGTATTTAAAAATATAAATATGTATATATTTTTTAATTAAAATTATTATTATTATAACTGATTGAAAATGGAATCTACTGGCCAAGAGCTGTGCCGTTTTATTGCCCAGTAGGACCTAACCAATCTTCATTATAAATAAATTATGAAAAGGAGATTCACAGTCTTGGACTAACATAGGTAGAATATGAAGTGCCAATTTGCAAATTGACTTTGTTGGTGGCTTTTTGTAGCGACCCTGTATTTCTAATGGAACTAGAAATGTGTAGAATGATTATTTCAATACAAAATCAATTTTTTTCAAACAATATTTTTATCATTTCAGTATCAACAGAACAGACAAGTGCCGTGTTCGAACAGCTGTGTAGGCTGGTTAAGCCTGTGATAAACCCAGGTGACTGCAGTTCAGCCGAAAGATGCATCTTGGCGCACCTATATGACCTGTACACTGTGTGCGCTCATCTACGCTCCAAAACACATCAGGCTGAGCCATTCTCAAATGCATATCCGAAAATCAGGTTTTTTTTTTTATCTATTAGTACCGCTTAAACTCCCCGTGTGAAGCATATGGAGCCCACAAATTAGTTTCAACTGATTTAATAATTTGGTTGCTCCTAAATAATGACGGCCCCAAATAACTCCTCCCAATACTGTCTATATAAAGTCGTCATTAATCTACCAAGGCGGTGAAAACCAACAAGTTGCCTTTAAATTTTAGCAGCATTCTGTGGTCTTGGCTATTTGTATCTGTCAATAAAATAATATTTATATCCATCTATAATAGTGGGTTCAAATCCTGAGTTAAAGTGCCCTTGAAGTGAGTTTGTTCTCTAAATGACGCTATATAAATACTATCCTGGACCTAGACTTTATATATTCATTGTTGGATCCTCTTAAAACGATCCAAAATTGACTTTACAGAGATTGTCCATGCTTCACAACCCATTTCGGATGATGGTTTTGTATGAAGTTGGTTTATTCTTTTTATAGTCACTCCGTGACTCGAAGCAAGAATGAGAATTATTTAGTAGCTGCAGTAATTCTTTCTTTTACTTCAATAGTCTCCTGATTGTTCCTGTTAATATTTGAGTCAAAATAGGTAAAGGCGTTAACTATCCAAATATTTGACTGATGAATAGTTGGTTCATTATCGATCTTTATCTCCTAAAACCTACCTGAAATTCTCCAACATTGTTTTCTTTGTCGTATTCTAGTCTTTCATTGAGGATAGTTGTAAAAACTTTATACATAGACTCGAGAAGTGAGATAAATTCCTTTGAGATCAATAGAATCCAACAATTGTATCCAAATATACAGTTTTTACTTTATCTATTTTTTTGCAGACAAGTGCTTTATGCAGGCTTGCAGCCCACACCATCCAACTATGTTTACAACCCACAATTTTTAAGTGAAGTTTTTACAAATCCGAGAAGGGGTGGTAAGTTTAATAATTCATTTTCCTTTTTTTTATGAATTTATTTGAAATTATTTATTGAAATATTTTATTAATTATTTCTATACCAAACTTGATTATAACAAACACCATCATAATTGCCTCCATCCAGTCATTACTCACTACATCCATAAATTAAATCTATCTTTTGTTACTCTTCGTTAATAATTATTTTCCGAATTTTTGTTTTATATTATTGATAAATATTGAGTTTTTTCTACTGTCTTGACTCATTTGAAGACCACAACAAGTACTTTTTCACAATCCTTTTAGCATTTTCAAATGGGTTTTGACCTTTTTACGAATTGAAATTTATGCTCTTTTTTGAAAAAAAAATCATCATTATTCTTTTTTACCTTATTTCAATATTATTAAAGTCCTTTGTACTTGATAGAAAACTACATATAATGATTATAGTAGAAAGGTAAAATAACTTTAAAAACTACAATGGGGGCCACAAATCTCTTCGCAAAAAGAACATGATTATGCCATAAACACATCCTAAGTGGATACTGGTGATCTGTTTTTCTAACATTCATTACAATATTTAGATTTTTGAATTTCCCTCACAATCAAGAGAGAAAGTTGCATTGTTTACTCATTGTAGCAGAGATATTCAATATTGTTGTACATTATATCCGTTAAGCATGGGCTTTATGAAACTTGACGATTTATATGGAAATATGAGTAAACTACACTAGAACTTACTATATATACTAACCATGACCTCGTCATTTCTGTTCTTGATAAAAGTTCCACAACATTTATGTAATAAATTATGAGAGTAATTAGATGAATCCAGATATGTCATCTTCTACTATTGTTTCATTGCAGGAAAAATTGATATTGCATGGGCCCGACAGCTATCTGAGTCACCCAACAACCGCTACAGTTTTGTCTGCTCTGCAATCCTTGCTATTTGTCGGGAAGTTGATAATGATAGGTGAGTTATTTTGATAAATATTTTGCAAAAAAATCTTTTTTTTTTTTTAAACCGCAATGATTTCTTCAACACATAGAATAAACCGTATGATGACGATATTGATATCCTTGCTGATGATAATGGATTTTGTCTATTGTTACTTCTTGCCCACATTAAATCTACTGTCGGTAAAAAGAGTTTAATTTTTTTATTGCTCTAAAATATCTCCTGTGATACTTCCTACAAATGAGATGTAGAACCAACTTTGCAAAGAGACTTTAGTCATGAGCATTTAAAGTAATATTAACCTCGTGAATAGATACATTTTTTGAATTGTTATTGTGTGTTGGTATGAACCAGTTATTGTGTGTTGTGTTGGTATAAGCCCTGATTGTTAGATATGTACGTATTACCAATACTTATCTTTCTTCTTTTATACCTTATCCACATTTGAATCTCGACAAACACGTTGGATTTTTTTTACTTCAAGGTAGCTCTGTACTGAATTGTTTTGGATTTCCAATGCCACTGCTACTCTTAAGGTTTTCTAAATGTACAAAGTTAATTTTACAGTCGAGCACTTTACAGTCAATCCTAGTTCTATTGGAATAAACCTGTAATCCCCAAACATTTGGTTCTTCCGCCCTCTTAGGTTTATAAACACATCTCCACTGCCCCTTAAATAACAATTTATAGGTATGTTTTGCACTACATGTTACCCCAAAAGCGCTCCCAGAAGGCATGTTAGATGACAGACATCAAATGTATTCTACTGGGAATTGTTCCCACATTAACAATGACGATAGATATTACAACAAAATTATAAAATGAGCAGTCGGTGTTCTTTACTGCTTCTACCATCCACCAGCTGTCACTTTTGCCTCTTAGTGCTCCATGAAAAGCACCAAGCGTGTGGTACTGCCCACTTTGGGAATCACTAATTACCCGCTGGGGGGAGGCCAACAGACAAGCGCTATTAATTATGCTGGGAAGTGTGAATGGAAAAAAGAGCAAAGGCCGAGCACCCATCCGATACAATGGCCAGGCTAATTTCAAGAAGCGTTTCATTCGGCAAAGGATTGCTTTTGCTGAAGAAGGTTGGTTGATGACCATGGTAATCATGATCCTCAGAATTGAGGAAACAACCAAGAAGATTAATATTTTTGTACCATCATATATTAGATAAACTTACTTATAATGTACAAACAAATAATATAAAAGGTAATGCTTCACAGGGTAAATGATATCGCTATATCTTGCTGCGAGATGACAGCGTGCTGCGGAGGTCTGTCTGCAGAATGGCTGGGTGCACTGATGGCACTATGCAACAGCTCCAGCTGCCATCAGGCTGCTTTCTACCCTGACCTCATGATGCAAATCGACGTACAAGACCTCACCATGCACAACTCCTTGGCTGTCTTCACATGCATCTTGATTGGTTAGTCAAAATAACATATAATTTTACTTACGCCATCTGCGTTTGAAATTATTTGTGTGTTCTATTCTCCTACAAAACTTTTGAGTGCATTCTCACTCCTATGCAGGATTACTTTATTAAATGAGTTTTCAGACTTTTTCCACAGTTCGATGGATAGATTATGAATAGAGCTTCTCGATTCTTAATCCATCCATTTTAAGTCTTGATAGACATAACTAAGCCATCACCCAAAAGCAATAATGTTTTTATTAGTATGATAAGTTTCTTTGACCAACTAGGTGTCCTCCATGGCCTTGTTGGTTAGACTCTTGCCTTCGATCTGGAGGTTTCGAGTTTGATTCCCGATGGTACCCAAAAATAAACAAGGATTCCAGTCTGGTTAAAGAGTTCGCCTGGAAACAATACTCGCACGAATGAAGGTGTTGTTGCCTTTCAACAGTCTGTAGTATTCCCATCAAGTGCAATGATGAACTACAAGTAATAAATTATGAATGAACATCTCGACAGCACAAGGCTGATCACCTTGTATTCTGTACTTAGTAATTTTCTTAGTGCAGACTGAAATATTGAAGAAGTGTTCTATAGTGAACATCAAATATCCCAGAAAAACGTATCTTAAAAAAAAGTTAGTGTCTAAATTGAGACATTCCCACATAAATCAAAATCCGGACACCTGACAATTTGGCTTCCTATATATATTGAATATGGTGATTATATATATGTTTGTTGTCCAGCCCGTCATTGCTTTTCTCTGGAGGGATTCGTGTGCAATGTAGCACTGCCGAGCCTACTGAAGGGCTGCAACAATGAGGGGCGTGCTGAAGCGGGCGCCCGCCTCACCTGCCATTTGCTGCTGCGCCTTTTCAAGACCGTAGAGACCCCGCAGCCAGGTGAGATTTAATCATCTTAATTTTCTTTGTTGGTCCATCAAGCAGGCATCTCATTCCCTTTCCTGCTCGGTTTTATGATAAGTCAACTGTGTTTCAGAGCTAAGATGACTTGCATATTGGGTGTAATACAAATTTAAAAGAAAATCCCACCAATAATATAGATTAATGAAAGGATATACTATCATTCGTGTAAAAATGATCAGTCCCATCTATAGATGGATGGACATGTTGGTTTATTGCGCCTAAACTGTTACAATTCAACAATTAAACAATCTAGAAAAATTATGCCTTAAGTTCTGAGATCATGAAAATCCAGATTCCAAGACAATCGGTAGGATTGGTCTGCTGTATCCTTTTACTGAGCAGCTATATAGTTTTCCGTCGAAAAAGACCATACATTGTACTGAATAAAAAAAATAGAAAACATATTTGTATATATTGCTATTTTTCGTCACTCTACACCAGTGGTCGCCAAACTCAATAAGGGTGTGAGCTACTTTCGGAAATTGTAATTGTCTGGTGAGATACTTATACAGATTCCTTCTTTATCATTTTTTATCATCGTCCTTTATCGTACCATACACAATATTATTATATTACTTAAAATCAATTAGGACATTGGACTTCCAATAAAACATTAAATGTGTACTTTAATTATTTATTTATAAAAAAATAATAATGAAAAATATCTTGAAATAAGTGGGTAAAAGTAAAAATAATTAGTGAAAAGAATTAATGACACGATAAGACGCGATAGTAGCAGCCTTATTTTTTTTGTAAAAAATTACCGCTGACAACATAACTGACTTTTCAATTGGCTCACCTTCTTTGTCCTTAAAGGATAATCTGTTTCAATTTTTACTGAATGATGTGTTTTGTAATGTCGTTCCACGTTGCATTTTTTCCCAATCGCTACATCGCATGGCACAATAAACAAACAGATTTTTCTTTAATATCAATGAAGAAATAATCCTCTTCCCATTCTGTATGATTTATGATAGGTTTTAACTTTTTTATTCTTATTCATTTTTTTGTTGACAAGGTGAAAAAAACAAAAGGAATGGGAACTTTGTAAACGTCAAGCTTTGACGTTCGCGTGGAACTGTGTGAATCTGCGAGACAGAGACAAAGTGTATGGCGCAGTTCCCATCGTAATACATCGCTGACTGCTTCTCTATTTTACTTAGAAATTCATATTACAACGGCAACTTGTTAAGCATTTCATTGAAATTTAGTTCGAGAAATATTTCATTTCGGAGTTCAATAATAAAATTTTAGAGGCAAATTTATAAATATGATAAAATATCCTACGGGAGCTACCAAAATGCAGCTCGCGAGCGACCATTTGGCGACCACTGCTCTACACCTTTCTTAAAATAAATAATAAGACAAACCCAAAATACACACTGCCTGAATTGTTGAAGGAGCTAAATTTGCATATTTGTAGTTTTACAAACTATTTATTCGCTTATGACAGGTTCAATTTCAAAAAAAAAAAACTTGAAAAAAATGTGACTTGATTTTTTTTACTTATTTATTCATATACTGTATTGAAATCGTCAAATATGGGCATAAATTAAATAAATAAAGCATTTATAACCAAAAGAAATACTGTAAGCCATGCAAATACGGTAAACACAGTAACTGGATCATATCAACAAAATATTGGTATGTTCACTATTTGCTGGAATAATCCAATAATAATCCAAGAATAATCTCAACAGTTTTTGTTAAAACCACTGTAACTTAATGACACAATGTCGGAATGTCATGAAAGTTTGACACGTAACTATTAAAGGTTGGTACTAACTGTGAATGGTATGGATTTGTTATTAGAGGTGCCATCTGTTGGTTAGTCCCGGGACTTATTGATCGATGTGTTATACATAATTGTGCAAAAATAGGAGTCATGGGTGTTGATGTTGACAGGCTTATACTCGGTGTCAACGTCCCCGCACCCGGCGCCCGGCTCGCTGCACTCTATACGGTTGAGCTGCGACCGCCACCTGCTGGCTGCTGTGCATAAAAACATTGCCGTGGGCCCTCTTCTGGCCACTCTGAAGGCCATTCAAGGTAACCAATCATATTTACCATTCAAATATATGTTTACACATCTTACTGTATTTATGTGTAAGATAAGATGGTTCGAAGAACACTTGGAGAGAGAGAATGAATGACATAAGAATAATTAAAAGGATGTACAAGTCAGCAATGCATTATGTGTATGTGTAAAGAAATCTAAGACTGAGGAAATCTTGGCGGGATCAAATTTTGTGTAGTGAGAAGTGTGAATACATAATGCAATATTGTGCATTATGATATGTATGAATGTAGACAATTAAATGAAACAGATAAAATACCTATGTCACCGTAATTCCCAAATCTATGGTTAAAATTAAATGACTGTAGACAGGCAAAGTAAAAAGACAAGATGACAAATAATGAAACTGTATATGGAGATCCTGGAAGGCAGGACAAAACCTAGCAATACCACATGCCAAGTGGACGAACAATATTGTAGGCTTGGCAGAAAAATAATGAACTTGTGAGGCAGCAGATATGGCAAGGTGAAAAACCTATTATGTGCTATGTTCACTCTTAGACTGAGAGAAATGACAAGATGGGAAGTAAAGGTAAATATGATTGATAATTTCCCTTAAAAGAGAATGAAAAATAGTCTTAGGAATATTTGGAAATTATTGGGAGTACAAATTAGTTCAGTTGACTCCAAACTTGGATCGCCTCAAAAGACGAGTCATTTTTTCCAGATGGAATTCGAAAATTGCCTGAGAGATGGGAAAAAGTAGTAGCCAGCGATGGGCAATACTTTAATTGATCTGTTCATTCATTTTGTTTAGAAATAAATGCATTTTTTAACACAAAAAAACGGACCGAACTAATTTGTACACCCAATAATAAAGTATATCCACCTATTTATGTACCTTTTTTATCAAAAATCCAAAAATTTATAATTTAGTAAGTGTGATTATATGATATGATCAGTTAAGACGGCAAAAATGGACATGGTGTCTGGTGTGAATGATAATGAAAGAGAAAAGCAGGGTGTGAGAGCAATAACATCCGAGCGGTTGTGGGAATGTATGAAAGAATACCAATTTACAAGCACTAGAGTAATGTGGATAAGATTTAAAGTATAATACGTGATTTACTTGTGATAGGGTATGCTCTGGTGAAAGTGATGAAAGCAAGGAGGAATTTCGGAATAGTATAAGAAAAGTATTTAATGACAAAATTATGTTGGCAGGGGATTTGAATGCATGTATTGGTATGAAAATTAATGGGTTTGAATCAATGCTAGACAAGTTTGGTGATAGATAAATGGACAAATAATAATGGGGATAGAATGATAGAGGTATGTTTAGATAATGATCTTGTGTCAAATATGTTTTTTGACCACAAAATAAATCGAATGTGTACCTGGGACAGAGAAAATGAACAATCATTAATTGACTATGTCTGCGTGGATTGTTCAATGCAAAATACCATTCTCGATACAAGAGTGTATAGAGGGACAGATATTGACTCAGACCATTATCTAGTGGGGAGCAGAATAAATATTCTTCGTGGATGGTGATCTTGATATATACAAAGGAATGTCAACCATAAGAATCAGATTGCAAGATGATGCGAAGAAAAAGGAATTTAGAAAGAGTATGGAAGGAAGAATGAGAATGATATGTAATGGATTAACTATTGAAGGAAAATAGATGAGTATGAAAAATATATTGGTGGCCACAGCAAAGATGTCTGTGGCACTGCGAAAGTGGGAAGCGAAAAAGGCGATGCATGGTGGGCTAAGAAAAGTGCAAGATGCTCAGGGTGCCTACGAAAAATGAAGACCAGTTTCGTATACTTACTCAAGATTACTCTTATTACGGTTAGATAATTTTTATTTAATTTTTCTTCCTTCCTCCTTTTTTATTATAGACTGTTGAAAATTATATAAAGCCCTTATGATCCTTATGAATGAATGTTGTATATTTACCAAAGAAGAAAATGTTGAATGGCAAGATAAATGTTCATTTCCTGTCTTGTTAATGATTCTCAGCTGTATGCTATAAACGAGACTATTTTATTAGACTAATGTAAAGAGAGCATAACTGTGCTCAGCTCTCCTGACTAATGCGTTGTGAAAAATAATATATATTTTTTTTTAAATAATAACTTCTTTTATTTTAGTTGTGGGTGATGCAACAGCAAAAGATGGCGGAAAAGGTTCCTCTGGAGCCAGCAAGAAACCTTCATCTGGGGGTTGTGAGCTGTCACACATTTTGGGGACCAGTGATGCCAACACTTCTGACACCAACCTTGATCTCATGTCGTAAGTTTGTTTCTTATACATAACATATAATCTTTTTTTCTCCCCTTTAAAGGAAAAAAATATTCATGAGTAAAGAGATATGCAAATGAAATCACAGAAAAATTGCAGTGCAAAAATTGTGTTAATTATAAAATCTGATTTTTGCATCAATGACATATATATATATCAAAACATATCTTGATACTTAACATCTGATGTTAGAGTAAGCACAATGGTTTGATTCATGCCACGTATATAAGTCAAACTACCTCAGTATTTGTTTCAGAGTTGTTTTGAATGTTGCTATTGTGAAGCTCAAATTCTATGTAATACAAACCATATCATTTGCATATGCAAAATATTTTCTAAATGCCAAACCTTATTTGAATTCAACTACTTATATTTATATATCATCCAAGTTTGATGAACTAGAGAAATATTACAAAAAATTGATCAGTTAACTTTTATAACTAAGCCAAGTTCTACGTTAAAATATCAAATCTGTACTATAGGTGTACAATACAATTGTCAGGTTATAAAAATAAATTGAAAAAATGTAAACAAATGTTATGAAGCTAAAATTAAATATTCAATATGAGACAATGTATCATATTCAAATATGGCTGAGTATATTTTTATACCCTATATAGCTACACATTCATACAATATTCTTATGAATTAAGCTGTTGGCTTTTATTTTATATACTTATTTATCTCAGTCATGAAACTATTAGCGTACAGTGGAATCCTGAATTTGATTCTTAATTTTTGTGTTGAAGCTTTTCACATGTTAAATTTTTTTTAATACATTAATTTATTTTCCTGAACCAAATAAATTTCTGTCGTAAATATTCATGGCTACTAGGCGCAAATGTCACACTATATATTCTGGAAAGCATCACTGTATTTTTATTAAAATAAACATTTGTAAAACAAGAGTTTTAAATCATCAAGTTTTTTGACATTTTATTTTAAAACAATATCCACCACGAGGACATACGATACTCTAAATACAAACAAATAGATCACAGTTAATAAATAGTTGTTAAAGTATGACCTAATAAGGACAAGATAGGGCAAGATACAAGGTCTTCTTCAGGTTGGTAAGATATAAGAAGATGGAAAAACCTATGACAAGGGAATACCCTTACATTAACCTATTTTATTGCTTTTGATTTCATTCATATTTAAATAAATACACTTGCTTCAAATAAGAGTCCTAAAAATTCTGAATTCCACTGTATTTCAATTTGAAAAAAAATTTACAACAATTTCACATTGTCAATCATATCAAATCAAAATGAGAAGCATATTATCCTTTTAAAATGCACATACATATATAATTTGGACATGGCACCATTGTTTTGCTGCACTCATGCTGTTTTTATGTTTTAATTTGGAAATGATTTCATTATAGGATGGTAGATCTGGAAACATCCAACGGCCATAGAACGCCTAGGTTTGTCCAAATTTTATTTTAATCTATGACCCAATACTGGCTCCCGACTGTTCCTCGCCCCGCCCCTGCCCCCACTGTCTCGCAATGTGCAGCATCATTATTCTTTCATTTCCAAAATGGCCAAAAATAACGGGCTTACTGTTTTCTTCAAATTTTTATTTCACCTCATTGTTAGCACACAAACTATTCAACAATGGCTCATCTTTCATTTTATAAACGAGTATGCATCATTCATTAAATCCATCTTTAACTACAAAACCATTATGTTAATGCTCATAGAGCAAAAAACTTCAGTTTATATTGTGAAATGCTGTAATTTATTATTATCCAATAAATAAAACATTTTCAAAATAAAATGTATAACCTCGACATGTTTCAGCGCACATTTGAAAAGTTTCTTTGCAAAATGAGGCACATTTTTTAATTAAATAAGCAACTATTATATTTGCTTACTCTTTGTAGAAATATTATTTAGACAAATTAGTGTTTCCAATTTGCATTGATAAATAATGCTCTAAAGAAGTTTAATTTACATTATTATATAAAATGATCTTAAATGATAATCAAATAACAGAATTTAACTTTACTTTCTCAAATATCCACCAATAGAACAAAATAAAAATAAATATAATTATATTTTAATTCAATTTAATCAAAAAAATATATCGATTTTCAAAAAAAAATTTTACTTAGGTTAAAATTGAAATTAGTTATACTAAAAAACAATATAAATTTACAATATGTAGTTACATTTTTGATTCACTAGTATCATAAAAATATTTTTAGAACTTCATTTACTATGAAAATATTAAAGTAAAATTGACATTTATATACATAACTTATGCAATTTCAGTTTTATAAGTATGGATTAACATCATATGGATAGTCAAACATCAGAATAATATTTAAAGGAAAACTTTTTACAAATACGAGTACTGAAAGTGCCTATGAGGTGGTACAAGAAATGTCCCACTATACCAAATTAAGCTTATTAAAACAAAGTTTTTCCTTATTACAATGTGACTAACTGTCATTGATCAAACCACAGTTAAAACTCCTTAAACATAATATCAATCATACCTTTACATACAGAACCTTCACATTTTAACAATTATTAATTATTTAGCTTGCATTTTATTTTAATCCATACATTTCTTATGCCAGTATTAAAATGAATTGTAATTTTTGCCTTCTTTGAAAAACAGTCTTGTTAGAATGTTTGTGTCTGGCAATGAACTCGCGCAGTGTTCTCCCACCTTTGACTGTAATGGTTTTTGTGAATTCACATCACATCTCACCATCCCTATCACTGCTTCTGCTCACTTGACACGCTTTATGTTTGCGATATAACTAAATGGAAAACTCCCACTTTAAGGAAAACAAAACATAGATATAACTTTGTGTTCTCACTCTTGGAATGTATCTTTGCATTACAAATTATTGTTTTGGTCAGGGGTCATTTTATTATTTGGTCTGTGCTTATATGTTATTTTTATTTTATCTTTTCTAAGCCTTCATTGTTTGGATTAATAGGAGGAAAGAAGCAAATTCTATTGTCTCCATACTTTATTTTATAGCCTTGAAATCTAACAAGAAGATATACAAAACCTGTATTATATTTATTTGGAAAGTGCGTTTCCTTTGGCACTGGAATTTTAACAATTTATTTTTATTCAACAACTTGATGTTTTTTATTTGAATAAGGTAAATACAACCTTTATAAGGATGATTTGAGGAAAAAAAATAAGTTTATGGACTTAAAAGTAGCAAAATCAAGTTGATATTGTATTATATAAGTTGATATTGTATTATTATACACTTGCGTTGTATACAGTATAACCTGCCAGGTTTATTACCATGCGTTAATCTCTTTCATACAATCAAAAAGGTAAACAAGCCTTAAGTTAAAACCAAACTGGAACCCTTTTTTTTTAAATCTGGGTATTGATGGAAATCGAACCCGCAACCCCCGAATTAGAAGACAGGTTTCTTACCAATTAGACTACAGAGGTGCTTGCTGATAAAAATCTGATCATATTCATAGTAAGGTCTAAACGTTTTCGGACAAGGGTATAAAAAATGTGATTGAATAAAACATTAAAAAATCATTTTTCAATACCACAAAAAAAATATTCTGAAGATTTGTTCTTAAAATGATATAACACTTCGGAGATCACTTCTTCGTCATCTTTAATTTTTTTTCTGGTCAAATCAGATTTCCGTTTTGGGCCGTAGTGATTTCGGACGGTGCCTCTCTATCGAGTCCCTTTTCGACAGAGGCTCAGAGTACAAACCATAATTTCATCCTCCGTGACAATTAAGTCAATTATTTCTTTTTGTTTCCTATCGCAGAGTATTAAAAATTCATTAAGCCATTCGACCTGTTGCCTTTGGACAGCTCTCAAGATTATTGGCACATTATGTACTCTTGATAAAACATCTATTTTCCAGTCAAGGTATTACGGGTTCATTTCCTCTTGGAACCCCAGTTTTTTTAAAGGGTTTCAGTCGGGTTTTTATTTAAGACTTTTTTAACATATTTTTAGTTGGTTAGAAGAGTTTGTCACATGGCAATAAACTGCACAGGTTGTACTGTACACAATAAAAGTGTAATACAATACAATAAACCATATAGTTCAAATCAATATAATTGAAAAAAAAAGGAAAACCTATAATTTTGATTACAAAAATGTATTCATAAAATAGAAAGTTGAGTGTATGTATACTCGTATTAAAATAAGAGTCCAGAAGAACCACCATTTACAATCTCAAGCTTGAATTGTATATTAGAAGATTATGAAATTATTGATGAAATATAAAATTAAAATAATTCACTAGAAATACATTAACACATGGCTGTTGTTTTGTGTAACCATTTTTTAGCATTAGGTGCCTCTTATTTCTATTGCTAATTTGAATGTGTTTTAACTTAAATCCATATTCCTGGTAATCTATTCAACATTAGTAGTAATATTTGATTAAGAAAAGGCCTTTGGGAATTTACAGGATTTATAATTTTTTTTATTATTTTGTTCCATTTTAATTTTATACAAGTTATTTTCCAAGGATTTTATTTATAAAGTATAGACATATATTTATTTAATACAGTGTATATATAAGTCTGTTATATAAAGCTTAAAACAAATTTCTGCTTGAAATGAAAAAGCATGCTGAAATAGATGTTCGTTCATTAATTAATGAAAGAGAAATTGAGATTTTATATCTCAGCTTCTAATTTAAGTAATTGTTCATTTATCAAGAAATTCATGCCAGCAAATGACTAGAAGTATTTATCAAGAAAAAAACTATTCCCTGCGCATCTAATGAGCCTACATATAGAATATCACACGTTTGAAAGAAGACACCTAGATAAGCATTTGGTTGTTATGCTACTTTATTTATTTTGAGGTTTTTAATTTGTTTTCATGAATAAATTGTATATAAAAAAAAAACAATTATTTAAATTAATTTATGTTGTTGATGATGAAATGTCAAATCTGATTTTTGGGGTGGTTAGAAAATAAAAACCTAATTAACTCATAAATGCCAAAAAATAACTGTACAGTACTCCCCCTATTATCCGCGTGAAACAGGTTCCAAATCCTCCTGTCTTGCATTTCGGAGGCATTATTACAATAAACAAAGGTTATTTGAACACAAACACTGAAATACTGAGAATGATACTTCACAGGGATAGATAGAGCACGACTGATCACGTAGGTGACTTGAAATGAATCTTAAGTAGGCCTGCCCTTATTGTTGGTGGCACTGATTGACCCCAAGATCTTATCCGAAAGGTCAACCGCAGATAAGTGAAACCGTGGATACAGATCCTACAGATAACGAGCGGGGCACTACTGTGCTTCCTTATGTTATAATCTGCTAAAACCATTACTACCTAGTTTATATGCTTAATAATTAATGGTCTTAAGATTACTTCTTTCTACTTAGACAAAGTTTTCACCATTCAAATAACAAAGATTTATTTCTCGAGCTGTGCACACAAATTTTCTTAATTAGAATCCTGCGAAACCTTTCAAATTTTTAAATAGTACATTTCGTATTGTACGAAATACTGAAATTTAAAAAAATCCTCTCACAACAAGGGCAGAATATTTTTTTTATTTCTATAATTTATTTCGAAACAGTTTTTTTAACATTCAAATGTTTATTTTAATTTTGTTACTACACGCCATCTCAATTCATATCCCATCTCCGAGTTAATTTTAATAAATCATAAATAGTGTAACTGTTTATATTTCTAACTTCGTTTTTATTAATAAAAAAAAATATAATTCTTTATATATAACAATTTGTCCTTGCAACAACACAAAATGCCTTTTCGTCGTTCCCTGCATTATTAGTCTTATAGACAAATTGCAATGAGTGCTGCTTTACATTGTGAAAGATTCAAAGATTTTTTAAGACAGGTTTACCATTAACACATTCACTGCGAATACAATTTTACAAAGACAAACAAAAGAAATTTACAAAGACAAACAAAAGAAAAAAGACAAACAGGACACACCTGGCATGTCGTACGCACTAGGTATATCTTTGGATGGACACATGAGGCGTGTCCTTTAGCACTGAATATGTTAATGGTCATTGTAACAACCTTTATTTTCAATCTCGTGCTATAACAAGCTAACTGCTATCTTAATGATCCATTACACAAACGGAAATGTGAAATCATTACAATTTAAATAAAAATTCTATCTTGCACCTTTAAATTTTACTGATTTTTGGTTTACAGTTTTGTACCTATGGAGAAACATTTTTTTGGTAAATAGCCAACTTTATAAAAAAATTAATTTTCTTCCAGTTTTTCCTAAATGTATAAAAAATTAACTACTTAAGAATCATTTTTGGTATATTCCATAGATACAAACTGTAAATCAAAAATCGAGAATATGTAAAGGGGTAAAGTGGAAAGTGTATGTTGAGTTGACATGAAATAGCTACAACCTCATTACTAACAAGTAGTTATTTTACTACTTTCATTTTAACTCCCATATGTGTAATGTATTGTATGCACATACGAATATACACATATGTGTTATGTATTAGCACATACAAGTATACACAATGTGTAATGTATTATATGCGCATACGAGTATACACATGTAATGTATTATATGCACATATGAGTATACACATATGTGTTATGTATTGTATGCATGTACAAGTATACACAATGTGTAATGGATTATATGCACATACGAGTATATACATGTGACCAATCACACGACAGAGGCAGCTCTTCATGAACATTTATTATCACAAAATATTCTTTTTGACAAATGAGATAATGTTTCACTTTTAAATGGTTTTTTTCTCATTGCTGGTATTCAAACAGAGGAAATTGTATTTCATAGTATCTGTAAATAATATATTTTTATTCCAGCCAAAAAAATGTGTCCAAATAAAAATATATTTAGTAAGGCATTGTTTTAAGCATTTTAACTTGAGTTTTAATATAATACAATTCAAAGTTTATTCAATATCTTTAAATTAATCCAATGGGAATATATTGTTAGAATTTATTTTTTACGAATTAGTAAAAAATACATATAATGAAGAATATCATCCCAAGTAATGCAGTGATTTGGTCGATTAATATTGAGACATGTTTAAAAAATCAATAAAAATACCGTAGTCCACCCTTATCCGCATTTCTCATTTCTTTTCTGAAACCAACCTGCCTTAGGGCCAGCATATGCCCATTAGGGAGGAAAGTGCTTTGTATATTTCATTCTAAAAATTAAAAAATATAAATTACATACCCATGAAAAATTTAAGGCACAGTAAGATGTTACAATAACAATATACTGTAATAAAAGTTATGTGATGTATTCTTTCTCCCTCAAAATATATTTTTGTACTACACTCACCCTTCTTCTTGTGATGAAGTGAGGTGAATGACAAAGGCATTTTGACTTAGTATGAAGTCACTATTAACCTTCTGATGGTATACTAGAATTTTATATTTTTGAACCACAGTTGTCCACGGGTAACTAAAGCCGTGGAAAGCAAAATCCCAGATAAGGGGAGAAAAGTGTGTGTGTTTTTTTATCAAATCTTATTACTTGGGGTGACATTATCAACTTTGGCACACAAGAGGCACTACCCCTAGTGCCAGTCCTGCGGATCAATGTGAGATAAGTGGTACCATCAATTCCTAATATCTTGTTTTCCTACGTAGACCTAATCTGCTAATAATATTTGGTCAATTTTAGCTGACCATTATAGAGACTTAGTGCAGGTAGCAGCCATTGAGTAGGTATTTTACAATCGTACGGAGTATTGAATCTAATCGAGTAACAATCTTTATATAATTGTAGCATAAGTCGTCTTGTAATTATTTAATCCTATAGAGTTTTGATTTTTTGAGAGAGTACTCCATTTTTTTTTATTGATTCTCAGATTGTTTTTTTTACTATTTGAAACATTTAATTTTGTAATTTGTATTCATAAAGAGATTTTAGTCCTCAATATCTAGGTTACATTGAGACTATTTTACTTTTTATTAACATATAATTGAATAATACAAACCAATAACAGTTTTCTAAATAATATAATACTCCTTTATTTAACCAATTTCTCACATGAACTAATTTGTGTTCACATAGAATATAAATAACTCAAATATATCTGTACAAAATATCTTACATTAAATACTTGCATTAAATTTTCCATTTTACTTATTATCGTTACTTCAAATATATTGCTTCTACTTCAACAAAATCATCAGCAAACAGGACTGCATACTGTTGCATGACTTAAACCTGGTCTGTTTCTAAAGCATGAAAAGGGTAGGAATTATTCTGCTGATCAATGTGCTTTCAACTCCACAGGCAACAATGTTATCATTTCACTTCCCAATATTATAACTGTCAAATATAATGAAATAGCAAATGTTTTAAAGATGTTACAAAATTTCATATATTTACAAGTAGCCCTGGGTTTACTACGGCATGATTTGCACTGATTCTCTATAACGCCGGTTAAATTGACAAACCTATTTCCAATAAAGACTTGCCCAAAGAAGACTGAGCAAAATGGACAGAGTGAAAAATACTAAGACATGTCTAAAACCTATAAAAATAATCTATAATATTTACAGCGCATCCTTTCGACTTGGAGGCTTTTGTTGATGAACTCAGTGAGATTGACCACATCTGGGAGTAAAGTACTAACTTGAAAAGAAGCATAAAATCATTCATTCATTTATTTAATTAAATTAAATTGATTTCTTGTCCACATTTACAATTACATAACAATTATATAAAATTTATAAAGACAGTTTCTTCTAGCAGTCTCAGAAATGAGCTGCCCATAAATTGACAAACCTATTTCCAATAAAGACTTGCCCAAAGAAGACAGCAAAAAGGACAGAGTAAAAAATACTAAACCATATCTAAAACCTACAAAAATAATCTATAATATAGGTGCTAAATGCAGTGCCTTTAACAATATGAAGGTCATGTGGAACTCCTTAGGCCGAGGTCACACCAAAGTGCTTCATTAGGTGCTAAGCTAGGTTTTACGTGACTCATATACTAGGTGACTTCATGCTTGGCCACACCAAAGTGCTTCGTACAAATTCATTTAACATTTGGGAGCGGTTAGTCATGTAGTGTGGCGCGAAGCGTGCAGTGGGGCCATTGCGATAGTATGCGGTGCGTTGGTTCGCTAGGATATGTCGCCTAACTCGCAGCGTAGCTCTAAGCATCAAGCGAGGCTCCTACCTGTGTGGCCGAGGCCTTAGTGCTTAATTTAAAAACAATGTGTCCACTATTTTGCATCTGCCTCCTGCCTACTTTACTATATGACTAAATGTGTCATATTACCAAGGCACAAGACAGATTTCTCAGTTTCGAGAACAGATCCCTTAAAAAAAATATTGGTGTCAGGCGAAGAATAAGGCACTGTGTCTTCAAACATAACAGCAACCTATAACAACCGCAATAAGGATGAAGCGCTGCAGATGATTTGGTTACGTAATGAGGATGCCGCCTACTAACTGGTTTAATCACCTACAAGGGACTACGCATCTGACGCCCATCCTTCACCCAATGGTGTTAGGATAAGAAGATTAGTAGTCTGGGCCTAATATGAGAATATGTGAAATGAAAGGCTGCGGACCGACTCGATCAAAGATGTTTGATAGATAGCATCTCTGTATTTCTGATGGAACACATAGGGTGATGATGATGATAATAGGTTTTAGTGATATATTACAATACATTATGCACATATGTATATTTTAAAAGAGATCTGGAATGTAACTCATTGACTTACATTATATAATTCAGCTTATTTTACACCAACTTTTTTTGCATCAGTTCTTTAGGTAATAAACCCCGGCGTAAATCTAGGGTTACCTGTATCAAGTTTTCTCCTCTTTGTAAATCTTTTGTCCAATCTTTAATACGTTTTTTAATTTGTCTCCTTTTTACATATCTCAAATCTTTGTGATGAAATTTTCTCTCTTCTGTATATGTTGTTCTTGTGCTATTGATATTGTGAATTTTATGAAGTTTAAGTGTGCTTTTAAATATTTGACTCCTAGCTTAGTATTGTGTGACTTTATAAAAAACAAGTTATATAAAATTTATTCTTACATACAATAGTTATATTCAACAAAAAGGAAGTTACATGCTGATAATTTTTTACATTTTTTTATTAAGAAATATCAGAGTATCAAAAAAATTTACAATGCTTCAAAGTTATATTTCCTTTAAAATTTTAACTTCTACCTTTAAATCAATTATCTTTATTATTTGTAGTTCACAGTGTAAATATTTCCCAGGAACATCTTTATAAAGATGGCCTTTTTTCAAAGAAATAATACATTACAATAAATGTAGAAAAAATGTAATTATGTCGCATATTCTACAGTTTATTCTTGGTTTGATTCATGGTGAATTTCATTTGTGGGTTGAATAACTTTTTTCTTTCACTATTTCAGAGAACTAAATTATAATGTGGTAAATTTCTAATATTCCACGATCTCTTTTGCATTCCCTGTCCACAGACAAAACCAATCTTCAATGGCATCTATGGATAGCTCCATGTCGTTAAGTGAGTTTGCCCGCCATGTTCTAGCAGAGATTTGTGGGGAGGAATGGGTAATGCAAAAATGTCTACAGAATCCTGAAGAGCTCTGCCAATCAGATATGCTTCTCGATTCTATGCTGACACCGAAACAAGCTCAAAGGTATGTCTGAGTTTAAAATAAATATATTCTTTACAGACAGATTTTTAGATTATAACACTGAATAGAATAAATACCATACATAATGTAAGAATACATGAAAATTTGTGATCCTGCTGCTACTAAAGATATTATGTTTTTTATTTATTTATTTATGAAAAAACAGGTAATTTAAATGAATCTGGGTTTGTAGCCTTTCATTTGTTATGTCCCCGGTAAACTGGGGTTTTGCCTGTATCTTACGGAGGACACAACCTGTAGAACTAAATATCCTACCTCTTTGTACATATACGAGGCGTATCCAGAAAGTAAGTGTACTGAGGCTATCACGACCCGATGGATTTTATTTTCGACATGTTGGCTACACTTCCGTGTAGCCTGACCCTTCCCCTCTGCAACGAGACCGGTTCGAGGTCAGTTAGTTGAGAAGTGTCGACGCGACAACACGTTTCGTGAAAAATGTCAAACCAATCTTCCGCCAAGTGCGAAATTTTGTAAAAAGGCAAGAGTTTTTGAGGCGCTGCAAACTCCATGGAGATGAATTTCTCCGCTCCATCGTTACTGGAGATGAAACTTGGGTTGCACACTACACGCCTGAAACCAAAAGGCAGTCTCAACAGTGACGTCACACCTCTTCACCCTCCGCCAAAAAGTTCAAAACCACAATTTCAGCCAAGAAAATCATGGCATCCGTGTTTTGGGACCATCAACTCTGCAAGATACTGTGAGACCCTAAAAACATTACGGAGGGCGATTCAGAACAAGAGGAGAGGCATGCTGACAAAGGGAGTCTGCCTGCTGCATGACAATGCCAGACCACACACGGCCAATGCCACGAAGGAGCTGCTCGCCTCGTTTAAATGGGATGTCCTGAACCATCCCGCGCATTCCCCTGACTTAGCACCTTCAGATTACTATCTCTTTACCTCCCTGAAGCTGCACATGGGTGGAAAAAGGTTTTCAACCGACGAGGAGCTAAAGGAGGAGGTGGAGAAGTGGACGGAGGGGTTGGCAGGAAACTACTTCGAGGAAGGCATCAAAAAGTTGATACCCCGCTTCACCACCTGCTTTGAGAGGAATGGCGACTATGTCGAAAAATAGCTTACATATGTACTACGGTAACCACTTAATTTTTTTGTTTAAATAAAAAAAATTGTAACCTACAAAAATTCAGTACACTTACTTTCTGGATATGCCTCGTATCTGCCCAAGAATTTCAGGCAACATCACCATGTTCCATAACTAGTTATATAATGGTATTGTAATCAGTTATGAATATCCTAAATCAATCTCACTTTCAGATATTAGTTATTTTGAATTTAATTAATGGTGTTAATTTTTGTTTGCTTAAAAATTGATATCCATTAATTCAGAATATCATAATAGAATATATTCTGAATGAATGAAGATCTAAGATATACTCGTATATTTATCTTTGTGATATTTGTGTATATCCTCTTACATGACCCGTAAAATAGGAGGTAGAAGTACATGCTGTCGAGAAAAATAACATTTCTTGCAATCAAAAAGTTCTTTCATTTGTATGAAACTCCTCAGCATATATCCACATTGATGAACATGATATATTGAAGTGCATGACTCGATGGCAACATTTTATTCAGCTTCTTTTATTAAGCCTTACAACAATGACAGAGTCATACCAGGCGAAGACATGCGTCTTACCTACTAGGCCACAGAGGTTGTCGTAATATAATAATAAATTTAACATTTGCATTATTAAAATATTTATTTTTCAGATTACTTCACATGATATGCTACCCTGACTCGGCTAACCATACTCAACCTGATTTGGATCAAAAGACAATAATAACCAGGATATTAGAGGTTTGAATAATTTTCTTTACTATGGATTTATGATAGTCTTTATCTACATCTTGCATTGAAAGTATTTTCAATGTATACTTAATAACTTACAAGCACAGATTGATTTTTAGATAAAATAGTGTATTTATTATAATAATAATTACCCAGATCTATCTGGAACACTTAGAAGTGAAAACAAATTGTAAAATCTAAAAACACTTAAATATAGTAGTACATTATTATCGATAATAATTTAGGTTGTAATTTGTTTTATCAAACACTGTTTATTCCACTTTTTGTAACGGTATAACCCTACTTCAAGACTTTCACCTCATCATCGGCGGAGCCCAAACAAGACTTGTTTGTGCTCCCCTGATGATGAGGTGAAAGCCTTGAAACCGGTAGGGTTATACCGTTACAAAAAGTGGAAAAAACAGTGTTTGATAAAACAAATTACAAGGTCTTCAAACCTCCACAATGTTAACGCCTTAACTATAAACAATATAATAATTTAAGTAGTTTTGATTTGTAATAACAGATAATGCACTATTTTTTTTTCACTTTTGTAAAGAAAAATCAATTCAATTATACCCATCGAAGCAATAAAACTGGGAGGAGAACCTTTGAAGAGACGTATTGTGTGTCTTTTTTGGTTTGTTATCAAATTAAATTCTGAATATTGTTTTTTTATTTAACTTAGTTAATTTTGTTGCAGAATTTGGAACAATGGTCATTGCGGATGTCCTGGCTTGATCTGCAGCTAATGTTCAAGCAGTTTGCCCCTGGCAGCCCCGAGCTGAACCAGTGGCTGGATACAGTAGCGAGGGCTGCTATTGACGTGTTCCACATCACTCCTGTTCCTCCTGGACCCTCCTCTGGAGGTTCAGTAATGGGAACTCCTGATGCTAAAGAAATGTAAGGCATTGCTTTATTCTAAAAAGTTTTAAGTGTTCTTACACTGCTCTTAATGGAGATCTCCAGGATTTCAGAGTGTAAACTGCTTTGATTTGTAAATAAATTTAATCGTTTGGCAAACCCTATTCCATAGAATAGACTTATTATACAAATGTAGGAAGGCTGTATATGATGTGAAAACCTTCAAGAGGTGTTATGGGGTAATGCTTTTAGAGAGAGGTTACAATGTGACAGATGTACTCTTTGAAAAATTTTGGTCACTAAACAATTCTAGAGGCAGATTTGTTATTAAATAATTTATTTTACGCAAAGGCGCACCCTGTTTTATTAAGTAATTATTTCTCATAATCAGTGTAATTTGTTTTTGTGTGTATTCTAGACAAGCAATGGAGAAACGGCGCAGCAACTCCATTTGGCTGGTAGCCCCATTGGTGTCGCGCTTACCTCCCGCTGTGCAAGGCCGCGTGCTAAAGGTGGCCGGACAGCTGCTGGAGGGCAGCCACAATGACAAGAGCCCTACTGGCTACAAGGGGGGACAGAGGTAACTGACCGTCAACCCTCTCCTTACCTAACTAACTAACCTCTGATTATCTAAATTTTTATTTGTGATTTCATTATTAAAGTCTGTTCTGTGGCCTCGAGATCTTTGGCCACGTATTTGGTGACATTTTTTTTTTTTTTCAGTTATGTCTATGAAGAACGTATTGTTTATTTGTTCAAGTTGCCTAACATCACTTCGTACGCTGACACTTTGCAAGAACACTACATTGTACGGGGGCATAGGGTAATAAACTTATACATACGTGTTGACAGGACCAGGACCCCTGTCAGCAATCAATAACCCAACCTTTAATCTGAAGACAACTTATTTTCTCCAAAAATACTACACATTGAAAGAAAAAAAATGACATACACAAATACCATTGGCATGTAGATGTACAGAATCACATCTTCCTAGCAACAATGTACTAAAACATAGCAAATTCGCTTTTTCAACTTATATATGACTACTATAAATTATTTCACGCAAAGGAACAGTCGATCATTAAAATATCCTCTAAAGGTTAACACGTCTTTCAATCAAAGTTTCAACTATACATAGAACAAGTGTAATGTTAACAATTTAAGTTAAAAATTATTTACCTATAAATTTAATAAATCATACAAGTATGTAAAACACTCAAAACTTCTTTGTCTTTCAGAAATAAGGTCTGTTAACACCAAAGTTAAGTTTAGTTTAATGAACTTCTTTTTTCTGTAAAATTGAAAAAGCTTTAAAAAATTTCTCTTGAGGAAGTTTGCCCACTTCCAAAACAGCGAGTAAAATCAATGCCTGACTTTTAGCTAATATCTGTAGCCTAGAGGATAAACCACGGAAGTCACTTTGCACCTTAGAGGATAAACGTCATATGAGTCATACATGAATTGTATGATGCAACGTCGTTTATACTCTAGGGTAAATGACTCCTGTGGTTTATCCTCGAGGGTACAGATATTATTTTATGCATGTATTCGTTTATTCGGTATCAACATGAAAATAAAAATAAAATCACATAACTTCATGTGAAACAGCATTTAAAACCGACTTAATCTAATATATGTTTTATATTTAAATAATTCGCAGCTGCAATTCAAACAACAGTAGTGGACGCAGAGTGATGGGCGCGACAGCTCCTGGACTGTGCCACCAACCCTTCCTTGCGCTGGTACTGACTTGTCTGCGCGGCCAGGATGAGCAGAAAGAGGGGCTACTCACCTCGTTGCACACGCAACTCTCGCACTTCCTGCAGGCCGCCAAGGAGGTATGTCCTTATTCTTTAGCTTCTTTTCTTTTTGACTCTTTTCCGAAGCAGTCCTGAAGTGAGTGATTTTTTTTTAATTTTTAATTCTACCAAGGTTTTTGGTTCTTTAGATCTCTGATTTTTATCTTTTGACCTCGGTTCATAAGGAAACAAATATTCAGGTAATCTGAAAAGTACTAAAAGTGTTAATGAAAATTTTCAGAATAATGAATATTCTAATATTGAATCGAACAAATTTTCAGAATAATGAATATTCTAATATTGAATCGAACAAATTTTCAGAATAATGAATATTCTAATATTGAATCGAACAAATTTTCAGAACAATGAATATTATAATATTGAATCGAACAAATTTTCAGAATAATGAATATTCTAATACTGAACCGAACAAACATACTTCAAATATGTTAAATAAATCTCATTTTAACGAAATAAATATTTCGGCTGCTGAAGGAATTCAACCCTATAAGCTTGGATGACACAAGCTATATTTAACAATTTCAAGTTGAACTTTTACCTCCAAATTGTACAGCATTTTTGCAACCTTTGGATCTGAATATTGAGTATTTGTACAACTTTTTATTCTGAAATTAAACAATTTTTTTAATACTGCATTTTTCTCCTATATTGCGTATAATGGAATTTCAGTATTAAAAATATTTTTTTATGGTCCCGTGAATTTCATTATAATGAGATTTGACCTGTATATGTATAATGCATACTAAGACTATATATTGGGCAATCGGTATGGGGTATTGTATGAACTAACACATCGATCAATAAGTCCCGGGACTAACTACTAAAACAACATTTGTTTGCCAAAATTCTTCTTTATTCATCAACATAGTCTCCTTCAAGAGTGATACATTCATTCCAACGCTTTCCTAACTTTTCTATGCCAGCCGTGTAGAACGATTTATCTTTGGTTTTAAAATAGGCGTTAGTTTCGGCAATCACTTCTTTTTTTCTTTTTTACCTGGCGAGTTTATTGCCATGTGGCAATCTCTTCCAACCAACCAGAAAGATGTTTTTATATGCCTTAAGTGTTAACCAGACTGGAATCCTATTTTAAAGAATATGGGTTCCAGCGGGGATTGAACCCGCAACCTCCGGATCGGCAGACAAGTGTCTTACCACCAGGCCACGGAGTTCGTCTTCATTGGAGCCAAATCTCTTTCCCTGGAGCATCTTTTTAAGGTCTGCGAACAGCCAATAGTCGCTAGGGGCCAAATCTGGAGAATACGGTGGGTGCGGAAGCAATTCGAAGTTCAACTCATGCAATTTGGCCATCGTTACCATCGACTTGTGACACGGTGCATTGTCCTGATGAAGTTTTTTCGTCTTCATATGGGCCGTTTTTTTGCGATTTCTGCCTTCAAACGCTCCAATAACGCTATGTAATATTCACTATTGATGGTTTTCCCTTTTCAAGGTGATCGATGAATATTATACCATGCGCATCCCAAAATAGGGAGGCCATAACCTTCCCAGCCGACTGGTGAGTTTTTGGTCGCTTCGTACGACTTTCGCCAGCTGCTCTCCACTCAACTGACTGCCTATTTGATTCAGGAGTATAGTGGTGGATCCAAGTTTCATCCATTGTCACATACCGATGCAAAAACTCCTGTTTTTTTCATGTAAACAGTGCCAAACAGCGCTCTGAATCATCGTTGCGTTGTTGTTTCTGTTCCATTGTGAGCAAACGCGACACCCATTTAGAAAAAAGCTTTTTCATGACCAAATGTTCATGCAAAATAATGTAAACATTACCAAATGATATCTTCAAGATGTCAGCTATCTCACGCAACTTTACTTTGCGATTTTCCATCACGATTTTGAGGGTTTTTTTATGTTTTCTGGTGTAACAGCCTCATTTGGACGACCAGGGCGTTCAGCATCATTTGTGTCTGTACGTACGACCGCGTTTGAAATCAGCATACCACCGACAAATGGTCTTTTTCACGGAGCAGAGCCCAGATAACACTTTTCAAGCCATCGCTGAGTTTGAACGGTATTTTTTCCCATTAAAAAGCAATGTTTTACCAACACACGAAATTTAGTTTTTTCCATTGTTTTTAAAATAGCAAAAGTAGCATCACTAAAACCACTGTAACTCAATGACACAATGTCGGAATGTCATGAAAGTTTGACACATAACTTCTAAAGGTTGGTACTAACTGAGAATGGTATGGATTTGTTATTAGAGGCACCATCTGTTGGTTAGTCCCAGGACTTATTGATCGATGCAATACATACATAGGACTTCCATATGACCCTTATTAACTACAAAACTTGGATGCAAGTTTGCGGTATGTTTTGTTTTTTTGTGTTTACATATATTCATGTGTCAACTTATTTATCTATAGTTTATCAGAGAGTGTTATATTAAAAAGGTAATAACCCTAAAATATGGTATATTGTTGTATTAAAAAGGCCAATTGACCATTTACATACATAAAAAATGTCACTGATGGATTCCTAACAAATCAATTTGTAAAATGAAGTATAACTGTTAATAATGAGATATGGTGCAGGAGAGACAAGGAGCAGTAGAAGACTACCCCCTGAGAGAGCAAATGGTAGATGGACTGCAGCTGAGGTTCTCCCTGCTGGGAGGCATGTTCGACATCATCCAGAGAAATGCCACCGTCACCTCTGACTGGACCATCCTCTTGGTCCAACTCATCTCATATGGAGTCATTGACTATAACAATAATTCGTAAGTATAATCTAACACCAATTTTTATGTTAAAGTTAAAAGACTTATTCACTAACCAATAAAAGATTTCCTAAAGACCTTTGTTGTGTTGTAACATCATTCAAAAAGTTAATAGAATTCCACCAAGAATTGTCAGTCGAAAAGTTTATCAATGAATATAAAACTGTAGTTTTAATCAGAAATGATCATTCTCAGCTATATTGGTCATAAGGTACTATCTACTGCCTGGATTGTTATCATCCACATATGAATGATCCGTAGACATGTTATTCACAATTAATAGCATTGTACTCCATGTATTGTTATGTAAATTTCCTCTAGATATTGAAAAGTGATGTTTTCCAGCTCTCTCTTCACCACGGTAATGGACATGCTAGCCACGCTGGTGCACTGGACTCTAGCCAACGACAGCAGTGGGGGCGCAACGGGTGATGAGAACAAAAAGCAGTACCAAAATCTTATGAAAAAGCTCAAGAAAGAGGTGGGCGAGAGGCACGGGGCCGAAATACAGGTCGTGAGACAGCTGTTGCCACTGCCTAAAATCACCATGGAGGTTAGAAGCAAACATACACACATACTCGTAATATCACATCATCTCTCGTTAAGGGTAGACAGAATATTTTTTATACCCAATGTATTTTAACCATTTCAAATATTTTCCTGCCTGCCACCTCAAACACTCAACTCGCAAAGTTTTTCTACTTCAACTATTCCAACACTGTTCTCTCAGGAACATAGTAAGGCGACAAAATTCATGCCGGTTCACAACCTAGTATTTCAAATTCTCCCATTGAAGGCATATCATTTAAATCTGGTGGATGTTTTAAAATGACCATCCAACGTGTCATCTCTCTAGCAGGCAGCATAATAGTTAAGCTTTTGGCCAAATAATTTAAACTTCTCAAAGTTTTTCTACACGAGAAATGTTGATTTGTCAGTCTTTTAGGAAATGTCTCAAAAACGTTTCACTCTATTGAATTCAAGTAAATAACAATTCATAAAATCTCAAGATAAATACGTAAAAAAACAACATATCGAAAGAATGAAGAAAAATAGAGATAAATTAATTTAACCGGATTCCCATATGTATACACTCCCTCATAATTCAAAGTATAATATTTTGAATCAATGCTTACCTTAAAAAACAAATGTTAAAATAGCCTAGGCATGATAGATATCACATAAGAAACAAGATAGATATAGTCGTTGAAAGGTTAAAAAGATTTACCTGTGTAAAATAAAAAGTGACATCTTTACAGTTTTCCTTCACTTTACGCGATCAATTGATTCTAAATGGAAAAAAGTTGCCTAGAAATGGTAAAAAACAATTCAATTTTTATTTCCAACTACAGTGCAGTACCCGGCGGTAAGTAATACACATCAGGCTTAATAAAGAGACTGTCGGCCATAATCGGCTAACTTCGGCTTTGTAGAGCGTCGTCTCTGTCATTCATACACTTGTTCCGTCACGATTTTTCAGTAGTTGTCAAGCGACAGAGACGACGCTCTAAAAAAGTTAGCCGAAGTTAGCCGATTATAGCCAACTGTCTCTTTCTTAAGCCCGATGTGTATTACTTACCGCTGGGTACTGTACCTACGTAGCTTGTTCCTTTCAATTGGATAGCTAATGAACTGTGTCTTGGGAATCTGACTCATCATTCTCCCGCTGTCTTGAAAGCTCTTGCAAGGTACTTCATTTCTCACAATGAATCACATAAAGAGTGATCTTGTATAACAAGGGATATCAGTGCTTCAATTTTAAAACTACACGAGGAAAGAAATAATGAACACTTTCTGAACGAAGATATGGTACCACAATGAAACCACTCCCATAAATTCATCAACCAGGAGATGCGTCTTCTTCCCACACTTCTTTTGCCGAGAATTTTCTACACTTTTTGCATAAATATTTATCTTTTACAGGTAATTGCCTGTGAGCCAATTGGTTGCCTGACAGACACAAAGGGCAACAAGATTACTGGCTTCGACAGCATTGACAAGAAGCAGGGGTTACGGCTTTCAGATAAGCAGCGTGTGTCCCCGTGGGAGGTGGTGGAGATTGGCCGCTCCCCAGCGCCCCTTTCCTGGGCCTGGTTCGGGGCCACCAAGATGGACAGAAAGCCTCTTACTTATGAACACTCCCACAGGTATGTATGAGTATTGTACAAGCAAGCATGGATATATCAACAGACATTTAATGTGCAAGTAAAGAAGGATCTATGGCAATGGGAGATAATTTTCAATTTTAAAGAGCTAGCTTATGGTCCTTATACATACCATCATGCCGTTTCCGTGATGGGGTAGGCAAAGAGGAAAGAGTACCAGATTTTCCTATCTATAAATTTTACATTCTTCTCATATTTGCACTATATATTTGTAGTGCTAGTCTTTCTTCATCATTTGTTCTACATGCTCAAACCATCTCAAAGTGCTCTTAAGTTCACATTCATTCCTAATCACTTGCCCCATTCTCAGTGCATACAAATTTTACAGTATTTTTTTATAACAATTTAAATGCCTAAATATACTGTTTTAAAGCGTAAGAAGCAAAATATTTTTGAGAAATTTAGAAATTTATTTTCTATTATTCGACTGTATGATTTTGGGAATGAAAATTAGAATTTCAAAGTTGAGCATTGAAAAAGGTGAATATTTGCTATGTTAATGTATTTCCAGAATGCTGAGGTATCACACCCATTGCCTGGTGAAGCCAGCCAGCTATTACCTGGAGCCTCTGCCTCTGCCTCCTGAGGACTTGGATCCACCTCCCGAGAAACCTGTGAGTCAACTATTCTTTGTGTTATTATATAGTATAACTGTATTGTCTATAGTGTAGATCATCATTTCTTAACCTATGGGTGAAATATCAGGGAGTCAAGAAAATAACTTATGTGTTAAAAACGAAAATAACACATTTTCTGAGAAAAACTAGAACATTTATTTAAAAAAAAATATAGTCCTAATTATTGTTACACATTGTTTATTCCAATTGTTACTTCTGTATATATTTTTTATTGATATGTGATAGTGTGTAGTATATAGCGTAAGTAATGAGATCATAATCAAACTCAGGAATAAAAGGTAACTAAGCTAGTTACTGCTTCTATAGGTTAACAATTTTTTTTTATGAAAAAAAAAATGGTCATTGTGATGATTGCATTTGTTTTCATTCAAAACTTTGTCTTCGTGTACATACTTACGGTAAGTTAAAACAGTTTAGCTGCCTTGTTAGTGATGTGGAACAGTAGATATCCTTACCCGATAAGGCTTTTGGTGCAAATACAACATTTGTGCAGCCATGTACACATGCACCAATATTTTATTTTATTTATTTTCAGGGAGAACGCAAAGACTTAATTAAAAAAAATTATCTTTTGGTGGATCGTAATGCTAAAAAGGTTGAGAAACAATGGTATAAATAAAATCTTAAATGTGTTAATGCTATTGTAGAAAATATCAATCAACTTTAGTTTATACACATTGTTAAGTGTTATTGATGATCAATATTCACATCCTCCCATTGCTGATAATTCGAGTTCCACTTTTACAACCTCTGCATATCAATCGCATAGCGAAGAAATTATTAAGATTTTATGTTAGTACTCCCCTGATAACTGGTAACTATTTTTATTAACATTTGATTGTTATTAATATTAACAGGGCTTGGATTCTGGATCACTGGATCAAAGCCCCACAGGACTCGGCAGGGGTCGAGTTAGAGGAAGGAAGCCAAGGAAAAATAAGGCCAATGTTCCCGTAAGTGAAAATGTAATTATTAAACTTATTTACTTTTTGTGTTGTCTCGCATGTTAACCCAAAATTTCAGCCACATTGAATTATAAGTAAACTTCCTGCAAAAATTATGTTGAAATTGCATTGTATAATAAATGTGTGTGGGAAGAGATTCACTTGAGAAGGGAAAGTTTAGTGGAAAAAATTAAGAAACGTCTATTTTTATATTTAGTACTTACTCATATGTGGAATATGTAAAAGAAGTTATTTGAAGCAACCAACCACATCACAGTGTGCCTGACCCGATGGACAAAGGTAAAAGAAACATATGTGGAATGTATCCCAGGTAGAATACAAAGTTAGGTGCATGCATATGAGTACAATTCTAGTTTCCAGAAAATGTGTAATGTGGGAGATCTATGCCAGCTACTTGGCATTCTGGAGATTCATTGGCGTGACACAAAAATTGAGTTTTTTGTAAAGGCTCACTACAGATTTGTTGTTCCTTAAAAAGCCATTAATGAGAATAAAATTAAAAAAATCTCTTGTTTAAAGAGATAGAATCCTCTTTCATCATAGTATAAAATTTAAAAAATGAGATTGAAATTTTCTTTATTTTCTCTTAATATGTCAGACAAAACTTGGGTGAGTTTGGTTTCAGGTACCGGGTGGAATGGTCCCAGGGCAAATGTATCCAGGAGGTATGTGCCCCAGCCAAGGGCAGCCAGGACAGATGGGTCCCGGAGCAAGCGCTGGGCCGATGCTGGGTCCCGGCCCGGGCCTGGGACCTGGTCCAGGGCCGGGACAAGGATCCATGCAAGGGGGGATGGGACCGCAGGGAGGTGCTTTCGCTCAGCAGCAGCAACAGCAATGGTTTCAGCAACAGAATTATTATGGGCAACAAGGTTTGTTACAGCACTAGTAAACTTCTTCATAACGTGCTCAATGCTGAGCGTTGTGGTCCTCCGCTATGTCTCAAACTCGGCGCAACACATCTCTCCAATCCCTCCCGGTCCTGGGCCATGCTGAATGCAACGCTTAAAGAGGATCCTGGTAACTCTTTTATTTGGTCCGTCCATCTCATAAAACACCTTGCTCACCTTCCCTCAACTGTCCCCATGATCAACAACTTCCCAGACTTTCATCATTCTTTCTAGCAACATGCCCAAAGTACATTAGGATTCTTTTTCTGCATGTTGTCGGAAGTATTTCAGTTATCTCCAATTCTTGGATGATAGAAACTTTGGCGCGAAATGTGGTCCATGGGATACGGAGCATGTACCTCCAACACCACATCTCGAAGGCATCTATCATATTTGTTTTCTTCTTTCGCATTGTCCACGTTCCATTCCATACCGTGCAATGGAGAATACTAGAGACTTATCCAGACGGATTTTATGTCATCATTTCATCACAAAATTCCTAAATCTAGGTCATTCCGCAGCTAGGCATAATATTAGTAGATGGTATAAGATGATCATCGGATATGTTGAGTCCCTAATTGGTGATAAAACACTGTAGCTCTTGGTCAGGTAACTCAACCACGTTTAGCACGGCATCTAATTATGGTGGTTATGGCCTGCTGCTGTATCCAAAATGGAGCTGTTAAAAAAATTACCCTAAAATGTTTTCACAGCACGAAGTGAAGGTGACAACCCCTTGAAAGATTGATTATTGTTGTATCTGTATACAAATTTACATACGAGGGTGGATCAAATATAAACGAGACTTTTTTGCTTGAATTTTTTTATTTGCAGAAAGAAAAAGACCAAGTACATATCATTTTTCTAATGCACGTCCGTGGGAGACGATCATGGCTCTCGTTTTCGACCCCTTCACGACCTTTCATGAACTCTTTATGCTAGGCAAACACACGGGGCTTTGACAGTGTTTGATCCCCGAACTGTGCCATCAGTCTCCGCAGAATTTCAGCCGATTTTACGTCCTCACGAGTCCATCCAACACTCCTCGAGGCGGCCGCACGCTCAACAGAATTCTTCAACTTGCTCTAATCTTTCATTACTCACCCATGTATCACATTTACTTTTCCTTTTATACTTTTCTATCACCATTACTTTGGTGATAGAAAATCACATAACATTCATTCTCAGATCTTTCTCTTTCCATATCGGACTGTTACAAACTACTGTGTTTTATAATGAGAATATCAAGATAATTTAAGAGTACCAATATCCTTGGAAACTTATATAATTATCTAATAAGAACTAATTAGAATATGCATCTACAGTTTGGACTACTCATCAGCTCAAATATAAAAACAATGTATCATAGAACAAATACAAAAAAATTCCTCAGATATCTATGGTACAAAACAAAGGGGGATTACCCAAAATATGCTCACCATGTCGAACTTCTCACGGTGTGTAACTATAGAAGCCTCCAAACAAGAAGGCAAGAATCCTTTGCGATATTCCTACTAAAGGTTTTCGAGGTTGCTTTTACTGTCCCGCGATTCTAAAAGTACTAAGTTTATATGTACCTAATAAATATAGCCGTGCAAGGAATCACCCTTTGTTCAACATACCAACTTACAGAACGAATATCATGGCTAAACACGGTATAGAGATATTGAACCAACTGAATGACACTGTGGATATATTCTCGGTCCCGCTTAGCAGTATGAGAAGAATCTTGGCTGGTATTCTTCCTAACGAATAAGCTAACTCTAGAAGCAGACCCTCTTTGTGTAACAGGAGAAATCCATGCAAAGTGAATAATAAAAAATAAAAAAAACATCTCTCATACAAATTGCGTATCAGACTCTAATTCAACCGCATTCTCTGCTAACGCTCGTTGCCAGGACTTGCAGTCGAGGATCCCCTCGCCACTCCAATGTCAGTCTTGAACCGTTCTCCCACGTCGATCGTGTGACCAATACAAATTACAGATTGCAAAAATAAAACATGCGAGAATGTTGGAGATTGCGCCGGGCCTCGGCTGCATTACTAACAGCAATTCACCAAACTTCGATCAAATGTTTCATATTTGACGGAGCACTTGTAACATCATCGCGGAGCACCGGTTAAGAACCACTGCTCTAGATCCAGAGAACTACTTAGAAGAAAACAGAACACTGATGTTGCAACTTGCTGCAAGTGTTCTGCTAAATTGTGGAAATGATAATCTAACTAAGCAATCTCACTTAAATGACAATATGTTTAATTGGTTTAAATAATCTGTTTAAAAAATTACATTAAAGATGTCCCCATGTTTATTTGACTTAACTAAATTTTACTAACCTTGGGCTCCAACATATATTCGTCCTGTTTTTTAGCATTTTTAAAATCATTTTGTAAATTTAGAAATAAGTTTTATCATTTATGTATGTGACATTTTGATTTTCCATCTTTTTGGTAGGTGAAGAAGGATTCCTCTCATTCCTGAAATTTAAAAATGATATAACCCTGGACTCTTCTTGTCAATTACGTGCTTCAATTTGGCGAGTTGTGAGCAATGCTTATTAGAATCAATAGTTTGAAAATGGGACAAATATATCATACAGCCAAATACATTTTTAAGTGTACTATATTTGTTGCTATCAAAACAAGATATAGTCCTTCTGACGACTTCTCCCAAACAATAAATATTAGAGGCCATTGCTTTGGCCGCAATACATGATATTGATTTTGTTGTAATGAAAGTATCCCATACTATTCAATGTATTTGAAGAGGCTTATCAGTATCTCTTTATAATAATGTATAATTTGTAAATTTTTGTGTACAAAAGTAATCATTTCTACTTAATTCTTTAGATCTATTGACACCTTCAGATCACAACCTTCATGACAAAGGCCCAGGTGAATACAAAGTAGCATTTGCTTTTCCTTACCATTTTTAAAGCAGATGATCACATTTATTTATTTATTTATTTGGCACTTTATGGCACAAAGGTACAATTGGCGGGTTTATTGCGTACAGCTATCTTTCCCAACCAACCAGATAGAAGTTGCGTATGCTATGCCAATTGCCAGTTGAGTTGTTACACACCAATTAAAGCTAACAAATATTTTTTAAATTTTTTGTCACTACTCTATTAAAGTATATTTTAGATTATTGTTATTCGAAAGGTAGTGGCACTCTGAAATCAACTATATTAGTATGGCTTCCGGTTCTTCCAAACCTGTTGCCTTCTAATTTACGACATGAAGATGTCTTGATGAAGGAGTACAAGAAGGTGTGTCTAAATGGCTCACTATCAATGCACGTGGGTGTTTCCTACCCTTCTCCGACTCACCTTATATCCCGACGACCTTTCTGGATCAAGGGACAAAGTTTAGTTTAGAGGAATCTAAGTTCACCAGATAGCTGGTGGGAACAGTAGAATCAGTCCTCGGTTGTAAATACGTACCCTGTGACGAATTCTAATGTGTCTCTCCAAGGGTTTAACTGCCACGAAGATTGTGGTGTACCCTAAATCATCTTGGTTACTTTGCATAGGTGGAGTTTCATTGAATCCTCGACTTTCAACTGTATACAAAAAATGCGTCCTAGTACAGTTGTTTCACTACAGACCTTTTAAAATTTTGCTGGTTTATTGAAAGAAATTGCTACACATCAAGTAAGGTGTACCGCATACAATGGAAACAATTAATTAATAATCATAATAAATAAACTCAGTGACCCCCAGGTGATGCGCTTGTTTGCCAACCTGGGGGCTGCGGTTTTGATTCTTGTTGGTACACGATTATTAAAAAGAATTCCAGTCTGGTTTTCACTTAATGCCTCTTTTACATCTTTCTTGTTGGTAGAAAGAGATCTGTATGTGACAACAAACCCGCCAGGTTGTACTGTATATAAAAAAGTGTAATACAATACAATTGATGAATTGTATAGAGCTGTTTCATAGTAAAATATCACCTGAAGAGCATTTTGTTTTAATTAACAAGTGCCACTGCCACTAAATAGTTTCAGGTGGAATGAGTAAATGTAAAACTTGTGTCAATAGTGAACATCAAGTCTACTATATACACTATTCATTATTCACCAGACTATTGTCACTGGTAATGGTAATTCTGCCTCTGATGTTTGGGCAGATATAGTTACACCTTTGTGAACCAAATTAGGAAGATATTCATCTCTAAAATAGTAATACATAATATTTATATTTAGCATATTTTATTTTACATTCAATCATATTTGAATAAATATTGTTTGTATGTTACAGCAGGGCGCTTTGAGAGACCTCAGGTCAACCAATCGAAGCAGGCGCTATGCAACATGCTACGGCAGAGACAACCACTGGGCGGGGCGGGCTTCGGGCCTCAGCAGCAACAGCTGCAGCATAGAGCTGGCCCGTACGCCCGCCAGCAGGCGCGTCCGCCCCACCACATGGGGCAAAGGTATGTTATAGTATCTGACCAGGCACTGTGCAACATAATTGGCATCATTATTTGATTTCAATGGAATTAAAATAGAAAAGTTTTGGCATAATTTGTATGTAAATGAATAATTGAGCCGAATGATGAGGAAGTGTTTATATGATGTTGAGTGATTATTGAAATTATAATATGGTTGGGATTATGTATGTCATAATTTAGAATTTAAGTGCATTTGTAAGGTTGTGAATGCAGAGTGTGAATGTTCAGCTTATTGTTAATAGTATTTAGAACAAATATATAAAATCTCTGATTTAGGAATGAGACCACTTTGTCACAGGCCTTGCCTGGTAAAATGGTTCTCTATATCCACAAAATGGTGATTTATGCTTTGTTATGTACTTGTACTCTTTGGTTCACCTTTCTATTAAAACAATTTAAATATATTGTGATTAACAAAGAAATTAAAATTGCAGGAAAAGGAGAGATGTGTGCTTGAAAACAAAATTTAATTTCATAAAACTAATCCTTTTTTGTAATTTTTCAACTTGTATTCGTAATAAAGCTATAATTTGTTTTGCAAAATGTTTTGACATAATCACTTGATACATATTTAATGCGCTTCCAAAGACAAACATTTTTAGAGAAATTGTGGATTATTGGAGATTTTTTTATTCAATTGTTTAGAATCATCTAGACTAGACCAGATTTTCTATTGATAAAATACATAAATGGATTGATTGTATATGATGTTAAACCATCATCAAGCAAAATTGCAGTTAATGAATGATGTAATATCAATGGGGAATTACCGTTGATAAATGCCATACTTTTTATGAAAAATC
This sequence comes from Odontocerum albicorne, assembly GCA_949825065.1. Classification (NCBI taxonomy): domain Eukaryota; kingdom Metazoa; phylum Arthropoda; class Insecta; order Trichoptera; family Odontoceridae; genus Odontocerum; species Odontocerum albicorne. The sequence goes on along the minus strand of OX463860.1, from coordinate 19,129,989 downwards.
ACAGTAGATGAATCCATAGGAAATATCTAATAGTGTCACCTTCACTTTGATCAGGTGAATGTCAAGCTTAACATACATCAGTGTAATTGCACCGATTTCACTTTGATCTATTGTGAATTCAACTTATGTATCTTACAAAATTAAAACTTTTTTTTGTATTGCTCTTAAAAATTTAAACCCATTTTGAGAAAAAACATGTTCTAGTATTAGATTAGCCTCTCCGTGCGTACCGCCCCAACCGTGGGGCCATGAAATACTGAGTCAGATAGCGCATGGCCCCGCGGTTGGGGCGCAGTGATTATTTCTCGAATATTCCCAGATTATGTTAGGATTTGGAGTACCAATGACATCTATTTATGATATCACACAATTAAATCATTTATCGGCTAGTTACATGTTTTACCAACTGAACAAATGATGTTTTAAAAATTTTTAAATATCTTACTTTTGAGAGGTTAGTAATGTTCAGTTCAGTTCGATCTCACCGCCATCCACAATGTTATGGGAACAAAAGTCCCCATCCAGCGCAATCTACACTAGAAGATCCTAATTTTCTGTGAGCGCGACATCACATAGTGACGAAGAAGGAACTGCCCAGAGGGACTCCTTCTCCGGCTGCGACACACTTGAGTGTGAAAAGAATAGCAGTGACGACGGACTTATGGTCCAACATCACGAGAAAAGGGAAATGACTCGCCGCACAATTTTTTTTTCTTATAAAGTGGCTAAAGGCCTGGAGTTCAAACAGCCCAGCAAGTTGCTAGTACTTTCACAGAAAATTTCAAATGCAACAAAACTTTTGATGTCACTAGATCGGGGTAGCCAATCGGTCCAAATATGAACCGATGTAAGGATGTTCCCTTCGGAAATTATTGACTCAATTTTCATCGCATTACATTAGTAATATAGATTTTCTCTTTTCCAGTGGTCAAATGGGACAAATGGGAGGACAGATGGGACAAATGGGTAATCAAATGAGTCAAATGGGTGGCCAAATGGGAGGTATGGGACAAATGGGCGGCCCTGGACAAATGGTCGGAAGCCAGATGGGTCCGGGACAAATGGGGCCTGGACAGATGGGACCAGGACAGATGGGGCCAGGACAGATGGGACCGGGACAGATGACGCAAATGGGTGGGATGGGATCTGCACAAGGCGGACAGAGCATGTTTGGAGGCCAGCAGTACGGTGGGATGGGCCAGAGCTATGGTGGGGCGGGCTATGGAGGGCAGCAGATGATGCAGCCGGGACAACAAGGGGGACCCATGGGACAGCAAGGGGGGTCCATGGCGCAGCAGATGGCACAGATGGGGCAAGGAATGGGACAGGTTGGATTAGTTATATTGGGTGTACAAATTAGTTCGGTCCGTTTTTTTTTTGTGTTCAAAAATGCATTTATTTCTAAACAAAATGAATGAACAGATCGATTTAAGTATTGTCCATCGCTGGCTACTACTTTTTCCCATCTCTCAGGCAATTTTCGAATTCCATCTGGAAAAAATGACTCGTCTTTTGAGGCGATCCAAGTTTGGAGCCAATTTTCGGTTTCTACGAAAGAAGTGAACCAGTGACCTGCCAAATCATGCTGTATCCTTCGGAACAACCAGTAATCAGAAGGAGCAATGTCCGGGAAATACGGGGGGTGCAGTAAAACATTTGAGCGTTTCCAAATATTTTTTTACGACTTTTGCAACATGAGGCCGAGCGTTGTCATGAAGAAGAATAACTTTATCATGTCTTTGCTCGTATTCTGGCCGTTTTTCTTGCAATGCACGGCTCAAACGAATTAATTGTAGCCGATACCGATCGCCCGTAATAGAATCGCCAGGTTTCAGCACCTCATAGTAAACAACACCCCTTTGGTCCCACCAGATACAGAGCATGATCTTCGAACCATGTATGTTCGGTTTTGGTGTTGATGTTGAGGTCGATGGCAACGATTGACCGGGTTTAGCGTAGTATTTTTTCTTCTTGGGGTTGTCGTACAATATCCACTTCTCATCTCCAGTTACAATCCGATGCAAAAACCTTTTCTTTGTTGCCTTTGAATCAGCTTCTCGCAAGTGAAAAATCGCCTTTCAACGTCTCTCGATTTCAGTTCATAAGGCACCCTATTTCCTTGTTTTTGAATCATTCCCATGGCTCTCAATCGTACGGAAACAGCTTGTTGTTGAGTCACTCCCAATGATTCTGCAAGCTCCTCTTGCGTTTGACTCTGATCTTCTTCGAGTAATGCCTCTAATTTTTTTGGCTGTCCAAAGCGAGGCTTGTCTTCGACGCTGAAATCTCCATCTTTGAAACATCGAAACCATTCCCTACATGATTTATCAGTTGGAGCAGCGTCACCATAAACTTCGACAAGCATTCGATGGGCTTCAGCTGCACTTTTCTTCCAATTAAAGCAGAAAATTAAAACCTCCCGCAAATGCTGCTTGGTTAACACATAATTCGACATTTTCAACACTGTACAAAACAAGGTTTTTGCATGAAACTCAAAGCGATATAAATTAATATTATTGGCAGATGTCTAACCTCTCTGAAACCGCCAAAATAGGCTGTCACTATGAACCATTCATAACAGCCAGAGCCATATTTTGGAAACGGACCGAACTAATTTGTACTCCCAATATATAAATTATAATGTAAATATTGTTTTCCAATATTGCGAGTGAGAAATTCCTAGAATTTAAAAAAAATTATGTGTGGAAATATGATAAAAGACTGCTACAGTTGGAGTATATCATACAAATGCTGGAAACAAGAATTGCAAAAAGAATTCATAAGGCTAACCCAGAAAAAGTATATTTCACATTTAGAAAATTATAATATTACATTATTTTGTATGACTAAAATAATTTATCCTACGATTTAAGACCGTAAGAACCACCAATTCAATACATCTCAAAATTAACTATTCAAATAAATACATTGTTTCCTACTGCAAATGCAAAAATAAAAGTGTTCAATATATTAAATATAAAAACTGCATAAAATCAGTCAAATTTGTTACTTCTTACAGTCACACTTGAATGTATTCAATGTTTACAGGTAATGAGCCAAGGTGTAAACCAAATGGGCCAAGCCATGAATCAAATGGGACAGCCAGTCAACCAAATGGGCCAAGGTGTAGGACAGATGGGCCAAGGAGGGGGACAAATGGGCCAGGGAGTGGGGCAAATGGGCCAGGGAGTGGGGCAAATGGGTCAAGGGGTCGGACAGATGAGACAGGGAGTGGGGCAGATGGGACAAGGTGTGGGACAGATGGGGCAGGGCGTAGGGCAGATGGGACCTGGAGTGGGACAGATGGGACAAGGAGTAGGACAAATGGGCCAAGGAGTTGGACAAATGGGCCAGGGGATGGGACAGATGGGCCAAGGCGTGGGGCAGATGGGCGGGTTGGTGCCAATGACGAGCCAGGCAGGAGGTATGGGCGGACAGGGGCAAGGAGGGGGAATGGGAGGATTCCCAAACCAATCATTCCAACAGGTTAGTTGTACATCATCCACATCCACATTTTGGAAATTAATAATATTGAGAACTAATAATCTTGATATCTGAAAGTGAGGTCTTATGATCTTACTCTACAAAGAACCCAATGTCTTCAAAAATATACGAGTATATGAAGATTAAAAGACTATTGCCAGGGCACATACATCTAATGGATGAGTTTTGCCTCCTAAAATGCTTCCTGAACAACAAAACAATCAGTTGGCAGGCCAAGATGGAGATGGAAGTATATCTCCAGGGATGTATCAGAACTCCAAATCTGTGGAGGCCAAAATCTGAACTGAATAGTGGCACTGAAAATAGATATTCTAGTGCCCCCAGAAACTAATCGTATTTATTGTGCTTTTCCGAGGAGAAGACCATTCGGAAACCTTCTGAAAATAAGTCAAACGGATTAACAGCATATCCATACACCTCTAACATTCTAAAAGTTTGGAGCCTGCGCAAGCTTGGTTCTAGTTTTCATTAAGGTTTTAGTTTTCATAAATTCGTTAGATAAAATGCTGACCTTGAAAAGTTTTCAAATGTATCCGTTCATTTACAACATTTTAAATGAATATGAAAGTAAATTCAAGACTTTTTATCATGAATTAGGAAAGGTTCTACATGAAGAAACTTTCTTATATTAATATTCTTAAAGTCTAGATCAGGCATGGCTAAATAAGGCCCACGGGCCAGGTGAAGATTCATTGTTGTGGCCTGTGTAGGCATGCAGCATGATTCCACATGGCATAAACAACATAAGTGTAGCCTAGTAATGCAATGGACAAAATGTCTACGTAGACATGTTCTTGCGTACTTGTTCTTGCATACTTATTATTATATAGCACATGTTCTTGCGTATTTGTTCTATATAGCACATGTTCTTGCGTACTTATTATATAGCACATGTTCTTGCGTACTTGTTCTTGCATACTTATTCTTTCTTTTGCTATAAAATTAGTATTTTGTTACATCTGTTTCTGGTAATATCTAGATAGTTACTATCAAATTTAAATGAGAATGAACTTTAAAGACAATAATAGATATATCTCATGAATTTGATACAAACATTAAAGCGTTAATTAATTAAATTAAATTAAATTTTAATGTTTTCAAGACATTGAAAACATTTTATTAATCATTTGCAACACCATTTTTTCAAATGTTGATCCTGCTCCAGTTAATAATCTAGAATTTATTAATTTGCAATGTGACTAAGTTCTTTGTGAAATACACAGCAAATATCTAATTTTTATAAAAATCTTAACACTGAAATATATTGATTTAAAAGAATTAGCAATGAAAATGCTTGTGATACTCGTATTTGGTTCAACAATTTCAAACAAACAAACTTTCTCAATAATAAATATCCATGAAACCCAACAAGATCAAGATCAACTGATATCCATTTGGAAGCAATATGAGTATTAATGTCAGCAACAAGCATACAGCAACAGCCTAACATGGAATCATTTATGGATGCTACAAAGCAGCTTTATTTTTCTCAATGATTATTTTTGAAGTATTAGGTGTTAACATAAGTTGTGTCCGTTTTTTTTCAAATTTTAAAATGAGCACCAAAAGTAAATCAAAATGGTAAAGGTTATACGTCATTCGAAAGAAAATTTTCTACTCTACAAGATATTGTGTTTGCTTTTACATTACATATATTATTTTATTTAATTACAAGCATTCAAAATAGAATGTCAAGTAGACGAAAGTGAGCATTATCGACACCTCCTTCTGTTCGCGTTCAATCGAAGGAATAAAGCTGCCAAAGCTGCTCGCGATATTTGCGAAGTGTACGGTGAAGATGCTATGAATGAAAGGACAGTTCGTCGATGGTATTTGCGTTTCAAAGACGGTAATTTCGACCTGAAAGACATGGAGCATTCCGGACGACCAGTGGACTTCGATGAGGACCGCTAAACCATATTATTCATGAAGATCCCCTTCAAACCACCGTAGAATTGGCTGAGCAGATGAATTGTAGTCACATGACTGTATACCGCCATCTTAAATCAATGGGAAAGGTCCAGAAGTTCGGCGCTTGGGTTCCACATGTTTTGAGTGAAAACAAAAATCAACATTCGACAATTTCTGCTGGTTTGCTCACGTGTCATTGAGCTACGCGTAACCACAAGCAAAGGTTCCTTTACCGCATCATTACTGGTGATGAAAGATTGTGCCTTTATGTGAATATGAAGAAACGGAAAGAATGGGTGAGTTATGGTCAACAAGCAACGCCCAGAGTAAAACAAGGTTTACATCCGCGCAAGATGATGATTTGCATCTGGTGGGATTGGCAAGGCGTCATCCACTACGAGATACTTGAACGCAATTAGACAGTCAACGCGGAGCTATACATTCTGCTAATGCAGCGGCTCAACACTGCAATTTAACAAAAAAAGGCCGGATCGGCAATATGGCATTATTCTGCAACACGATAACGCCTGCCCTCATATCGCCAACATTATGAAAAATGCCATTCAATCGCTTAGTTGGGAAGTCCTGCCGCACCCTCCATGTTCTCTAGACCTCGCGCCATCGGTTTCCATCTTTTCCGGTCGCTTTCAAACAATTTGCGCAGCGTTTCCTTCAATAATGACGTCGAATTGCGGACATGGTTGGACGAATTCCTCGAGTCAAGACCGGATGATTTTTATCCCATAGGCATTGAAAAACTTGTAGAACGTTGGTAAGATGCTCTAAATAATGAAGGAAAATACATTATTGACTAATTTGTTGTAAAATAATGAAAGAGAATACATTATTGACTAATTTGTTGTATTTTTTTTTTTCTTGTGTCCTCTTGTTCTCTTCATTTAGAAAAAAACGGACACAACTTATGTTAACACCCAATAATTGTAATTGATTTAAATAATTATAATTGGATGTTTAGTTATTGATTTATTATAAATTAGTCAATTTTTTTTAGACAGAATATGGGCCGGCCCGCCTAGGTAAAATTTTGACCGTGCCTAGTCTAGATGATGATGATTATGACTTATTTTGTACTTGGGTCCCATCACAAGGACGCCTTAAGACTTATCGAATAAAATAAGATTTTGATTTTCTCCTATAAACCTCAAGATTCTTCTCCAAATCCAACTTCAAAAACTGACCATTCCATTGATCCCACCATACAATTACTCCATGTTAACTCGATAATCCTGTTTTTTGAATAATTTTTTAAACAAATAATTATGCTAGTCAAGTAGTTTTATTAATGTAATATGCAATTCCAGGGTATGATGGGAGGACGTGGGGCACAGGAGTCAGCTTACATGGCTCAACAGAGGCAGAATGCAAGGCCGCAATATATGCAGGTACTTACTCCTATTATTTAACCTTACATAAAAAACATTAAGTGATAAGATTATCACATTTGCCAGTATTAAAAATAGGCACTGGTAATGCTGCCTCTGTGTTTTAAGCAGATCATACCATCTACGAGTATCACCCGTCATCTCTGAGAAATCCTTTCTCTTGATTTTTAGTGCCATGCCAAAATTTAAAGCAGTACAATAGGATACAGGTGCCAAACAGCTGACACTTCATCTTCAGACTGAGCGCTGAGGAATTTCCTATTCCTATTTTTTTTTAAATTCTCAAATGTGAAAATTTTATAAAAATATATTAATATTTATTAATTATTAATGGCTGCAGCCTTTACCAAAAACAGCAAATATCAATTACAAAATTCAAATGTAAACACCAAACAAACAAACCTCAAAACACATCACATAACAAAAATGAAAATCGAAAACACAATTAAAAACATCCAAACTTTAACACACAATCAAAATGGAATAACATTTATATACGAAATACATCAAATATAAAAATGTCAAACAGCAATGTATGTAGACTGTTGGATGCTGATGAAACAGTAGTGTCAATGAAGAATGAAACTGAACTACAGCGCATAATTAGTGAATTGTACGTGAATGTGAATGAAAAAATTTGACAATGAATATTACACAATCCAAATTCATAGTAACTGAATAGGTGGAAGGAAATATACGAGGGTAGTACGAAAAGTACCCGACCTAACAAAGAAAACACAAAAAATTTGAGAAAAAATATTTTTATTTCTCAACATAGTCTCCTTTCAGCTCGACACATTTTTCCCAGTGATGTTCAATAGCTTCGATACCCTGTTTATAGTGAGAACCGTCGTGCGCCTCAAAATAGCCATCAACCACAGATTCCACCTCTTCATTGTTGGCAAATCTTTTACCACCGAGCCATTTTTTCAAGTTTGGAAAAAGAAAATAATCAGAGGGGGCTAAATAGGGTGCGTGAGGAAGCAATTCGAACTTTAATTCATTGATTTTGGCCACCGCGATAACGGATGTGTGAACTGGTGCATTGTCTTGATGAAACAACACTTTCTTTTTCGCCAAATGCGGCCGTTTTTTCTTGATTTCATCACTCAAACGCTGCAATAAGTTCGCATAATACTCGCCTTTGATTGTTTTTCCTTTTTGAAGATAATCAATGAAAATTATCCCACGCGTATACCAAAAAACTGACGCCATGACCTTGCCTGCAGATGGAACTGTCTTCCCCTTTTTTGGAGCCGATTCTCCCCTTTCAGTTCATTGTTTTGACTGTTCCTTCGTCTCAGGTGTGAAGTGATGGACCCATGTTTCATCCATGGTTATGAATCGACGCAAAAACTCGGCTTTATTACTGTGAAACATCGCCAAACACTCCATTGAAACATCCTCACAACGCTGTTTTTGTTCCATTGTGAGCAAACGCGGCACCCATCTTGCGCACAGCTTTCTCATGTCCAAATTTTCAGTCAATATGCGATGTACAGCACTTTTTGAAATGCCTACCATGTCTGCTAGCTCGTGCACTTTCAATCGACGGTCATCCAATACCATTTTGTGGATTTTCTTTACCATTTCTGGCGTGGTCACCTCATTTGGTCGACAACTGCGATGTTCGTCGTGGCAGCTCGTACGGCCTCGTTTAAACTCTGCTACCCAATATTTTACTATTGTAAACGAAGGAGCAGACTCCCCCAGAGTAGAATCTAGCTCGGCTTTGATATTGGTTGGACTTAGACCTTTCAAATGAAAGTATTGTACATAACGATGACCAATTTTTTCCATGTTTACAAATTCACTGAGAGCGTTCACTATTGATGGCTGTCAAACAAATACTAAACAACGTAGCGTCTTAAAACTTGAAACTTAAGCTTTTATAAGTTTAGTACTTTCTACCATAGTAATTTTTTAAAGCAACAACTGCCATCTATACGTCAGGTCAGGTACTTCTGGGACCATCCTCGTATATAAATGCCACTTTCGGGTGAACAATAAAAAATTTGAATTAGTTCAATTAGTTGAAAAAGTCTGCTAATTAGGAAGTGTATTCTCAAATAATGGAAAGGCAGAATGAGATATTGAAGGACAAGATATTTGAAACATATTCCAACATAGATTTTTCACAGCAAAAAAGAAACATCTCGAGAGGGTTTCTCTGTGAATATAACTTTACATACTTAATATAATATTTGAATTTTCCAGGGAGGCAATGTTCCGATGGGTGGAATGGGCGGGCAAGCTCCACCCTACCCGAGAGGAACCATGCCTAACCAGCAGAATCAGCAGTTCCAACAGGTAACATGACATTCATTATCCATCAATAAGACACTTCTAATAACATTGTTGCATTTCTAAAATGGTGTATATCAGGTCTGTAAATATGAAACCGGAATTTGCTCATAGATAGCTCTAGTTGTCAATGTAGAGATGGTCAAACCGCGTCATTGGCGCCTTTTTCTTGTGTTTACATTTGTCAAAGACTTTTAACTCACAACAATACAAGTTTAATATAACTAAATATGTTTTTATAGCGTTGAACATGTCTGTTTTTGTGCCTGAAAACTACGATTTGCGGACAGCATTGATTTTCTGTTACCATTTGAAGAAAACTGCTGCAGAATCGCATCGAATGCTTGTCAAAGCTTACGGTGAGCATGCTCTTAGTAAATCACAGTACTTTGCGTGATTTAAAAAATTCAAAAGTGGCGATTTTGAGGTGAGAAACGAAGAACGTGGAAGATCACCGAGAAAGTTTGAAGACGCCGAATCGCAAGCATTGTTGGATGAGGATGACGCTTAAACGCAACAACAACTTGCGGATCAATTAAATGTGACACGAGAAGCCGTCTCCATACGTTTGAAAGCCATGGGAAAGATCCAGAAGGTGGGAAAATGGGTTCCACATGAACTGAATGAAAGACAGCAGGAAAACCGAAAAACCACTTGCGAAATTGTGACTGGCGATGAAAAATGGATATATTTCAAGAATCCTAAGCGTAAAAGATCATGGGCAACTCCAAGCAAACCAGAGACATCGACTGCAAAGCCAAATCGCTATGGACGGAAGACAATGCTCTGTGTTTGGTAGAATCAGAAGGGTGTTATCTATTATGAGCTGCTAAAACCTGGCGAAACCGTTAATACTGAACGCTACCAACAACAAATGATGGATTTGAACCAAGCATTGCCTGAAAAACGACCAGAATATCAAAAGAGACAACACAAAGTGATTTTGCTTCCTGATAATGCACCACCGCACACAGCAAAACCAGTCAAGGAAACGATTGAGGCATTTAGTTGGAAAATACTTTAATACTTTCGCATGCAGCTTACTCACCAGACTTGGCTCCATCCGATTACTACTTATTTGCATCGATGGGACACGCACTTGCTGAGCAGCACTTCACTTCTTACAAAAATGACTCGATGATTGGTTTGCCTCAAAAGAGCAACAGTTTTTTGGGTGTGGCATCCACAAATTTCCAGATAGATGGGAAAAATGTGTAGCTGGCGATGGGTAATACTTTGAATAAAATATTTTTTACCATTTTCATACAATAAACGTGTATTTTCTATAAAAAATTCCCGTTTCATATTTACAGACAGCCTCAGCCTTCTGAAATTCCATAGAAAATCTATTCCACTTAGTATTCAATCATGACATATCCTGTATTTTCCATGGCAATTTATATTTACATTTATTTTACCTAAATGTAATGGAAAATGTGATTTTGGAAATAGCTTAGCAAAGAAAAAATATAAAATATTTTGATTCTATCATCGTTATGTGAACATTCACTAAGTAGAGCCTTGATATTCTTTATCAAGGTTTAGATAAAAAGAATTCTAACCAGGTATCAATTTATATAATTTCATCCAATTTAACATGGTTTTGATCTTGGTGATGGATTCAATATTTTTATTATATAGGTTAAAATAGGTTATTGCAATGTAATAAATTGGTCATTTTACATAAATAAAATATAATACACACTTTTATACCATGTTCCTTTGCCAGATCAATATGCCTTTCTTCCACGCACATAGCCTTTGCCTTGTTTACATCCAAACATGCTCTTCTATTTCTTATTCTTCTTACCTTGTCCTCAATTTCCCCAACTATTCTCCAAAATTTACACTGATACTTAAGTATCAGTGTAAATTTGTTTGAGTAGATGCAAATCTTCATAACTTTTGTTTGAACCTTAATGAAAAAATCCAAAGGTATTCCAACATCTTATATATATACAAATCTTCAATATATCATTGAATCCTGATGTAGAAAACAATTTTTACATGTTCTTCTACAATATGCATTCTTAAAGGGAAATAGTTTAACCACCAATTATTTTATGTAACACATCGATGTATGTAACACATCGATGTATGTAATACATCAATCCACAAATATTATATTTAACATTAAAATGTAACACATCGATCAGTAAGTCCCAGGACTAACCAACAGATGGCGGCTCTAATAACAAATCCATACCATTCTCAGTTAGTCCGAACCTTTAGAAGTTACGTGTCAAACTTTCATGACATTCCGACGTTATGTCATTGAGTTAGAGTGGTTTTAGTGACGCTACTTTTGCTATTTTCAAAACAATGGAAAAAACCAAATTTCGTGTGTTGATAAAACATTGTTTTTTAATGGGAAAAAATACCGTTCAAACTCAGTGATGGCTTGAGAAGTGTTATCCAGGCTCTGCGCTGTCGAAAACAACCATTTTTCAGTGGTATGCTGATTAGAAACGCGGTCGTACAGACACAAATGATGCTGAACGCTCTGGTCGTCCAAATGAGGATGTTACACCAGAAGACAAAAAAAACCTTCAAAATCGTGAAGGAAAATTGCAAAGTAAAGTTGCGTGAGATAGCTGACATCTTGAAGATATCAATTGGTAGTGTTTACACTATTTCGCATGAACATTTGGTCATGAAAAAGCTTTTTTCGAAATGGGTGCCGCGTTTGCTCACAATGGAACAGAAACAACAACGCATCGATGATTCAGAGCGCTGTTTGGCACTGTTTACGCGAAATAAACAGGAGTTTTTGCGTCGGTATGTGACAATGGATAAAACTTGGATCCACCACTATACCCCGGAATCAAATCGGCAGTCAGCTGAGTAGAGAGTAGCCGGTGAAAGTCGTCCAAAGTGACCAAAAACTCAACAGTCGGCCGGGAAGGTTATGGCCTCCGTAATTTGGGATGCGCATGGTATAATATTCATCGATTAACTTGAAAAGGGAAACACCATCAATAGCGAATATTACATAGCGTTATTGGAGCGTTTGAAGGCAGAAATTGCAAAAAAAACGGCCCCATATGAAGAAGAAAAAAGTTCTCTTTCATCAGGACAATGCAGCGTGTCACAAGTCGATGGTAACAATGGCCAAATTGCATGAGTTGAACTTTGAATTGCTTCCGCACCCACCGTATTCTTCAGATTTGGCCCCCAGCGACTATTGGCTGTTCGCAAACCTCAAAAAGATGCTCCAGGGAAAGTTATTTGGCTCCAATGAAAAAGTGATTGCCGAAACTAATGCCAATTTCGAAACCAAAGATAAATCGTTCTACACGGCTGGCATAGAAAAGTTAGGAAAGCGTTCGAATGAATGTATCGCTCTTGAAGGAGACTATGTTGATGAATAAAGAAGAATTTAGGCAAACAAATGTTTTAGTAGTTAGTCCCGGGACTTATTGATCGATGGGTTATATATCTTAAACTTACCATCTCTAAACCTTAGTACAAAGAATAAAACGGCAATAAAATTATCATCTCATGCGCCTTAATTTTTATTTTCCAGCAACTCAATCAACAACAGCTGCAGCAAAGGATGTTAGCCATGCAACAACAACAAGGGAATCAACCCTCTGGTCTGATGATGTCTCGCCAGTACCAGCCACCTCCGTATTAAGCTTATTCCTCGAGGGCCTCAAACCCAACCCCAGGAAATATCTCCAAGAAAACATAAAATATTTCTATATACCTTATTATTGATATTATGGTGAACAAATCAGTTATGCTTTGCCGAGAAAACCTAATGGCAGACTCTCACAAATGTTTTATTGAATATTGGAACTAAAATATTGTACTGCAATTTAAAAATCCTTCAACATTTATTCTCCCTTATTTTAAATAGTCCGAAATTTCATTGAATTTTTATGCTTCATACATACATACATATGTTGCCATATCCTCCCACAATGTCCCTTTTGGACTGGGCAGAAATTCTACTCATCCAAGCACACAGCTTTTACCAATTGCCCCTGGGCTTCAAATATCTGTATCCATTTTTATTACACATAACTAAACGATAATTATTCTTCATAATGCCAATAATTTCAATGAATAAACTTCTTTTGGAATTCAGAAAATCTAATGAAAGATAAATGCTTCCGAGAATCTTTTAAAAATCATTATTACTAATTACATTGAGAGGACAATTTTTAATAGTTCTATTCAGTGAGTAGCCTCCTCGTAATACTTCACCAATCAATCAAAAAACCTCACCAATGCAGGTATGGGTTAAAAAAATTAATACTCCTTGATTTGTTTATTAGTTTTTTTTAAGGTTGGCGAGTTCGCAAGAACTTTTATTATGTATAACAAAACATTTTTATATCTCTGAAAAACGTTAATATTTTTTTTTATGTAGCTTGACATATTAATTTGTTAAACTCTTTATTGAAGTATTTTATAGGGAATATTATATTCTAATTTAGAAATGAATGTATTACATCATTACTTTGTCTGTTGGGTATATGGACACTGTGTATGTAAATATTAGACTGAGTTTAGGTCAGCAAGAGATCTGTCCTAATGTATTGTAGATGTTGAAGAGAGTTTTGTACATAATATTATTTATAGTTATTAAATTTATCATATTTTAAGGAATACTTAGAAAATGAATATATAAAACTTGTTTATTGCATTCAACCTGTAAAATTACCTTAAAAAATCCATGTTTCAGAACTGTGTGTAAACCTACCTCATATGATTAAAAATCTAAAATATTGCTTGAATTTGAAAGACGCATAAATGTAAGGGTTTTATTTTCCACCCTTGTAGGTGACCTGAAAGGGTGGAAATTCATGCTGTTTTAATATTAATTCCGACATGGTCTGCTTCCCACCTTTAATGTCAAAAATATGCTAATGTATGCGGCATATGGATAGCGTGATTAGTTGAATATCAGAGTGTGAATCATTTCGTTGAGGTGAACTAGGCGGCATACATACCCAGTCCAGTTATCCTTAATTGATAACTCACCTTATTGCAATGAATAGATTTCCTCTAAAGTGTTGGAAGTTGAATTGCTGTTTATTTTTCTTTTGCCTTTGAAAATCTACCTAAAGGTATAAACTTGGCTATTAATTGAGGCATATACTTCATATTTTATAATATAGAAATTAACAGCAATTAATATTTCAGTTTGACATATAATTATGTGTATATGTTTGAGTGTTACGTTGACTCAATTACAATAATTTAATGAATTAATTGTTTTATGCAACTCTTCTGATAAAATCAGGATTCTCAAGATTTCTTCTGAAATATGGATTTAAGATATTCTGAAATGACACAATAGCTTTTTAAAAAAATATATACATAAATTTAATGCCATATTAGCAAATGTGTATTTTTTTAAAACTGACTATTTCATATCTTTGAAGTTATATAGATAAATATTTTTGTCTTATAATTTAAGTATTATAGTATTTTTTAATTTGATTAAATATATCACAACGCTTTGACAGTTGTGGTTAATTAGAAATGTCCTCAAATTGCTACATTTTAGATGTAAAAATTGTAATTCCAATCATTATCAAAGAAGCAAAATTGTCCAACTTGGCAGTGGATATGGAAATTGAATTTATTCAATAAAATATTAATTCAAATGTATTCAATAAGTTTACGGATTAATTATTAATTTTGCAATTATGACATTGTCTTTGCAATAAAAATATAGTTTATAATTATTTAAATGCAAACCAGTTTTTCTATCAAATTAATGTTATATGTTCTATGTAACAAAAAAACTGTTTTCTAACACTTAACTATTTAGTTTGTCTTTATAAAGGGAAACTAATTCTAAACTAAATTTTGACAAAAAATAATCAAATACAAATTTTTATATGAAATATTAATGAAAACTTTTCCAATCTCAATTTGCATGATTATTTCAAGAGATTCATAACTTTTTTGTGCTATTCCAGATTATTTTTTAGCTTTTCATTAAACATTATTTTGTTACTGTGTGCAAATATTTTTTTATTACAGGCACACTGGATATACGAGTACATAATTATTTGATATGTTTGACATATGTTTTTTACGGTTAAAAATGCAGCAATTCGATTTTGATAATTGTAGCCTTCTTAAATATTTAAGTAAAATAAAAAAAGAACATTTTTTTTGGCGCCATTTAGTAAATAACCTCACCTCAAGTGCGACTGTTTTGTTAACCTATTATAGTATTTATAAATTATTTGCGTCGAAAATGTTTTGAAAAATGATGAATAAAAATGAATGATTGCTTTTTGAAAGAATATTGATGCATTCTGGGCAAAAAAGCAAACTTAGCGTGAAAACTTGACAGGAGGGACAAAAATGTATATTACAAATTTATGAACATATTTTTCTTCCTTATCTATTGATTCAAATCATAGATTGGGAATAAACTTATGTTTATAGATTTTTTAAGGGGTGAACGTTTTTTTACCTGAATCATGTTGATATTAAAATATTATTTTCATTCTTTCAAACATTTTTTTATCGAATGAAGTGAAGTTTTTTCTCTTTTTTAAATGTGTTTTTAGAAGACTGTTTAATTTCTGTATTTCTCTATTTTAGTGTTTAAGTATATATAATATAATTATTATATATTTGGGTGATTAACCACAATTGCAATATCATTGGCATAAAATTAAAAATTCTTAAATGATGTTAAATAATTTATGTAATATAGAGCTAATAAGTAATAAAATAAGAAAATGTTCTCAAAATATGTACAAGAAACATTTGAAGGCTTATATTGAATGTGCCAATTGTGATTTATTGAAGTAAGAACATTTTATGACCTATCAAGAAGCTATGCGAATGGAAAGGGATATATACGAAATGTCAAAATAATTGGTTCGTGAAGTATACTATATTTTATATATTGGGTGTTAACACAAGTTTTGTCCGTTTGTTTTTTCAAATGAAGAGAACAAGAGGTAACAACAAAAAAAATTACAACAAATTAGTCAATAATGTATTCTCCTTCATTATTTTACAACAAATTAGTTAATAATATATTCTCCTTCATTATTTACAACTTCTTGCCAACGTTCTGCAAGTTTTTCAATGCCTGTGTAATAAAAAATTCGTCCAACCATGTCCGCAATTCGACGTCATTATTGAAGTAAACGCCGCGCAAATTGTTCGAAAGCGACCGGAAAAGATGGAAACCGACAGTGCAAGGTCTGGAGAATATGGAGGGTGCGGCAGGACTTCCCAACTAAGCGTTTGAATAGCATTTTTCGTAATGTTGGCGATATGAGGGTGGGCATTATCGTGTTGCAGAATAATGCCATATTGCCGATCCGGCCTTTTTAGATGGATTGCAGTGTTGAGCCGCTACATTTGCAGAATGTATAGCTCCTCGTTGACTGTCTGATTGCGTTCAAGTATGTCGTACTGGATGACGCCTTGCCAATCCCACCAGATGCAAATCATCGTCTTGTGCGGATGCAAACCTTGTTTCACTCTGGGCATTGCTTGTTGAGCATAACTCACCCATTCTTTCCGTTTCTTCATATTCACATAAAGGCACCATCTTTCATCACCAGTAATGATGCGGTAAAGGAACCTTTGCTTGTGGTCATGCATAGCTCAATGACGCGTGAGTATAGCAGCAGAAATTGTTGAATGTTGATTTTTGTTTTCACTCAAAACATGTGGAACCCAAGCGCCGAACTTCTGGACTTTTCCCATTGATTTAAGATGGCGGTATACAGTCATGTGACTACAATTCATCTGCTCAGCCAATTCTACGGTGGTTTGAAAGGGATGTTAATGAATAATATGGTTTAAGCGGTCCTCATCGAAGTCCACTGGTCGTCCGGAACGCTCCATGTCTTTCAGGTCGAAATTACCATCTTTGAAACGCAAAAACCATCGACGAACTGTCCTTTAATTCATAGCATCTTCACCGTACACTTCGCAAATATCGCGAGCAGCTTTAAGGAGGTGTCGAAAATGCTCACTTTCGTCTACTTGACATTCCATTTTGAAGGCTTGTAATGAAATAAAATAATATATGTAACGTAAAAGCAAACACAATATCTTGTAGAGCAGAAAATTTTCTTTCGAATGGCGTGTAACCTCTACAATTTAGTTTTACTTTTGGTACTCCATTTTAAATTTGGAAAAAAACGAACACAACTTATGTTAACACTTAATATATATAACATATAATAGAAAAAATTTCATAGCATTTGTGTTTAGTAAAATGAATCTGGTATTGCTTTCATATATCAGAACTATGCGCAATGTCACATTGTTGGACAGTTCTGTGAATCACATTTTCCAAAACCTTAACGACTTTAAATATCCCTTTCTGTATTTAACTACTGGCTTATATTTACAGAAATGTACCTTTGCTATGAAAATGGGTCTGTTTCGGGTTATGAGAGAATGCTCTCATAATATCTGCACTGGTTACAGTTATAGTTAATTAATTAGTAAATATGTAACATTAAGTTCTAGATATTATCAAATATTTATTATACATATATGACAATGTTTCTAATTGTTTCTTTAGTTTATTTAAGGAAATAATAGTCCAATATTTGAAAACATAGTATTTTATTAAATTAAGAATCTTACTTAAGTTATATTCTATCATTTCTCTCCTTGGTAGTCTTTTTTTTAATTTCACACAAATGATACACTTAATGTTCTATATTCTCTATTTTATCTGATATGATAACTGCAGTTGTTAGCTGCACTATCCACCATTTTGTTGAACAAATAGCTTGGTTTGTTTTCCAAAGGATCTTTACATGATGTTGAACTGTGGTTTCATCATCTCCAATTGACAGATTCACTCTCAATTTTACTTTTTCAAAATAAAACATTTCAAATTAAATTTTTATAAATCACAGTCTGCAATATCTTTCAAATTAGTACTTTTAAATTTTGAATTTGTAAAATACTTAGGGTTTTATTTAAACAAGTTGATCATAGACTGCTCATTTTACTCTCTCATTAATTATATGTGGAGAGCAAAATTTCCATATTGAATCATGCATGCCAATGATAAAAAAATATCACAAGTTAATTTGTTAACTAATTGAGTAAAATATTACATTTTATTTTTTATTTCTTTATATAAATTTTTTCTTCAATTAACAAAACTAAACTGTCTTATTGCTAACATTTCCTCTTACCAATAAACTACCAGCCTTATACTTCTCAGGTACAATCTTTTTTATCATCGACTGATTGATGATGTCATGCTTGTTTTATTTTCACATTGCAAAATATTGTTTTATTGAATTTACAATTTAAAGAATCTTCATTTAATTGGAATATGACATAAATGTTTTATCCTTAAATTCGAAAACAAAATAATGATTAATTTGTTTACAATTATAATAATATTGACCCGTGTACTCTTTAATAATTTCACTACTGATCTTTTTTACCGTGTTTTCAAATAATTTAGAATAAATTATTTTCAATAAATTTATTTTATTGATTTTTGATATGGTATTTTTTTTACGTAAAAGTTAGTTATTCCTTAATCTATCCTCTAATTATAACATTCACAGTGTTGCCAGTTGTCCTACATACCTTTTATCTGTTTTTCATTAGAAATCCTCCTGAACTTTTGACCTTAAGGTGCTTGAACGAGCGTGTCTATGAGTTGAGTATACAGGTGTCCCGTAAATAGCACGTCATACTTAAGGCGGATGATAGATTGGGTCAAGACCTACCAGAATATCAAAACTTGACCTCAGTAAAAACCTTACCATTTTTAAGTTATTCGGACTTTTGTAAAATATTTCTACCTTGCATCACATTTTTTGCTGCGTTGTGTACAAAACTTACCTTTTTTGTAATTTTTTTTAATGTGAAATACTCTTGAATCGTAAATGATTTCCAAAATTATTAGGGGTATATAAAAAAATATTTTAAAAATAAAAAAACCTTTATTATATGTTTACGCTTAACTTTGTGGTATAAAAATTGTACTGTGCTGTTCCAGAATACTACTTTAAAAAGTTGCTCATTCAATGGAGATTTCAGAATGGTGTAACTACTAGATTTTTTCACGGAAAACGAAATAATACTATTTTTTAATAACAAAGTGAAAGTGAAAGGTATTAATGCAAAATCTACTTCATTTTGTTTCTGTCTCATCTTTTCTTATGAATGCTCGGTAGCGCGCCTATTATAGCATTAATGTGCTAGTTTGTGTGATTTAATTATGAAAATGAAACACAAATTGAAATGTAAAAAAATTGCTTTATTAAATAAATTTTACAAGAGATGCTCGAATTGTCGCCCTCCTGTCCTGATGCAAGCTCAGCACCTCAAAAATGATCGCTTCAGCATTCTCAAACAGAGCGTCAAAATTTCACAGGCTGCTGCATTCACTCGACGCAGTTCAACCTCGTTGCGAATGGCTTTATGGTAAACTTTATCTTTTAGACAGCCCCAGTAAAAATAATCCAGAGGATTAAGGTTAGGTGACCGAGGCCACAGAATTGACTCAAAATGACCAATCTGTCGCCCATGGTACGCGTTGTCCAAGTGGGCTCTTACTTGTCGGCCATAATGCGAAGGGCGCCCATCATTCTGAAGCCACATTGTACGCCGTAATTCTAGAGGAACATCGTCGAGTGGCATTCGAAAACTTCAAATAATCGTCGGAGTTTAGTGTTGGCAGCTGGACTGGGCCCAAGATTTTCCTATTGAAGATACCGGTCCACAGATTTGTTTTAAACTGATACTGGGACCGGCCTTCTCTCATCTCATATGGGTTTTCAAGCTGCCAGCTATGAATATTGTGTAGGTTCATGTAGCCATCCCTCCTGCAGGCAGATTCATCAATCCATAAAACTTTATTAAAATAGTCAGGATCTTCTTGGTGTTTTTGCAATATTTGGTGGCAAAATCGGACTCTTTGTGCGTAGTCTCTTGGTAGCAGGGTCTGTACGCGTTGAATGTAGTAGAGGTGAAATTAATATATTTTTAAAACTCTACACGGTAGTTTTTGGTATACCCGTATGCTGTTGGATCATCCGCACGGAAGTTGACGGGTCTTCTTCCCTTTCCTGCAAAATAATTGTATCATCATCGACAGTTCGAGGCTGTCCTTCACCACCACGTCGGCCAGGGATTCCGCTTTTCATGTACGCATTGTGAGTTCTGATGAACACCCCATAGTCAGGATGCCTGCAATTAGGGAAACTTTCTTTGTAAAGTGCTACAGCTGCTCTGGCACTACGACCAGCTTCGCCATAAATTAAATGCATTTCAGTATACTCGCGTGGAGTATATCCAAAGTTCCGGTTCGCCATGTTAGTAATAGTTGATTGACAACACAGGATGCAAAAAGTCTAGAAGAAGCCAAGTCGTTATGATCACAAAAAAAGTCCAAGTAGATAAGCACAACAAAATCCAGGAGAACGCCAAAATGTTAAGTTCAAAGTCCGGATCTAAAGCAAAAAAAAAAAACAGTAGGTACGAAAACAATAACTTGCGAGAAAGGAGATGCGACGCGCACAGCGTAAAGGCGCAATTCCACTGAGGCAACACGTAGCATGCGGCATTAACACATGCTACACACAGTATTTCAATCGACGGAACACGAAGCGACAAGAAGCAAGAATCTTTGTAGCATGCTACATGTTGATTGTTGTTGCCGGGACGCATGCGTCACCTTTCGACATGTTTCAGCGTGTCGAACAATGTCGCCGTTATCCGAAAGTCAACGAATCGGTGCGACATGGAGTGGAATATTGAAGATTATCATAATTCACTGGACTTGTGGAATAATAAAATTAGTGGCTATAAAGACAACAGGATAAAAAATTATAAACTGAAACAGTTAGCAATTAAATACGATTGCACTATAATCGATGGGAAAAATAAATCAAGAATTTACGTTCAGCTTTTCATCATTCTTAGCTTCTTGACTACCAACATAGAATTATCTTCGTGGCTTGGTTTAACTATCATTAATTTTTCCCAATAGGCGGAATCAATCATTTGTTTTTATCATGTTTTGTCTGGTTCATGTATTATCTCTGATTTGGTGCATGTATTGTCTCTGGTCAGGTTTAATCTATGCTTTGTATTATATCTGGTCTATGCTCTAATTCAAGTGTCAAAGCAGTTTACTTTCGTTTTTCATTTACCATTTAAAAAGTGTTTTTACAACCTGATGTAAAATTTATAACTTGACAAAATGGCAGGAAATTTTTGGCAAAGTTCTCACCACCAACAATGGATTGTGGATAAACAAGATTTAATCCGAGACCGTCAACACGACTTAGCCATCTTAACCGAAGACGAATACCAGAAACTAATCAATTTTTTCGCCAATTTAATACAGGTACTCGGCGAACAATTAAAACTTCGTCAACAAGTCATAGCCACGGCAACAGTTTACTTTAAAAGATTTTATGCGAGGAATTCTTTGAAATGTGTCGACCCGCTACTTTTAGCGCCAACTTGTATATTTCTAGCGTCAAAAGTTGAAGAATTCGGCGTTATTTCTAATTCTAGATTAATAACAACATGCCAAACGGTTGTCAAGAATAAATTTGGTTTCGCGTATGGACAGCAGGAATTCCCATACAGAACGAATCATATATTAGAGTGCGAGTTCTACCTTCTAGAGAACTTGGATTGCTGCCTGATCGTGTACCAGCCATACCGGCCGCTGATGGTGTTCGTGCAGGACATCGGGCAAGAAGATCAGCTCCTGACTGTGGCCTGGAGGATTGTAAACGACTCTTTGAGGACTGATGTCAGTCTTTTATACCCGCCGTATCAAGTAAGTTCCCCTGTACCCTTTTATTTTTATTTTACAATGTTAGATCTTGCATAAAGGGTACATACACTTTTAAACCGTGCCGTTTACTTGAACTAGCTGCAGAAACTTGTCATACCGCGCATTAATGAAGAGTTTAGGGATGAGGAAGTCTTTTGTTTCCAGCAAGATGGTGCCTTCACAACCTCTTCACTACCATCGTGATGTGAGGGCTTATCTTGATGGAAATTTACCAAACAGATGGATTGGATGTAGAGTTAGCATTGAACATTGACTACCCCCTGTGCTCTCCAGGCTTCATGCCAATTAACTTTCTTTTTATGAGAACTCATCATAGTTTATTGCACAAAATCAGCAACAGTCAGTGAATTGAGAACAGCCATTGAAAGAGAGCACGTCCAAATATCAAATCAAATGTTTCGTGATGTTTGCCATTCCACATTATCAGCAGTACATGGACCAGAATGGCCATCAATTTGAGTACTTGCGATAACTAAAAAAAATCTACATTTGTCTTCTGATGGTAGTGGAGAGGTTACGATCCTCAAGTCTAAATTTGGAGTTTTAATGGATAAAAATAATATTATAGATATTTTTTTAATTTTAAATTTCCTCCATGATTTAGTTTGTAAGATGCTTATCGCCCAACCCGGAGGTTGCAGGTTCGATTCGTGCTATAACCCAGATTTTTTTCTCCAAAAAAGGGTTGTCTACAAGTGTTTCCTAAAGCTGCACATGCATACCAAGTTGTCTATTAAGATATGATACGCATTTTGTTTTTCAGATCGCTGTTGGCTGCCTGCACATTGCATGTGTCATATTACAAAGAGATAATAAAAACTGGTTTGCAGAACTCTATGTCGATATGGACAAGGTAAATAAATATGTTGCTTACTCAATGGAAAATTTGACAAACTTCATTTTAGCTAGGAAACATGTATGCATCACTGGCCTGTTTTAGTCAGGAGTCATTTTATGTGAAGAATGATGTCTTTCGCAATGTTTAACTATCTTTTTTCTCCCCATTGTTCCGCATAAGTTGAGATCCTCAAGACTAAATCTTCATCGCCTGCTTAATGCTGAACGCCGTGGTCATCTGCTATGTCTGGAACTTGGTGCACCACCTGACTTCATCCTTCCTAGTCCTGGGGCATATTAAATGCGGCGTTTAAAGAGTATCCTTTATTTATCTTATTGGACACATTCTTGTTGCTCTTTTTCCCTCAAATGTCCCCATAATCACTAGCTAAAACTGAAAGTGAGACAGAGGATTGACTTGCAGAGTTTCATCACCCATGTGGTCCAGCCAAGAAAATTTTATATGATCATGTCTCGACCAGCTCAACTGAGATTTCATTGCAAAGTAATAAGGATTCGATCCCAAATTTAAATAAACCTAACTATTTTGTGTAACAAGACAAATTCGTGCAATGTGGTCAGTAAAAGAAAAGTTATTTTGTGAGTTGATTTCTCAGCAATATCTCTTTACTCATTTGAAGTATTTTATTGCCGCTATCAAAACTCGTGACAGAGCATTTTCTGTAAATATCCAAATCTCATGTCATTTTTTTTACTGGCTATGCCCATCTTATTACTGATGCATACATGAATCCTAAAACAGTACTCGCCACCAATTCAACCCAGATTCCATCTTGCCTTCCCTCACTCGAAAACTCTAATCCCGTACATTATCATATTCAGAAATGATTTGTACATATTGATGAAACTATTAAAGTAGTTCATTCTTGTAAAGCAACATATGTTTGCTGAACAGCAATCGTGCTGTAGGAAGTATCATTCTATTAGTGGAAAATGAACCCAAGTATTTTTTGTACTTATTAAGTCTTGTCACATTAAATGCATGTTCTGAGTCTTGTAAAATTTTAAATAACTCATTAAACTTTTTTGCTGTTCATCCCTAACTAAGAAAGATTTATTAATTCATTTAGATTTAATATATTAAATAGTATACAATTTCTTCTGAAGGGCACATGTTTACAATATTAAATGTAATATATATAGTTTGCATACCTACGAAGTGTACCTAAGTATTTTAATATGTGAAAACGTTATGTTTTGTGCCCAAACTATCAATATGTCAATTTTCTCTTTGGACTGTGATAAAATGTCCAAAATTTTGCCAATTAATTTGTAATCCATTCCCCTCCGAAAGTGTAAATAATGAAATAAAATATACTAATAAGAGAATGTTTCTTTGTAATTCAAGACTCACATATCTGCGGCTCCGTTGTTGGACGAGGTAAGTCCATCTTTTTGTGAAAATGATGTTTTGATACAATTTTTCAGATAAAACAATTTGTTGAAAAAGAAAACAAGTTTTAAAATTGTTTACACTCTTAAAAATAATTAATTTACGGTAGTAAGCCCATCACATTGTGAAATGAAAAATATCAATCTAAATAATCTGTGATAGATGATGCCTTTTTCCTTTGTTGTTTCCTTTCAAGTCCATTTTCTCCTTCCCTTCATTCAGTACATATATATTTATATTTCAGTATTGCATTACAATGCAGCATTACATATTTATCAAAATTGATTACATTTACTTTAAAAGGTATACTTTTAATATAACTTCCTTGACTTTTATTACAACTGAATGTGTTTCAACATTTTCTTAGATGCATTCTCTTTATTTAAGATTGTATGTATACTGTATAATTTTCTTATCCATTGAAAAACTAAACTTAACTGGTTTAAATTTTCTAGAAAATTTAACAAAAATCTACAGAAGCATTGTAAATTTCGAATTATTATTGGTGTTAATTTTACTCAATGATTTAAGATTATCACTTTATCAGCCCCGTTCATTTCTTTACAGGTTCAAGAAATCGTGAGGGCAATCACAAACCTGTATGAAATGTGGCGAGGCTACGATGAGAAGAAAGACATCCAGGCTATACTCGCCAAGATGCCCAAACCTAAGCCTGCACCACAAAGATAGCTAGCATAGAGCGGTCTTGATTAGACCCTCATCACAATTTCGGGTGTATTTTGTACTTTGAGTGTAATGGTAAAGGAAATCTCACTTGGAAAACAAAAACTTTTAATTAGTGAATATTGTGTTATGAACTAAATTAATGTTTTGTGTTTTCAAAATGAATGTAAACTTCTATGGTTTAAACTGGACTGGAAAATAATTTATATTTTTATGGCTCCGTGTCCAGCAATGTATATTGATCGATTTGTATATTTACACAAATTTATCAGAATATTTTTTATATAACCCTATCACAAAATTTAAATCTTAAGCTGACACTAGTTTGTAACTCCTGCAGGTCTGGAGGAAATACATAATGCATATAACTGGATGGTCCAGGTCTGTCCATAACCTGGATCTTCTAGCACTCACAGATAAGTGTCTCAGAAAGGCCCCAACAGTTCCTAGCTCAAGATGCCCACAAGTAATGGACTTTATTCAAGTGTTTTTGTAATGGGCTCTATTTCATTGGATTTCTATGAATACAGTTTTCAATATTTATTTAACATTTAATTTTCAAGTATTTGTTAACTGTTTTAAAGTTAAATTTGTCATTACTATTAAATAGACAATATTATTAACAGATTTTGAAATTCTAATGAGTTTATCTCATATCGAAGTAGTATCTTAAACTGAACCTAAAATAGAAAAACCTATCACAATATCTCAATTAGTTACCTTGAGAATTGACAAGGTCAAAACTGGATATACTGTGTGTGGGATATTTCAGTAAGTTATGGAATTAAATATATGGCACGCCCCATCTTTCAAGTTGTCCCAAAAAAAAGGAGTAAAAAATAAGGGATTAGTTTAGACATTCCAAGCTAATTGCTATGAATCTCAAAACTAGTTTTATATTATTTATTATTTCTACAGTTAAGCATGTCCTATTATACTGTATTTAGTATGTAGTCTACTGAATAAAATTTACAATAAAACTAATTTAATTGTTATAGTTTGATGCATACAAAGTACTGATCATGTTTGTTACACTTCTTTTTCTCACATGGTTTCTCTCTCACAGTCATATGTTCAGGTTTCTCATCCATGATACAGCCTCGAGAGTAGCCCGATGAATCTCCCCCAACCTTCCCGAGAATGAATATATTCTTATCCAACTGCTATCCCGAAAACCTTTTGAGACCCTCGGAGCAAATTTTCTCCACAATAATCACAGCCCTGGTGAGAGATAGTTGGTATGATGCTTTTTTTTTCACCTTTCGAGTTACATTTCCAATTCCCATTGGTATCCACATTTTTAAAAACGGTTGCAGTTTGGTTTTAACTTAAGGTATCTTGAATGCATTTCTTGTTGATAGAACTACATGGCGATAAATCCGCCAGGTTGTACTGTATACAATGACAGTGTAATAAGAGTGTAACAGGTGATAAATAAATAGCTGGTGGCAAATGTGGAATTCACTGTAGACAGCTTGCCAAAAAACATCTGTAGTAGCCTAAATCGAGTTTGCACTCGTACAGTACCACAGTCACTGTGCTTGCTTAGTGTACAAATCGGGTCTTAAGAAATTGCCATTATGTGAATGTGGAATGTGAATGAATGTCTACGGAAAACATAGTCTAAAATTACCCCATCTATGTGGTAATTGGAAGGACCCAGGATCACACCAGAAGCATTTGAGTGACTAAGTCATCTGAAAATGTCACTATGAGTCTTGCAACTATATAGAATTTGACGAAAAATAAGATCAATTAAGAAATCCAAGACATAACTGTTATTTTTTCTCACAAAAGTTTTCTTTTTATACATTTGCCTTTCACACGCAGTGTTTTTTTCAAACAGGGCGCGTCTCCAGAAAATGCATACAGTAGACAGCTGTGTATGATATAGTCTATAGTTTGGATCTCTCCATTCTCACAAAAGCGATTTTGCTAGGCCCTACTTGTGTCTAACATATGAACACCATTCCATCTGAGGTAGGGAAAACCCAGCCAATTCCACTGTCGGATCACACACAAGATGCCTGTTTTTTTATGTCACACTATCCAACGGGACCGTCATTTATTGGCGATCGGCCTGTTGTCTATTAGCTCCAGAATCTTCCAGATTGGTCGACGAGAGGTGAGACGGAGATTCTCTTATTTCCCTAATAACAGCACTTAAATTTTTAAACGTATGTGATCGAAAAATTACAAAATACTAAGCAATTTAGCTGAAAGTATAATTGACTAAGAGACATTAAATTAATTGACACTGGGTTAATTTAACATTGAAGACCTCTTTATATCATTGACAAGATGTTTGTCTTACATCCGGGAGTTTCAGGTTTGATTCTTAATGGTACCCAAAAAAATGTCTCAGTCTGGTTTGGATAGGAGAGATTACTGAAATACTAAACATATCGAAAACAACCGTCCACGAGTATTTGGTGCAACTTTTGAATTTGACCTGAAAATAGTTTCTGGACAATCCAACATATATTTGTGTAGTAAAAATTATATGTGTATGTCTTTTATTGTCGATTACATTTACATTAGTCATAAAATATTTGTTCTGTTGATCTTAGTATAAATAATATAAAATATATTTTAGTTATTAAGTATAAATTTAAACTTAAACATACGTGTTAAGTAGGGTGGGAAAGAATTGATGCTGAAAGACTGATTAAACAAATTGACACTGCGAATACGACTGGGATTCATAATGAAGACTAAGAAAAAAAATACCTTCTTACCTCCTACATCAGGTGGTCATACGAGTGCTGTAGAACTTTAGCATCCTAGATGATTTTTCTCCAAGCTGATCTATTACTCGTCATCTCTCCCGACTTCCAACCTCTTAAGATCCTGCTGTATGTTATCTAAAAGCCGCTGTCCAAGTATGCCAAGTAGCTTCCTTCCGTGTTGTGGGGCCAGCACGATGATCTTTGTTGACCGTATCAACAGATCTGCTTACATGGTTTATCCATGCCAACCTTCGCAACTTTATATCGCTGGTTGCCTCGTTAATTTTCAAGTTTGTACAATCTCTTAATTAAAATTACTCATATCGCATATCTTGTCCTGTAATAATTCAAACATTTAGATGTTTTTTTCAAAATTTATTTCCGATAACGACATTAACATCTAAATTCAACAAAAAATTAAAATCCTTCATTAATGAAATTAATCATACAAAGGGCACAATGCTAGGGTGAAAAAAATCTAGTTTCTTCATTAGCTCTCAGTTTCCACTCATCTTTCATAATAGTAAATTTTGTTGGCCTTTGAATATCATGATCAATGCTTCAAACCTATGTGTTACTATGGATTACATGATGGAGTTGTATATTCTCAGTTTGGTATTTCGGGACAGGGCTGTATAGCTCAGCAGTTTGTGAAGTGCTGTGGCCGCTCTGGTTCCATTTTGGGTCATTGTTTGAATATTCTATGCCTATCTCATTTTTGTTGCTTCCCAGGACTTTTTAACCTCTTCAATCCCATCCTCTCCCATGATAACGGGATCAAAGGGGAACCGGACCCTCTGAACTTGTTTAATCTCGAGGTCTTTGGTTTTATCTGTATTAATTTTCAACCCTAATTTAAAGTAGAGTACATGGTAGTTAGGTCATTGTGGTTATCGTTGATTATAAGTAACAGGGTCGGCCTGACATAGGTGAGAGGGTGCAGCTGCATCTGGCCCCACGCTTAGCGACGTCTCGCAGTCGTTACAGATAAATAAAAAAAATGTTTAGCTAATTTATTCAGTCCATGCCTATTTCGGAAAGGAGGCCTCTAATTCTTGTTTTGTTTATTTTAAAATCATACTTTTTGGATGGCGTTAAATCTGATCCACTCAAAAAGTTATAAATATTTATATTCAATCCATTGTATATATCCATCAATGACAATATTTTTGTGTGTTATGGTAGGTTATTTATAATGAAGTGTTGTTCAGATTAAACAAGATTTATTTATTTGAGACTCAACACGGTTATGACAAAAGACCAGTGACAGGAGACGACAATATGGCTGCCATGTTGACTTGTGATATGACACGTAATATTGTGAAGTAAATAAGTACATTTTTAATTTATATCCTCAGTGAGATACAGGCAAAAGCCTAGTTTACTGGGGATACGACAAATGAAAGGCAACAAACCCAGATCCATTATAATTGTATGTCCAAATTAAATTACATGTTATATTTCTTGGTATGTGTAATAATCAGGGCTGTGGAGTCGAAAAAAAAAAACACGACTCCGATTCCTATATTTACCAATAACACGACTCCGACTCCACAACTCCGACTCAAAAAAGCTCAATTTTATCAGGTTGTTTCCTACCTTTGCATATAGCCATTTTTTTCATGTTATAGGGATAAAAATAAAACAAGATCAAACTTAAATAATTATTTATTAGAATTTATTCTTAAAAACAACATTGCTTCTATTAAATCTGTATTCGTAGAGGCTCTCAAATCAGAATTGAGAATTTTAAGAACGGAAAATAACCGCTCTACGGATACTTGGGTTGGCGGTAATGCTGTAACGATCAATGCTGAATCTTTTACCATTTCTAGATACCGCTGTATTGCCATTTCAACATTTAACTTATAAGTTCGGTCAATTTTTTCCATTATTTTCAATGCATCATAAAATTCAATTTTAAATTTTGAAATAGAGTCTCCTTCATCTATATTGGGACTGTGATTCAAACAAGGACGTTTTAGTTTATCTTGTTCATTGAGATATTTTTCAAAATAGTCTTCAGATTCAGCGGTGTCGGATGAAGATGATGATACTTGGTGTACGCTGCCTGCTGTCGTCTCTTTTTCTAGTCGAAGGCCTTTCATACGAACGGTTAATTCAAACAGAGCGTTTTTAGCTCTATTTATTTGTTCTTCCGTCAATATGGATCGAACCATGGGGTTAACATAGATCCCAGCCAACAGAATTTTCTTTCGACGTGAGAAAGAAGGAGACAAACACATTTTCGTAGACTTTATGCATTAAATGGATCTCGGTGATTCACCATATCGGCGCGACTTGCGCCTGCAAGTTTAATATTCGTGCACAATACACATTCATTATAATAATTAAAAAAAAAAGTATTTTAAATTTTAACGAAAAAGTAGTCGGAGTCGCTCGTTTTTTACGACTCCGACTCCGGCCCAAACACCGCAACTCCGACTCCAACTCCGACTCCACAGCCCTGGTAATAATAAATAAAAACAATAAATTGGTATTTTATGGTTGAAAATATTTGGGCAATATTTGACCTATTATTCACTGTTATATAGATGTAGGTATAAATAAATAAGAAAGTCCTGCATCCAAATCTTGCAACCCGCTTCACAATTTTCCAGGCCGGCCCTGATAAGCAGGGCATTTGCATATGTAAATATTGTGTATTTGTTAGTGTCCAATGATAGTGATAATCCATGTACGAATACTAGATAAGGAAACTATGGTTGGACCAAAATGTAATTAGAATGAAAGAAAAGTAATACGAGAAACCTCAAGAGGCATATGAGGATGTAGATGCAAAGGAAGTATGATGGTTTGGCACTTTGTGTTCTGCCTACCCCGACAGGAAAATGATTTATCTACGAGTATATAATATACTTGGGTAATAATTATGATCTCATCATTATTTATTACATAAATGTTGTTTGTTGCATTAATAAAGATTTTTGTATTTTATTTGATATAAGTATCTAACCCATATTAAAGTACGAGGGTCATCCAGAAAGTAAGGTTACAACATTTATGTAGGATCGAAAAATGCTTGTATCGAAATTCTTTAATATATTTTTTAATGTAATCGAGATCGAGACATTATTGTAGTCGGGGCACCAGCTTTTGTATGCCAGTGTCATAGACCTCTGCCGCCAGCTCTTTCAGCCACTTCTTCACAGCTTCCTCGACCTCCTGATCGTTGGAAAATTGTTGGGGTGTAGTTGACACACCCACGTCTCATCCCCCGTCACGATAAGAATCCAGAAAAGCTTCTCCCTCCTGTGCAAAACGTTCCAAAAATTCACACGCGGCGGTCACGCAATTTTGACGGTGCTCTGGTGTGAGCATTCTGGGCACCCGTCTCGCACACAACTTCTTGTAACCAAATTTTTCCGACACAACATCACCAAGGAGACTTCGAGAAATGTCAGGAAATTCTTTGTGAAGGTCGTCAGGCGTCACTCGGCGGTCATTTCGCACTTGTTCTTTAATTTTTTGCACAAGTTCATCAGAAATCACTGCCTTGCCTTGTCGTGAGTATCAGTACACCTTCTCTGAACACCCTAACCCACTTCGTGACATGTTGACTCGTCACATCACTACCATAAACTTCCACGAGCTTCTGATGGATTTTCGCAGCGGTATTGTTCTGCAAAGTCAAAAAACGGATGACCGTGCGGATCTCGCACGAACGGAAGGTGGCAGGAGCGCGCGACGACCTCTCCATCGGAAGAATTTACTGTGACAACAAAATGGCCGACAAATACGCGGGACCAAACAAACTGATCGTTAGGATCCCCCCTACACACCAGGTGCGCCAACTTCGAAACAAAAAGTTTCCCTCGGCCTCAGGAGCCATTGTAACCTTAACTTTCTAGATGACCCTCGTACAATGGATTATCTGGAAAAGAACGAGTTTATAATCAAAAGTTATTAAAAAATATATATATATATATCCATTCCACATGAATTTATGAGGTATGATCAATATAAAACCGGATAGAAGTTATGTCATCGGGATAGGGGGGTATAGACTAATACTTCTAGTTTATAAGTTGCGTTAAGCCTTGTGACAGTCTTCCAAAAATCTTTGTGCTGTATGCATCCTTACCTATTTTGCAAGCAATTTTATTAACACGTGTTTTGAACCGTCTGCGATTGCCAAGATGAATGCTGGATTTGAGCAGTGTGCAAACATCAAATTTTGTTTAAAGCAGAATCTGATACTCTTGTAATGCTTTGCCAGGTTTACGGTGATGAAACCACGAGTCAGTCAATATGTGCATTTTCAAAATGGTCAAATGTCACTTGAGGATGATAAGAAACCGGGACTTCCCTGTTTTAGCACACTTGCCACAATGACAACCTAACTTTCATTTTGAGGGTAATCACAGGTGATGACCCTTGGGTTTATGGGTTTTGAGATGGTAGAAAAGATTGAAACTGAATCGCAGGCGGTGCTTGGTCAGCTTAACAAAGAAGACTAAGCATGGCAGAAATGCTGAATTCACTGTATTATTGTAATGTTGAAGGGGACTGTTTTGTAAGTGATGCAGCCCAAAATATAATTATTTAACAATAAAGATGTTTTTGAAGCCAGTCCAGTTTTATAATGACCATACCTCGTAAATTGGGTAATTTTGTTTTTATGATCATTAATGTATATTTCAATCGTGAACCATTCAAACTATGGAAATAATAACTTATATAGTAAAACCCCATTAATTCTAAATTCAAGGGACCAAAAAATAAAAATGCGAAACCCCGTTTGTTTAAAATTCGTAAAAAAATGTTACGAATTTTTCTAATTAACGGGGTAGGTCAACTATGAAATTGAATATTTGGGTCTTAAAATGTTTGAAAATTTTCAAGAATTATGTTGAATTAACGGGGTTTTTAATATGTATATTTCAGGGTTGTGGTGTCGGCAAAAAAAAATCCGACTCCAGAAACTTTTAATGTTTGACTCGGACTCGAATTATAGTTCATATATTGCTAAAAGCATATGTTATACTTAATTATGTGGCACAATTACTTAAATGTACTCTAGGTTTTTATGGTAATAATGTCTATGGGACAATATTGTGGTACGGTGCTTAGGGGTAAGTTTTTTTTGCCTTTTTTAAAAAGAAATTAGTCTGAGTCGAATTTAGAATAGCAGACTCCGACTCCACAAAAAAGCAACCGACTCCGACTTCACAACCCTGATATATTTGATCATTAAAACAAGTTATTATTGTGATCTTGATGTTATGTTTACTTACATAACTAGTGCATTTCCAGATGTAATTTTCTGTGAATAAAAATTTGTAACTATTGAAATGTTTTATTTTTCTCTTAACTACCACATGAGCAAACAATTGTTTTTTTTAAATACATTGAGATAATAATTAAGACCCATTAAGTGAGGTAGGTACTCGTGCCATAGCTATTATTGAGTGAGGTACTCGTGCCATAGCTATTATTTTTCATAAATGGAATA
Organism: Odontocerum albicorne; assembly: GCA_949825065.1. Taxonomy (NCBI): domain Eukaryota; kingdom Metazoa; phylum Arthropoda; class Insecta; order Trichoptera; family Odontoceridae; genus Odontocerum; species Odontocerum albicorne. Next base: position 19,096,931 of record OX463860.1, on the reverse strand, counting down.
TTAATGCAAATTAAGAGATTTCCTTTAAGTTAGTTTAAAAAAATATTTATTTCTCATTTAGTTGATTCATATATATTGAGTGTAAGGATGGAAGGTGGTGGCTGCGGCCAGTAGATTTGGTACTTTCCCACAATTATAAATTTATTTTCAAAACCACCAACAAAATATCCTGAAGTTTTGTTTTCATAATGATGTAACATTGTCACTTTGAATTTTTTTTTTTCACAAAATGGATTTCAGTTTGAAATTAAAAAATAATGCTTAATCAGGACTCTAAGGTGGATGATTCAATTCTTGGAATACACAATGTTGAATGGATGCCTTTGCAGAAACAGAATTGTGCATTGCCGTGAAATAATCTCAATACTCGCCAGTAACCATAGTATTCCTATCTTTGAAGTAAATTAGTAGAATACCCGGACAATCCCAAAAAGTTATGGTCATAATCTTTTTTTTGGGCCATGCTGATCCCAAACGGCACCACTCCATCGAGTCCCTATTTAATAGAGGATTATGGTACAAAACCTTAGTTTCATTCTCCATGACAATTGACTCAATTATTTCTTTCTTTCCCATCACAGCATTAAAAATTCATTGCAAAACATGTTGCCTTTGGACAGCACTTCTCTCAAAAGTTTTGGAACTCATCTTCCGCTTACCTTTTCATGCCAAAATAATTATGTAGACTTCAAAGCATGGAAGTGGTCATGGAAAGCCTTTATCTTGGTACTATTTTTTTTTTATTTTAGTCTCCTATCTTGTAGCACTAATGCAACTCTTTCTGGAGTTAGTGCTTTCACTGGTCTGCCTTGACGAGGGCCATCTTCAATCAATTGTCGGCCTAAGTGAAACTGTTGAACCCAATATTTTTTATTTGGAACATGATGAAGAAAATTCTCCATAGACATCTAAATTTAGTTTAATTTCTGACAGGCTATATATCTTCTATTGAAAAACCATGACATTCAATTTCTAACATTTCAGAATATAACGAAATAACAAGTCTTTTATTGACTGAAGTCTGGTGTACAAAACCATCGAAGAACATTCAACAGGCTCTGCCTCTATATTTGAGTATCATTCGGTGTATTCATTCATTTACTCTGTATTATAAATTAACACAGACTTAATATTCTATAATGATCTGTGGCCTAGTTGGTAGGACGTGTCTTCAAGCCTGGAGGTTGCTGGTTCGATTCCCATTGGTATCAAATTTTCTAAAATGAGTTCAAGTGTGGTTTTTACTTAAGGTATCTTGAACATCTCTTTCTCTAGTTAATTATAAGAAATTGTCACATGGCAGTAAACACGCCAGGTTGTACTGTATACGGTAGGCTCTCAATTATCCCAGGTGATGAAGAAAAAAATAAAGTCAATTTCATCCAAAAAAATCAACGACTCCTAAACTTACAAAAAGAATATAAAAAAGTCAAGAAAAGAATACAAATTGATGTGAAATACAAGTATAAACAATTAAGAAAGTCGGTAATAAATCAACCTCTTTGCACGTCTAATTTAAATTTACAATTTGACGTGATATGCACACTCTCTTGTATCAAAATTAAGCAATGATTTTATGGTCATGGATCAGAAATTTCGGTTTGCAATTTTGCCACTTTTATTTTCTGTTACATATTATCAATTTCGCCAGTTTAATTTTGTGGTACATATTGTGTAGGCAAATGAAAAAATATTTTTACATTTTATATATGAAATTTAAAAAAAAAAACATTTTTACCGCCCCGGTTAATGCAGCCCTGGATAATTGAGTACTGTAATACAATACAAAACTTATACAAAATCATTCACTCAGTGATTGATGCACCTCACTTACAATCATTCACTCAGTGATTGATGCACCTCACTTACTCGCAAGTATTTCATTTCGTATTCCCACTAGATCCACAAGACAGCTCGCTCAATCCCTTTTATACCGAAAATTGCTATACTAATTATAAAATCAACTCCTCTATAATTCGTCAAGACTTGGAAACGAGTTTTGCAACAATTTAGATATTTTTAATATAAGTATATATAGTATTCGCTAGAATATCACAACAATATTTAGAAATAATTACTAACTTTGTGCTCTCCTTTATTGATAAATAACGTAATATAAACAAAACATTTGCCTCTGGAGTTGAGTAACCCTGCATCAACATGTATGAAGCTTTTAATTCTGCAAGGCAACTTGCATCTCGTTATACTAATGAGGCCATCTGTTTTCTATATCTCAATATCTATCCATAAAATTCTCAAAGATTATCAAATAATTTTAAAACAATGACTGTAATTTATTATTACTACTGCTTTTTGTATCCTCATGTTAGTTTAAGATAAAGTTTTGTATTATTTGTCAATAATTTTAAGTACTTTATAACCTGTCACATGTTCATTTGTATATAAGGACACTGTTGTGTCGTTAATTAAATAAATAATGAAAGAACCAAAGGTAAAAGTAAAACCAATTATTTTTTTTTATGTTTATTGATATTTTTTTTTGTTTCTTTTGTTTTTTTTTTCAGAAAGAAAAAGACAACTTTCATTCACATGAAAAAAAAAAAAGAAATGTCACTCGATCAAGTTTAAAAATTGTTGTCTTAAAGCTTATAAAATATAACTAAAAACCAGTATAATATATCATTAATTGAACAAAATATCTTATACCAACACAAATTTTGATCATAATTCAATTCATACGGGGTTGATAAATTTTATTTGTAATCAAAATATGCAAAACTTATATTAAAATTGTTTCTTAAATACCATTTTCTAATTGGTATTTTTCCCATATTATCTCTTATAAAGAAAAATTAAACATTCTGTTGTATGTAAAAATATATATATATATATTTTAAAACTATGGAACTTATTAATAATGTGATGAGCTTTGACTAAACTTCATAAACAAAATTATTTTTATTTAAAAAGCATCATGTGATGATTAAATTATTGCTATGTATAGAGTTTCCAAACCTTTTCTGGTCCTAGTGTAAAAATTAAAAGATGTTTACATCTTACAGTCATATATGCAATTTTCAAGATATTACATTTATGATACGGCGTATAGTTTATAATTTAGTTTATTTTCAGCAATTATAAAAATACTACGTCGCTCATCGATTTTTGATAAAATCTGTTCATTCAGCAGGGCGGAGAATTTTATGGATTAATTATAATAATCTGGTTTATTGATAGCAAAAACAAACCAATACAAGCAAAATATATATTAGAAATACCCAAAAGAAATGTCATTCTTTTAAATGAAATAAAAAAAGTCTCAACCAATTTATTTATTAAATATAATCTTAAATATTTTTTTTCAATAGATATAACCTTTCTGTTAACTTTTTAATGGCTCTTTCTAGAGCTAAAAAGCTAGAGGCTTCGAATTGAACATTAAGTGAGTCCTGTTTTCACGTCTTTGTAACTTTTACTATCTAAAATATGATGCATTGATAGTAAAATATGGAAATCCAACGGCTCAAGGTCCGGAGAGTATGCTGGATGCAGAATCATTATGCATCCTACGCTCTTGATTTTATCCATATTGCGAACGAGTTCAAAAATTACTTTTGAATATTAAAATGCATTTTTGAGATGTCAAATTAATTATTTAACACAAAATGCATGTTGAAAAATCACAACTGAGCTTTAAAAATTGTCATTAAAAAAAATTATATTACTGTTGGGTAACCCTTATACATTAATAATGGTTTCATATATAAATCAGATGTTACTAAAAGGGCTAGTATAAAGAGAAACTCAACCGAGGGTTTTCAGCCACGGTTTTTCAGGCAACGCAAATTAGTAATAAAAATGATATTGAGCTAATTAATTACCTTTTATCATAACCACATTTGAATCATAAACCCAAATGTTGAGAAAACCTGTTTTAGTAGACCAGTTTAACTTAGTATGAAAATTTCCTATTTTTGACTCCCAAAGTCTCAAAACGTATACAGAAAATCTTAATAAATTTTGTCTGCTTAATCTAAAGGTTAATTCAAATATTCTTAATTTGGGCATGAATAAAATATATTATTAAAAACAAATGGAAATCATTATGGTTCATATCATTCTACTAAAGTTCAGCAAACATAGTGATCAGTATTTACTATGTACTCAGAGGTTACTAAATATAAAAAAAAATGGAAAACAATTAACCCTTTGCACTCAACGTTTGTTTTTATAGGTGTTGCCAGTCATTCGAAGCAATATTGATCAAAATTGCTGTTATTTTTTTTTTAACCCTTTACACTCCTATGTCGAGTGGTTCGACATTGTATTTCTTATGCCAACTCCTATGTCGAGCTAGACTCTACATTATACGACGCAATTTCTAAAACAATTTAAAATCATTAAATCTGATTTTTTTCTTTTAAATACTTTGTAATACTTAAAAAAGGGACTGAATTTGCCATATTCAGACTTTCTACGCAGTTTTAAATTGTTATTATTATTGTAATATGACCAACACAGTCATTTGTCGTGCGCAGTAATTAACAATAGACATAGCGGTATTCCATGAATTCAAGGTCCAAGGGATACTTTTATGATGTTTGCAGGTAGTTGGCCATATGATTCAAGTATCTATACTACTATTATCAGTAGTGAAGTGCCTGTGTCCTCGAAAAGAAGTGTGGTATGTCTTAGAATTTTTTTTTCGTGTTTTTTGTGATGTTTCGTGTTTTTTGTGATGTAATGTGAATTCATGCATTTTATTCAATGAATATGCTACAAAAGAAAATATGCAAAGAATACCACATTAAAAATTTTGAAAAACCGGGCCGATTGTCCACAGACGATACTATCCAGCATTTGGATGGGAAGAGTAATTTTATTTTTACCCATAACAACACAAGGACTGTATGATGTGTTCCAATCGGAAGGTCAAAGGAGGGAGAAAAGAAACTACATTCTATTGTGATACTTGTGATAGGAAGTCCGGCCTTCATCCAGGATTTTAAAAAGTACCATACTTTGAAAAATTATAAATAATTCTGGTAAATAAATTTGTTGAGTATATACATTTTTATTTATTTACTACCTTACTATAAACAAAAATAATAATAATTACGCACTCTACACTGTTCCAATACAACCCTATATTAAGACCCCTTTTTTGTCTATTTTGTAACTTAATTATTGATGGTAGGTAAAAGATAATAATTAAGGAGTGCAAAGGGTTAATATATATTAAAATTCCTGACATAAAAAATATATATGTTGTATTACACTTTTGTTGTCTACAGAACAACCTGGCGAGCTTATTGCCATGTGGCAATTTGGCCTTGAGTGAAAACCAGACTGGAACCCTATTTAAAAAATGTAGGTTCCAGCGGGATTTGAACCCGCAACCTCCGGGTTGGGAGACAGGCGTCTTACCAACTAGGCCACGGAGGTCGTCATATATAATCACAAATAAAAATATGAAGACCCAAACTACTCGCCACCATCTGCTGTGGGAATTAGCACCAAACTGAATGTAGTGTATTGCCGCAGTGGCAACTACGAGTTTAGCACAAAACTGAATGTAGCGTATTGCTGCAGTGGCAACTATGAGTTTAGCACAAAACTGAATGTAGCGTATTGCCGCAGTGGCAACTACGAGTTTAGCACAAAACTGAATGTAGCATATTGCCGCAGTGGCAACTACGAGTTTTGTGGTAAAATAACATAGCTTTGGTGACACCCTTGGGTGCAAAGGGATAAAAGTTCAGTTTGATTCAATTGTTCGTATTATAGTGCTTCCTATTGCATGTTGAAAAAACTCCATAAAACCACACTGATCAAGGTATTTCATTATTAAAACGTGTTTTAATATAATATAATACATTCTTATCATGTGTATGTCAAAATATTTAGCTTTTGCTTAATCAAATTAATGCACATAGAACCCCTGCACACAGTTGCATAAACAATATATATACAGACAAAATGTTTTTTTTAATTTTGAATACTATTTAAATTATGTAGTTTGCAAAGTTATTTATTTCATTTTATGAGTGTAGATATCTTTATAACATCAAATACCATTCTGTAATTAGGTTTAGAGCGTTAGTGACACATGCATTGTACAAATTCATAGGTTAAAAGACAGTACATACTGTCATACAGTAATAGCACAATGTCAGTGCGTAATGCAATTAAAAAAATTATATTTTTAATTTATAAATTGTATTACGGCAAAATCCACACTGTTCAAAATCATATAATGCAAGGTATTGGCTGTATTAGAAATTTTAATTTAAAAAAATCCAATACAAACGTAAGACAACAAATAGAAGTTTCACTCTACATTATTATCAATTTTTTTATTCAACATATTGTTTGTGTCATATGTAAATAAAATTCATTCAACCATACTAACTATTGATATGATTTGCATAACTAAAAATAAAGACTCTTCTTAAAATTAAAGCCGAAGCTTTCTAAAAGTTTCTATTCAGAGCTTTAGAAAGACAATGAAAGTGATGAAAATTCCCTTGATTCAGGAGACAAAATGAAATGTAAAAAAATAAACAATGTAACATTTATCACACTTTTTCAAGTTATAAAAATTCTTAAGCAGTCTAAAGAAAATTAAATCTAGGACTCAAAAGCAGATAATGGTAAGTTTACCTGTGACAGTGGTGTTTTGATGGAATTTTTCAAGTCCAAGATTTGCAACTTGCTGCCGAAAAAATATTTATTTTAAAGAGCAGTTAGCCCCATACATCTGCTTCTCAGCCTTAGAAATGTTGAAGAGGGAAAAAAATACTACACGACCATATACATAAAACATTTTTCTTGAAGGAAAAATACTTTTCAAGTAAAATGTAAAAAAATTGCAATATAAAATACATTTCATAACAATTATTTTCTGTGATGTAAAAAAAAAAACAACTTGAATCCTTAGAAAACGTAAGTATTAGGAAACACAAATTTTGTTTAAAATATGTCAAGCCAAAGTCACACTGACCAAAAGCCGTTTGAAAAATATTTTTATTTATAAGTAAAATGCAAATAACTAACTATTAATCTTTCTTTTTTTTTCAAATTAAAAACATAAAATCAAAATATTGACAATTGAAGTATAGAAAAAAGAGGGAGAGGGGAGTAGGTAGGGATAAAAATGATTACTTTTGAACGGGAAACATATTTAGCAGAGGACGAACGACAGTGATGAAAAAAACATAAATGTTTTAATTATTTTACTCTTTTTTATATTAGTATATTGTTTATCGCTTAGAGTTTTGACTTAATTTATAAAGAAATAACTTCGTCCCGAAAAAGAAAGGTTTAGATCATTTATCATTTTTATTAAGCACCATGTTTGAAACTATGGCCTAAATTCATAGTCCGATCTAAATACTATAATACTAAATATTAACTATATTTTTAATGAAGAATTTAAAGTTACATTTTGTACAAATTTGTTATAGCGTCTTCAAATAAGGGAGTCACGTGGTTTAATAACGTCACTTTAAAGTTCGGAACGCATGACGTCAGACTCTGAATACAAATTACAAAATTTTAAGGAAAGAAATAAGTATTTAGGCTGGACTATGAATTCGGGCTTGTCTTAAGGATACTGAAAACATTTGCGATAAATTAGGATCCATTTTATACTCGGGAGTAGGGCAGTTAAGATTTCCATGATCACTTATAAACATTTTTCCAATAATGTTTTACCGATCCTTGACTTGAAGCATAAAGAACATTTATATTTTATCAAATTTAATTTTTCTAACAGCATGTTTATTTTATTGTATATTTTAGGAACATAATTTTTCTGAGAGGGAGGGGGCACAACATCTGCTTTTAACTAATATTATGGCTAGAGATTTATCAAATAAAGAATTACATTGATAATTACTAGATTTCCATATTTACTTTAGAATTTAGTACTTAACATTATATGCTCAATTTATACATCTCTAATAATTAATAAATTTTGTACTATTGATTTATTGGAGTTAACCTACACCATTCCTAAAAGTCTATAGTGATTGCGATCAACTGAGGCAGATATGAAGTCTTATTGAAATTTTATTCAATTTATTGCAGTTTCATATTAATTCTGGCAAAGAACTAATTTATTAACTCTAGCAAAGAAGTAATTTATTAATTCTGGCAAATAACAGGTTTATATTGGGTGAGAACTAAAATCAAAGACACAATATTAATAAGTTAAATTTAACTTTTCAATCATGTATAAGTATGTCCCCTTTTTCCTGATAAATTTCTGCCATCCTTTGGGCAGCTAAATTTTTTTTTTTGTTTTCGCAGAAAAACACTTCTAGGATGGTGGTAATTTCCAAAGATTGTAAGCTTTTAAACCGTGCCATTTACTTAAACTCGCTGCAGGAATTTGTCATACCATGCATTTAAAAGTTTAGGGATGAGGACTTATATTTCCAGCAAGATGGTGCACTTCTCCACTATCATCGTGATGAGGGCCAGTCTTGATGAAAATTTGCTGAACAGATGGATTGACATAGAGTGAATATAACCCTCGTTCTCCAGACCTCGTGTTAATGGACTTATGGGAATTCATCAAAAATAAAGTTTATGGCACAGCATCGGTTACAGGTTAATGGATCAAGAGCAGCTATTAAAAGAGAATGCGTCCAAATATCAAAACAAATAATCGTGATCCCACATTATCAGCATGGACCAGAATGGCCATCGATTTAGCACTTGCGAGAACTAAAATAATTCTACATCTGTGTTTTTTAATTTGAAGTTTTCATCTTAGATATATCTTGATAAATACTGAATTTGTGTACACTTTTTGGGATACTGTATATTTAAAAGGTTTGAATAAATGCTTATCCGAAGGTTTGAATAAATGCAAATCAACACTTTTCTGGTTTGTCATTTGGGAGCATCTTTCATTGAAAGCTTCCTTCAATGGACCCAATTACTAATATTTATCCTCAATTGCCTGAATATTTGGTGGAGACCATAATCGATGATTCCCTTCCAATCTCACTAAATACATGACATTTTTCAGATGTAAACCTGTTGGTTGATGTTACAGAAGTTCACTAGGCTTATTCTAGAACCTTTTTTGTATATCATTGTAAATTATGTTGTCACCTGTCACTAAATGTTTCAAAAACTAGATAGAATTGCAAACACGTATGTATTGTTTTTTTCTCTAGAAAATCTATATGAACTTTTTCCAGCCTAATACAATACATTCATGTCTATCAGCATTTTGACAATTTCTAGCTCATCAGTAGACAAGCATTCCATTGTATTCTTCGATTTCACAGTCATTCAAAGGTTTCACATGTTTTTTGTTTACTGTATTTTTCGTTAAATTTTATTAATCAAATAAGACCTTGCTAAGCTTTTAAGTTATCAGCAGATTTTTTTCACGTAAAAATTAATATTTGACCAACAAATCAATAACAAACTTCAGACCTTTAATTTATTATTGGACTAACATTTAACAAATTGACTACTGAATAATTTCTTCTAAAATCACGGTGATGATAAAAATTATTTGCACATGTTTAAGAATCTTAAAAAATAGTTAAAACCCCTATCAGTACAACTAGGCTGATTCGGCCTTACTTGTTTTTTAATCCACATAAAGAAATTTGGAATAGAAAACCCATCAAAAGTTTGTATGTTCAATGTCAAGAAGTGTTATCAAGTTGTATTGTATAATATTGTTTGTCCAATGTGGGTTATCAATTTGTTAGACAATTTGATAGTATCGAAGTCTGTATGTATGCATTAGATTATGCATATCATAGCGAGCACATAGCGCAAAACTTTCCCAATCACAGCATTCTTCAAACCAAACATAATATCTAAACAAATATTTATGTGGGTGCATTGCCAAAATTGATAGATTTTGAAATCTATTAGGCAAGTGTTTACCATTTATAAAAAAAAAATATTTTTGTTTATAATTCATTTTCTTAACCCTTATCTTGGCCAAGTTCAATTTATCCAAATATTTACATTTTTCTTTGGTGATTATATGATAAGTTATGAAGGAAAATTGAGGAAAAAAAATTACAACTTTTCTTTATAGTTTTTTTTATATGTAACACCCACGTTACATAGCCAAAATATCAATTTTTATAAACCACAAAAGGGGCTATAAAATTATTCTATAATCTAAAACATGAACAACATTTACATAGCTAAATTATCAACAAATAAAATGGTTTGAATAAAATTTTCTCTACATGTAGTGATTAATAAGATATTTAGATTATTTACCCCAATTTTCAAAACGCACCCACGCTGTCCAGACATGTTGATCCGATGTTGTTTGAAAGGTTGTAGCGTTGTCAATATTTATCACCAGATGATACCACTGCACACAATAGTGCATGTATAGTATTTAAATGTGTTGCCATATTTGAAATTACGTTACAGTTTCTGGATTTTTAATTAAAAAATCCCTAAATTAGTGTAACACCTGTGTATCAATGCCATGATAAGGGTTAAGTGGATAAAAACATAAATTATAGTGAGCAAATATTTATGATGGTTTTGCAAGTAGCCTTGATTTTTAATATGATTTATGAAAGAACCTTGATTATCCGGATTAAATGGGGGGTGAAGGTGGTCCGGATAACGAAAAATTCGGACAATCGAGAGGGGAAAAAAACATTTAGTACATAATATTATCTATTCCCTATGTATTTTTTTAAGGATATAATATTATGCATCTTCAAAAAATATTATATCCAACTTTACTTTTAATGATAACATAATACACTTTCTTTTTTCGATGACATCGATATTATTAAAAATACATATTTAAATCGCTATCGATAATATCCATTCAGATGACAACTGACAACAACTCTGTCCTGAATCTAAACAGCTACTGACTGATGTCATAACTACCAGTAGTTACAAATGAATACACGTGTTACACGACACATTTGTATAATCCGCTATGTTACTGTTTTTTTTATTTTGTCCAATCCGAATAGTTGAGGTTGTACTGTATATTTATACAGGTATCCCTCGTTATATGCGATTTCACTATAATGCAATTTAAATAAAATTATTTAAAAATCAACCTCAATTTACCCAATTGAAAGGAATAAGCTATTCTAATTGATAATAAAAATAATTGTTTTCTTACAATTCTTAGGTTACATTCTTTTCATTTGGATCTAATCTCACCGGATAAAAATCAATTCCATTTTTAATGTTTCTACATAAGCGACTTTGCCTACAACAAATGAATCGCGTAAAGCGAGAGATACCTGTACAAATTTTGAGATTGAAACTTCGATTATTCGATAAAGAATATAAATATTTTCCCAACTGTATATCAAAATCAGAATATTCATAAGAAACGTTCTAGCGTTTTGTGCAAATATTTCCCTTATGTATAAGTTTGTTTATTACAATGATTTAATTTTTGAAAACATAATCATGTTTAAAATGTTCATCATCATTTTATTCACAAAACTAACATTAATTATAAACACAATGATCTTTTATTACAATTTTCAAATCAGCAATTAATTGTTCACACCAAAATCACAGTTGAATGTCATAGATTTTCACATCAAAATCTAATATGGCTTTAGTTTTTGTATTATTAAAAAAATCTTTACTTTAGAATTTATCTATATAGCCTGACCGGTGTAAGAAGTTAAACATAACATGGCAAAAATAAAACAATTTTACTATAAAATTATTCTTTCTCTTTAATTTAATTTAATCCCGTAGTTTGCTATCATTAAGACTGCCTCTCTACAGATGCCTTCCTAGAAGATAACTGCCAGCGAGTATTTCATGCATCACCATGTAGAGAACCCTTATATTATCCGCCCTTTCCACTTGGCCTCGCCAGTACTTTCTGTGATTTCTGCCCCATCTCACAATATCCTATACTATAGATATTTCTATCTCTGAGTGTTTTGCATGTAATAATAGCTCTGAGGATTTTTATTTCATCAGTTTTGAGCATACTTTTTGTTTATGTTATATCTGCTCTAGACTCTATTCCATTAGTCATGATTGGCCTCGCCCGTGCTTAATAAATTTTTATCATACTGTTAATATTGAGTTATAAAAATAATAATAAAATTGAGTTATAAAAATGTATTGATATATGTATAAATAAAATTCTGTTGCGAAAAAAGCTAAACACATATGTCAAATATATAAGTTCCACCTGTATTGCATCATTATTGAGTTGGATAGTAATACATAAGTTCCACCTGTATTGCATCATTATTGAGTTGGACAGTAATACATAAGTTCCAACTGTATTGCATCATTATTGAGTTGGACAGTAATACATAAGTTCCACCTGTATTGCATCATTATTGAGTTGGACAGTAATACATAAGTTCCACCTGTACTGCATCATTATTGAGTTGGATAGTAATACATAAGTTCCACCTGTACTGCATCATTATTGAGTTGGACAGTAATACATAAGTTCCACCTGTATTGCATCATTATTGAGTTGGACAGTAATACATAAGTTCCACCTGTACTGCATCATTATTGAGTTGGATAGTAATACATAAGTTCCACCTGTACTGCATCATTATTGAGTTGGACAGTAATACATAAGTTCCACCTGTATTGCATCATTATTGAGTTGGACAGTAATAAGAGCTCGTAAAATTATTTCATGGGAGATAAAGATTAAATGGAAAATAAAATATTGAAATTTCCCAAATGCCTATAGTTAATTTTTAGACAAATAGATGTTATTTTAGCCTTAGTTCCTTGCTATGTAGTCTCACCTTCTCTCCAAGAACAAAAGCTAGCTTTATAAAAAAACTGTTAACCCTTTCGCTGCAAAATTTTTCTTCTAATGATTTACTTCCAGTGTCAGGTTATTTTTGAAAATCAAAATTATCTTATTTTATTTACAGAACACTTCTGAATACGGTGCAACCAAATCGAATAAGTCTTCTGAGGTACAAAGATTGCCAATAATAAATATACATTATGTGATTTACGTACGCACAGCCATTCATCGCGGCTACAGCCAGGATTCACAGCGAATCGGTTAAGATATGTGCTGATGTATGTACCGGAGACTTACAAAGAGGGATGAAAGAATTGATTACTGTAATTTTATTTTTTCATTATATCAGTTTTAACTTGGCTGGACTTAAAAGGAGGGAGTTAAACTCTAATAAAAATTTAAAACTTAAGAATTCAATTATTTTTAAGATTGTAACGTAAACTATTATATTGAAAAAGAAAATACTATACATCGAACTCCTGTGAATAATATGAAACCTCTTGCGGTGAATTCTGATAGGAAGTGAAAATGAACATGCCGATAACCCATCTGATGAACTGGCGAGGGGGAAAAAGCAGCGGGGTGCTCATTTCAAGTTAGCTACTATGGGCAAGAGATGGCTTGTGCTGTAGAAGTATTGTTGAGGACCATGGTGATCATGATCCTCAGAATTGAGGGGATGACCAATTTGACCAAAATTTAAAAAAAATTTTAACAAGGAATTTTCCTTCGCTCCACTTCATTCGTGAGACTTCTTACATTGATCAGGCTCTAATTTGGGCAGTGTTACATTTTCATATTTTCTTTTATTCCAACATATGTATGTAATAGCTTATTTTTTCAAATACCTAATTATACATCTCCAACAAAAACAAAGAAATGGATTTATAAGTTAACCTACAAGAATTTAGCTTCCCCAGTAGAGAAGCGGGTGTCTAGTAACTGAGCCTTTTTCACGATTGCTTTCTTTTGTGCCTCGTCAAAACGGTTGACTTTTAAGTCCACTTCGCGGCTGAAAGGTCTTCGGGTTGGCTCATCACTTTCCTTCTCCTTCTGCAAAAATAGAATTATGTGTTGAAATATACTAAAAAATACAGAAATCCCTTCACTTATGTGAATTCATTTCAACACAGTTTAGTCTGTTTGAAATTTCCAATGCATAATAGTGTGACATCTATTAAGTAATAAATAATATGGCTTCTTAATCGATATTTGTATTTTTTGTTACTAGTAACATCATAATATTTTGTTTCTTGTTCTGCTACAACTGTAAGAGCGACAACAGTAACAATGGAAGATTTATCAAGCGAGAGTGATTTTGAATAGGTACAGTAAATTATACGTGTAATTTTCTTTCTTCCCATAGTTCATATGAAAATGTGTTTTATTGGTTATCAGAAACCACTTACATGAACTTGTAAAAATAAAACTAAAGCCTATATACTAAACTATCTAAAAATGTGTAAAAAATCACCTATTTCAGATAGCTTTCAATGATTCTATTTACACACCGTTTCCTTAAACTAATTATCTGCATAAATAGAGGGATTACTGAATTTCTTAGATATTGAACATAGAGCAATGCCCATTTCTAACAATTCTCTCTCTCTTCCAAGCCGCCCTTGAGAGTGCGCTTTCTAAATGACGCTATATAAATTGTCCTTTTATTATTATTATTATTTAATCATAAAGTTTGAGTTGAAACAATGAATGGATCCTACTTCATCTTTGGCCTCCTATTTTATTTCAAAGCACAGTATTGTGTTCAAACTATGATTTATTGAATAAATCAAATTTTTCATCTTAAAACAAGACATTGTTTACATAAAAAGAAAAGCAAATTATAAAAAAATCAATTTTCCATGCCAATTAAAGAGAATAAGACTTATTTATATATCTAGTACCTACCATAGATAATAAGCTACCTATTATGATAAGTGCAGTCAGCGGTATATTTAGCAATATGAAGGGACATCTCAGCGTTTGTCACTGTAGTGTCAGCTATTTGGCACCTGCATTCTGCCTATTTTATTCTTTACCTCTGAATTTTGGCATGTTACTAAGGCCCAAGAGAGAAAAATTCTCAGTTTTGAGAACAGATACGTTAGGATGGTGGTGGGTGTCAGATGGTACAATCACGAGACTAATGAAACGGTTCGTCTTCGGAAGCTACAGCATCACGCTAAGAGTGATTTGTTGGAAGTGGTTATATCCCTTATCAAGGATAGTCTGCCTGGTATCTACCAAGAGCTGCACCATTTTAATACCCACAAGGGACTCGAATCGAACCCCGATCCTACACCATACACCTGTGTTATGATTCGTACTTTTGGTCTGATATGGTAAAACTTGGCCGGGCTATGGACCGACGTATATGTAGGTGTTTTATGGAATCGCTGCGTTCCTAATGGAACATATAGGGTGATTATGGTCATGGTATTATTTAGAGCAGTACTCATGGGGTGGACCAGTATCCATTAACTAGGGACTGGTTTCATTGTTTTAAAATATGGTAAATATTAAAAAAGGGTATGAAAATATAGTTTTACGACCAGCTACCACTGGCCCATAGACTGGCCACTGGTCTGTCACCATTTCAATAGCACTGGTTTAGATTAATAGTTTCTTGTCAATATTTAATTTGCACAATTTCTTCACCTTCAAATGGGATGAATAAGTAAAGAGAAACTGATTACCTTTTTCTTTTTCTCAGCTTTCTTTTGGTGTAGTTCTAGTAAGCTTTTATCCCTTTTGTGTTTTTTTTTATGTTTTCTGGAAACGGAAACAAATAATGTATCCAGGAAATCAGTGTTAAAAACAATCATAGTTTGCTTGCTATAAATTTTTATCAAAAGTATCTTTTTTATATAGGATTAAATTTTATCTCTATGGTTATATTTCAAAATCTATCAAATCGTATGCAGAAATGGAGATTTTTTTAATTAGTTCCAATTATCTATCTGTCTTCCCTTCACATTTAATTAGTTACAATTATCTCTCTGTCTTCCCTTAACATTTAATTAGTTACAATTATCTCTCTGTCTTCCCTTAACATTTAATTAGTTACAATTATCTCTCTGTCTTCCCTTAATATTTAATTAGTTACAATTATCTCTTTGTCTTCCCTTAACATTTAATTAGTTACAATTATCTCTCTGTCTTCCCTTAACATTTAATTAGTTCCAATTATCTCTCTGTCTTTCCTTAACATTTAATTAATTCTAATAATCTCTCTCTTTCCTTAACATTTAATTAGATCCAATAATCTCTCTGTCTTTCCTTAATACTTAATTAATTCTAATAATTTATCTGTCTTTCCTTGAGATTTAATTAGTTCAAATTATCTCTGTATTTCCTTAACAATACTCCTATTTGGCAAATATATTACACAAAAGTATCCAAATCACAAAAAAAATGGAACAATTATTAGATTTTAAGGGAAATAATGTGCCAAAAAATTCACAATTTGACATAAATTGCAGGAAAAACAGGATAATGTAAGTATTAAAAAATGAAATGGGACCAAAAAAAAGTTAAAATGGAAAACAGATTAGATTGCGAAGATGTAATTTTGGAGTTATGTCATACATAACATGTCATACATTTGGAGTTATGTCACATATAACAGTTTACATGTAAATTGACAAAACTGTCTTTTGATGTAAAGTATTGAACTTTCATTGTGTATAAAAAAAATTAAGCATGCTTATTGTTATGTGTCAATTTCTTTCAACCACCAGAAAGTTGCGACGACGAAAAAATCCGGGACACTTTTGTAACTTTATCATCAGGATCCAAACTGAACAAGTATACAGCCACTAGATAAAGTAATTGAAATATATCGCTGCACAACTCACTTTGCAGCCTCCGCTTGTTCCATGTCCCGTTGCTTTAAGTATTCTATCTCAGCTTCTCTTTTCAGATCTCCTTTTACCTTCTCTTCATCTTCCACTTGAACTCCCGAAGCTTTTAATGCTTTTTGCTCTGGGGTGTCAGTCCAGCTTGACCTAAAACATCATTTAAAAATGGAATAATTGTAAAATAGGCAGTGAAAGAATATGTTTGTTTATAAAAAAAAAATGTAATATTCACAAAACAACATTTATAAATAAAAATGATTTGAATGGTAAAGTGAACTGAAATGTACAAATGCATAATCTATCATTTTATGAATATAGAGAACCACATCTCTAGGCAAGGCATGTAATGAAGTGGTCTATATTCCTTAATAAAAATATTTCATATCTAAAATATCCACACACATATTCACGAATCCCACATTATGACATATATAATTCTTTATTTATTATTTCTTTTTTTTTAATTTGTTACTTGAAAACTAATCTAACTTTACCACTAAGGTCCACAAGTTTCTGGCCTGAACAAGTTAGAGTGTGTATGGACAGACATCCTACCCATCGCATGATCGGGTAATGTTACAGTTAAAATTTGATACCTCTACACCTAATTGTATGCCAACTCGAGCTGATAGAAGACATATTGTTAAATGTTAAAAATTGAATACTGCACAGTTATCAAATTTCTTCAAAAAAAAAACAGAAATGCCCGGCAGAAATTAAATGACGTTTAGATGCCGACATAATTTAATTTAAACTGGATTTCCCCCTTCTTTTGAAAGAATCTTGTTAACCAAGCCTTATTCAATTTTGAACATTTCAGAATATAACGAAACAACATGTCTTCTATCGGCTCAAGGTGAAATACTACTAAGGGTAAAGGTAAATTTTAACTGCAACATCACCTGACCATGCTCAATGGTTGTCCGTACACATTCTAAGTTGATCAAGCCGGAACCTTTTGGACCAGAGTGGTATTAACAGGTCACTGAAATCAAGCAAATTGGCCAAGAAATATTTCCGATTTTACCCTCATAGAGCCTTTGAACCTTCCAAAATTATAAGGAATATAGCAGTACGTAGGGAATATGGAAAGGTACTATAAGACAACTCATTGTCTCAGCAACGGGATATCACAGATCTTCTACCCCGAACTCATCTCATTTCTCGCAAATCCTTTATTATAGCAGAAGAAAGATTTATTTTATCCAAATTGATGGCAGAAGAAAGACTTATTTTGACAAATTTTGATCCCTTGGACAGGTGGAGATGAGAGTAGCAGGAGGTGGATGTAAGAAATAAACACCTAATCTCTGATCCAAAAATGGAGCAACCTGGATTTGAGCTTCCTAGGAAGCTATGGAGCTATATCAACCGAGTCCAATTCTATCGGTTTCAGTGGAGTTTAAAGGAATCACCCCTTTTTGAGTATGGCGAAGTGTAGGCAACCGAGAACATAACAGACATGTTCCACTTACGCCTCTTAAGGGTGTATGTCTGAAGTACATCAAGCTACACCAAAAGTGTTGACCTGGCTGAAGAGTCATTCTGTCACACTCTAATAATAATAATAAAAATAAAAGAACAATTTATAAAGTTCTGTTTAGAGAACTCCTGAGGGCACTTTTAAAATAGATTTAAACCCGTTATTATTGGCAGATTAAAAATATTATAAAAATTGAATGTAAGGATAGGAAGGTGGTGGCTACGGACATAAGATTAGATACTTCTCCACATCAATATATGTTTAGACAAACATATTTGATAAGAAAACTACAGAAAACCTACCAAGGGAAGTCAAACTACAAAGAAACTTTTCTAGATCTTCCAACATGTTATAGTATATCATTTGGCTTTAGGTTTAGTGTATATGTTTAGTGTTCATATATATATATATATATATTCATAAATTTCTATAAAACCTCCCAAAAAGGATTATCATCAAGTGTTTCCGTCAAAGCTGAGGCAATTTTCAACAGGAGGCAACCTGTTCCACACCACAAGACCAGCAACGGCAAAAGCCCTGTCATAATACCCCGCCCTATTGGATTGATTTGGAACAATCTATTTATTCGACAAAGACAAAATCAACCTCAAAGTTCGACTCCTCTCCAAAGAAATGCAGATTCGAAAGATACAACGGAGACATCCTATTAAGGGACCTTAATACAAAGAGACAAAGTTTGAAATCAATCCGTTCTTTAACAATATAAAAGAAGAAGTGGTTTTATATTCATATAAACCTTTTTTGTAAGTATTAATCCTGTTTATCCCCTCTGTAGAAGCTGATGGTCACATAAACAGTTGAGGGAAAGCGAGCAAGAGGAAGGTTTCTTATAAGATGAACGGACCAAATAAAGGAGTTAGCAAAATTATCTTTAAGCGCTTCATTCAACATGACCCAGAACCAAGAGATATGGAGACAAGTGGTACATCAAGTTTCATACATAGTAGAGGACCACGGCGCTCAACATTGAGCATATGATGAAAAAGACCACCCTATGTTGCATCAAACACCAGTATATTAGATAAAAATAATTATTCTTACCTATCAGTAAGATCAGGTGCTTCCTTCTTTCTAAATTGCCGAGGACCAAACCCCAAATGTTTGGCTTTGGCGTCCGGGAGTTCCAACATCCATTCCTCTCTAGCCTTGGGCTCGTCGACACTTTTACCATCCAACGCAGCCATCTTTATTTTTAGAGCTCTTTCTTCGAGCATCTTCTGTGTTTCAGACATTTCTTTATCTGATCGATCGGGCAGAGGACCAACTGTATCATCATCCTCGGATATATCTTGATCAGCAGCTAGTCTTTCACGCATTTCTGCCGACAGTGACGGACCTAAAAAAATGGAAAAAAGCAAATAAATTTCACATTGCATTATCTACAAAACAATTTTACATTTCAGTTTTTCAATGGAATATACACCCACAATATATGGAAATCTGTACTGAACTTGTGCCAATGCCAATACCAGTCAGATGTTATGTTATATTCATTTAAACTTACGCGTAACACCAAGAAACAATTCAAAAGTCAAAATATTCAAGATAACACATCGATCAATACGTCTCGGGACTAACCAACAGATGGCTCCTCTAATAACAAATCCATACCATTCTCAGTTAGTACCAGCCTTTAGAAGTGACGTGTCAAACTTTCATGACATTCCGACATTGTGTCATTGACTTAATGGTTTTAGTGACGCTACTTTTGCTATTTTCAAAATAATGGAAAAAAACTAATTTCGTGTGTTGATAAAACATTGCTTTTTAATGGGATAAAATACCGTTCAAACTCAGCGATTGCTTGAAAAGTGTTATCCGGGCTCTGCTCCGTCGAAAACAACCATTTGTCAGTGGTATGCCGATTTCAAACGCGGTCATAAAGACACAAATGATGCTTAACGCTCTGGTCATCCAAATGAGGCTGTTACACAAGAAAACATAAAAAAAAAACTCAAAATCGTGATGGAAAATCGCAAAGTAAAGTTGCGTGAGATAGCTGACATCCTGAAGATATCATTTGGTAGTGTTTACATTAATTTTGTATGAAAAAGCTCATTTCGAAATGGGTGTCGCGTTTGCTCACAATGGAACAGAAACAACAACGCATCGATGATTCAGAACTCTGTTTGGCAATGTTTACGCGAAATAAACAGCTGAGTGGAGAGCAGCCGGTGAAAGTCGTCCGAAGCGACCAAAAACTCTAACAGTCGGCCGGGAAGGCTATGGCCTCCGTATTTTGAGATGCGCATGGTATAATATTCATTGATCACCTTGAAAAGGGAAAAATTATGAATAGCAAATATTACATAGCGTTATTGGAGCGTTGGAAGGCAGAAATTGCAAAAAAACGGCCCCATATGAAAAAGAAAAAAGTTCTCTTTCATCAGGACAATGCACCGTGTCACAAGTCGGTAACGATGGCCAAATTACATGAGTTGAACTTCAAATTGCTTTCGCACCCACCATATTCTCCAGATTTGGCCCCCAGCGACTATTGGCTGTTCACAGACCTCAATTTTTTATGTATTTGATAAGATGTTATTTCTCCAGTGATCATAATATGACGACCTCCGTGGCCTGGTGGTAAGACACTTGTCTACCGATCTGGAGGTTGCGGGTTCGATCCCCGCTGGAACCCAGATTTTTAAAATAGGATTCTAGTCTGGTTAACACTTAGGGTCTATAAAAACATCTTTCTGGCTTGTTGGAAGAGATTGCCACATGGCAATAAAATCGCCAGGTTAAAAAAAATAATAATAATAATTTGAGTGTTCTCGTATCATTCGAATCTTAAATGTTTTATTTTATACAGCTTATAATATAAAAATACGATATTTGAAGATTCGTGTTGCAGTAAATTCTTCAACAAGTGTTATCCATCAAAAAACATTTAAATGGTTTTAAACTATTGTTATTATTATCATTATAGATAGGTAGCACAAATGCTATCAATATTTATATCAAATTTAACTGTCATTCATTTGATGATAAAGAAAATAATTAAGCACGAATGCTATCAATATTTATATCAAATTTAACTGTCATATGTTATGTTGATAAAGAAAATAATTAAAATAAGAAAAAGTTTTAAAACTGGTTCAATCTCATAGGATTTCTAAAATATTGAGAAATTCCTTCCAAGATTCCACAACTCGGTTAGCAAAACAAAGTTTTCTTTGGATTATTGTTGAATTTAGTTTTGGAGAGTTTCAACTATGTCCTCTAAAAGGTGTGTTTTGGTTAAAAGAAAATTGTACTAGATATATAAATAGTTCAGAACAATCATAATGACTACTCAAGATCTTTTAACACTCAATCAAGTCCCCATTATTTCATCTTTGTTGCAGAATAGACAACTTCAATAAACAACGTTTATGTTTGTAAGTCAAATTAGTCAGACATCTATTTTTGCACTATGAAAGTAAAAAATCTGTTGAATGTCAGTCAAGTCAAATATTAGTTATGCAGTTAAAAGGTTAATTAAACAAGGAATGAATAATAAAATCAACAGACTTACCCAAATGTTTTTCTCCATAATTCTTCTTCAAATGTGGTGGTAAAGCTGGTCCTTCGACTACTGGTGAAGTTCCATCATCAAACTCATCATCATTCCTCATGTGGGGAGGCAGAGCAGGACCAGCTACATCTTTGACATCACCAGATCTCGTAGACAACTTCTCCCTCAAGTCTATCACCTTGGATTTGTTAGGAGACATGCTGGGCAATGATGGACCCATCTGTCTAGCCAGTCGATGCCTAAGGTCTGTAGGATCAATATTTGTTTTTTGATCATCGGAATCGCTAAGAATTTCACCTTCTTCGTTGGATTCTTCTGGATTAATTTTAATAACGTTATTTTTGCTTGCGTCAAGATCTAAGCTCTTTTCGTGGGAAACGATTCTCTTTTCCGAATCAACAGAGTTCTGTCCGCTTATCGTTACCTTCATGGACATTGATTCATCTAATAAAGGGCCTAATTTACTATCAGATTTTTCACCAGAACTGGCAGAATCACCTTTAGTTTTAGACTTCTTCCGCTGTTTTTTAGCTTTTTTCTCCTTATGTTTAGTTTTCTTTTTAGTCTTTTTCAACTCGTCTTCCAATAAGAGTAACTTTAGACGTAATGTGTCTTCATCCTCAGAGGAATCAGAGACGTGAATCGGTTCATCAAGCTTTTCTTTCTTGGAATGATTCAGATCATGACTGATGATCGGTACCTTTTCGCTTATCATATTGTAATAAGACACAGGTTTGGGTTCTGTATCCGATAGATCTGCATCAGGAAGAGAATTTTCACTTTTCCTATCGACTTTTTTACTGCTCTCAGGCCTGTCAGCTGATTGACATACACGTTTGGGAGAAATTTTCTCAACATTCTTTTTTTCCTTATTTGCATTTTTACTCAATAACTTTTTATCTTTATTGGGGTTATTTCCATCAAATCTAATTGGACTTATTCGCGATCTATTCATACTAGAAGAATCTCGATCACGTGTCTTCGTTTCATCTCTGTAGTTTTTAATTTTCGGTTCGCTAACTTCTCGAATACGCTGAGGTAGATCTCGTATTGATTTTTCCGCCCTTTCATCAGGACGCTTTTCCGTTTGAGCCTTGTTAGATCTCTTATCATTATCATCATTTTGTCTATTCAGTCTATCCTTAGTATCTTTATTGTTGCTCCTACTTCTTTGTCTCCTTTCATGTGGATTTGTTTGTTCATAGCCTCTCCTACGATCTAACTCTCTGGGATCATCCTTATTAATGCGTGCAGGTGACCTTGTTTCATGAAACCTAACTGCATCTCTTCTTGATCTATCCATGATTTCTCTAAAATCTTCTCTTTTCTGGAAAGAATCGTTTCTTCCATATCTATCATCTCGATTTACTCTATCAGAATCTCTATTTCTATCCCTAACAGGACTTATTCTCTGTCTAGGTCGTTCTATCCTATTTCTCTCATCTCTGGCATATCTATCATTGTTAAAACGACCTTTATCACGAAAAGGTGATCTTTCTCTAGGTTTTGGTGGAGATCTTCTATCTCTATCCCTATTTCCACCAAAGGCTCTCCCACGATTTGGCCCATCAAATCCGCCTCTTTTATTTTTATCTACTAATAGATCAGGATTGGCTTGTTGTCGTCTGGTTGAATCAGTTTTAAACCGAATACCCGAATCAGAGTCCGAGGATGATTCATCCGATAACATTTTATACTTATCTGGAAAAAGAAATCTTAAATTAGTATTTTTACTCCTCAATTTTACAGGCATAAATAGAGATGAGGAATTCTTTTTTAAATGAAATATTTGGGTAAAAATCAATTTTGTTAAAGGCAAATGATGGCCGATATTTCGAAGATGTTGCAGCATTTATCCTCAGAGTGATCTCAGAGTCAAGAAACATTACTGAACTATAGTAAACACGCAACTACCACACGCACTCACAATTGCATTGTAAATACGTGTTTAGCCCGCTCAGACACCCGCTTTTACGTCTGTAATGAAAATACGTTCATGGCGACCAGCATAGGACGTATTCCCATTAAGACCTACTTTTGTTATCATCTGTATCTTTCCAAAAGTCCAAAGCTCTGCCTAATGAAAGACTGCAGCAGGTTACACCTGCCGAGTGTCTTGGAACTTTGATCTCATTGCCATTGAAACTTTGATTTAGATCTGTCAAAACTGTGTGCAAACTGAAGTGCAGCACACAATAAATCAATACAAGCATAGGCATTTTCTCCACCACAGGATGGTTGACAATCATACACATTTAAGAGGTATTGCCTATCGGATCCAAAATCACCCATGCAGGTTTAAGATGTATTCTTTCATCTCTATTGATATTGTTTATGAATTATATGTTTCCATATTTATGTTTTTTGACATAACCATGAAAATGAAGGCTTCAATTCGATCCCACCCCCACCCATGCTGTTATAGGGAAAAAATAAGTCCCCATTCAGTGCGATCTACAATACAAGATCGAAATCTTTATTTATTGAGCGTAACGCCACATAGTGATGAAGAATGAACTGCCTAAATAGCGACACATACCCGAGTGTGAAAAGAATAATCGTGATGACGCACTTAAGGTCAGACGTCACGGGAAAAGGAAAATAACTTACAGTGCAGTAAATATACGTATAAAGCGGCTTTACGAGTTGCCAGTACTTTCATAGAAAACTTTGAATTCAGCAAAACTATTATTTGACACCTCTAGATCAGAGTAGCCAATTGGTCCAATTAGGTCCATCAGATGAACTGATGTAAGGCTGAGTGGAGATCCCTCCGGAAATTGACTCAATTATTATCGCAGTACCAAAAAAAGTCATCTGCGGATTGATCCAGGTGGCCGCAATATGAGTATTAAAGCTGCAATGTCTTCGAAACATCGGCCATCATTTAAGACTAATCAATAGGATAACAATTCCAAAAAAAAACAGTTTAAACTAGTGGCGAAAACCTTTGAGCATTTGATTCGCCTTTATATTGTAGATACAGGTATCCCTCGCTTTACGCAATTAACTGGCTTTAGCAAAAAAATTGTAAATTGAAAAAGAAGTAAAGTGAATTGATTTTAATCTAAATGGGATTGGCTCCAAACGAAAAATAATTTTTCAAAAAAGGAAATAAAACTATTATTATTTTTCATCCAATTGGAAAACCTACAAAGCTTGTCCCTTTCGATTGGGTAATTTCTAATTGGCTTTTATAAATTTTCCTTCATTATATTTTAATCAGAATTTAGCACGAGAAATTTAAATTTAATCGGAATTTAGGAACGAGAAATACCTGTACTTTTATAACTAAAAACAAAAACAAAAAAAAAAACATTTGAAAAATTGTAAAACGATAACAGAAATCGGTATATAATGAATGAATATACAATTAGAAAACATACAAATATTGTTACAGCAGTTTACCTGCGTTTTACCGTAAGTCCTGCCTTCCGAGGCAATATTCCATATTCATGATATTGACCAAAAATTATATCTTAACATATTCCTCATTGATAAATATAAATGGTTAACAGCTGCATCTTCTTAACAGTTCTTAATAGGAGTCGCAACGTGACTACTCGGACGTCCTCTAATAAACAATGACAAGTTGTCCAGAAGTAATTTTGTATTTTTAGATCAAATTCAAACGTAAAATTGGACCAAATGATCATGGACGGTGGTTTTCAATGTATTATTAGTATTTTAGCCATCTCTCATGTTGTAGAAGACTGGTTATTCTCAATCAAAGCCTTGATTTGGTCGTGATCAGTGATAACCAACTTTCTATAACGGATTTTTTAACTACATTTGATAAACACTTACATGCTTACTGCTTCATCGACATTGACTGTACATATTTTTTTTTATTTATGTCGCATTTTTTCCTTTACGGTAATGCATAAAGTACTCTTCTTTATACCAGTGACACTAAACCTAACTGACGAACACAGATTAGGCTCTTCACAGTGCATGTCGCTCAGCAGGTTCTTCAGAGGTAGGATCGCTACTACTTTAATCAAATATTGGAGTATGCAACCTTCCTATATTTATTCATCTTCTCATTTTATGGAGGCTGTTCTTCTATCCAAGGTTTTGTGTGATTTAGGATTGATCCATACAGCAGGTTTCTGAGAATATCTCAAGCCGAATGTGTTACTATCACATCGCGGAAAATTTACAGAGGTTCTTTGTAGTCTTCTTACTTTGGCGAGTTTTCTGCGTTTTTCTCACCAAATACGTATAAAAACATGCAGACATGGGGAAACTCCCAATCAAATGGCTGCAGCCGCCACCTTCCTATTATTACACACGTGTACTATTTTTAATATTATTATATTGTTCCTATTTTGTATTTTGTCTTGTCTTCTGTTGATGCTATTTCTTCTGGCTTGTTAAATGCGCGATTAACGTTTTCGTCCCTGTGGCAGTAGCATGTTGCGGGGGTTACGGGCGCTGCTGGTCAGAGCAGGGGAATCGGGTCCTTGCCAGAAACTGACTGAGACTGCCCAGCCATGTCACAGGAATGCAAATGTA
Source organism: Odontocerum albicorne (assembly GCA_949825065.1). NCBI lineage: Eukaryota > Metazoa > Arthropoda > Insecta > Trichoptera > Odontoceridae > Odontocerum > Odontocerum albicorne. The sequence goes on along the minus strand of OX463860.1, from coordinate 19,070,784 downwards.
CTCCATCAAATTAGGTGGCCACTCACATCTCTAGTTGACATTTGTGTTAGCCGACACCCAATTGTGGTTTGCTCATGGGAGAAAAAATGGGTTAAAACCCTCACAACTTGAATAACAAGACAAAATACTCTATAACCTCTCAGATAAACATCACATACACACACAGATGTCACAACAGTGAAAAACGAACCTCTTGAAACTACTGACATAATCAACACACAAAAGCGGAAATCCAGTTAATAAATTACAAAGACCTTGGCACCTGGTTCTAGTGTCCTCTTCTGATTCCAAGAAGAAAAAGTGCAGCCAATACATAAATATTTTCTATGGGATATGGTTTGAATAATTTATCTGACAGTGGGAATAATATAAAATTTTCTCTGCTTTATGTTTTATTGTATTGGGTTATCTGGAAAGTAGTTTAATACACTTTAGAAGACCAATTATCACTGATGATGACCAAATCAAGGCTTTGATCAAGAATAACCAAAGTTCTACGACACGAGATTGCTGATATGATGAAAATATTGAAAACACGAGCATTATCCACGAGCATTTGGTGTAGCTTGGTTATGTGAATCACTAAGATGTTTGGGTATCACATGATTTGATTGAAAAAACTTAATGGATTAGATCTTCTTAAGCACTTCACTGCAAAAACGCAATGAAAAACTAACAATTTTAGAAATGAATGGTGACAGGTGACAAAAAGTGGATTTTATACAAAAATGTCAAGCAGAAGAGGTCACGGGGCAAGCAAGGTGAACCACATTTAATCACCCCGAAGGCTGGTATTCATCCGTAAAGAGTCATGACGTGTATCTAGTGGGATTGGAAGGGAATAGTCTACAAGATGCTGCTTCCACACAACCAGATAATCAATTTGGAGAAATACTGCTCGCAATCGGACCAATTGAAGACAGCTATCGATCGGATCCATTTAAAGGACGGGCATCATCTTTCCCCAGAACAATACCAGATCCCACGTCTCTTTGCAGACCTGGCAAAAATAACTAAAGCTGGGCTGGGATTGTCTACATCTACCATATTCACTAGACCTAGCACCCTCCGATTATCATTTATTCTGGTCCCTACAGAATCCATTTAAGGAAAAGAACTTGACTTCCCTGGAGGCTTGCAAAACTCATCTGGAGCAATTCTGAGCACAGATTGATGCAAAGTTTTAAGAGGATGGAATGTTCAAGTTGCCTGAAAGTTGTAAAATAGTGGAACAAAACAGTGCATACATTAAAGAATAAATATAAAAACTTTTAATTTGAATTTGACCTAGAAATATGAAATTACTTTCCAGACGACCTAGTATTACAATATAATTATATTGCCTAACAAGTAATGTGCAATAAATCCTGTTATGTTTTTTAACCACACGATGATTTCAAATTACCGTTTACTTCCTCAAATATAAATTATTTGTGAGAAAAAATTGTACGATAAAAAAAACATATACTATTTCTCTGGCACACGATGAGACGAACAAAGGAAGAACATCAAAATATAAATAAAAACCTTTTTAGGAAGCTCAAGGATTTTATTAAAAAAATAAACTAGTATAAAAAAATAGTACGATAAAAATTACTTTGTTCCAACTTAACATTAAATGAGATTATAAAGTTTAACAATTAAAAAAATATATATATTCTACTCCAAAGATGGCGAATTATACATAATGATATTAATTTCTGGCGATAGATAATAATTTCTTTATAATATTATGTATTAACTCGTTGAAAAACTAATTTTGTATGAAATACACAGCAACCTACAATTGTAGAAAAGTAAAAACTTGAATATATAAGTCCAGAAGATCTAAGATGTCTGTTGAAAAAGGATAGTGATGGATAGATTGGAAGAGTGATGTCTCCATACTGGGATAGACAATGGCTGATAAAGATATTCTAGATGAGGTCTATCCTATTATTAAGTTCACTTAATTACTATAAAATTACGCATGCAGCCGTGTTTTGTGAACAATATCACTCGAAAAGTGCACTTGAGAATTTTGTAAGGTTTAAATGCATAAAATTCTTGCAGGTGATCCGAACTCAGAATCTGCCAGGAATCAGAATTGGGATTCCCGTATAGTCAATAGCCACTAAATTACTGGTGCTGACTTCATTTTCAATTCCACATAATATAAATAAAATTTTGACAAATGATGTATAACTTCATAAAAAGAGTATCAACAACACTCATGCCACATATTTATAATTATTACTGCAATGAAAATGGGTATGATGTAACAGAATGAGTTACAAAGCATTAACACTATAATGGTCGATAATACAACATGTGTACCATGTCCTTGCCACTCATTACTAGCCGATGGTACCACACGCGTATCATGATTCCGCCAATAGTTACTGTCCGGTGATACAACCTTGTACTACGTTTTCATCAACCATTATTGCCCGAAGGCACAAACCCTGTGTCATTTTGTTTTTCGACCAGAATGCAGGGGTCCCTAACCTTTTTCAATAAAGGGCAAAATACAATTTTTTTAACATATGGCGGACCGGTCGGAAAAAAAAGGAACATACTACTTTTATTACAAAAAAATACTTGTTGAAAAGGATTTTTTTTTCTTATAGTAGGTCAGTAGTGAATAGATGTTTATAAAAAAAGGTCGCATGTTGACTGAATGTTTCACATTTGTATTTCACATTCGCCCTTGATCCATTATTTTTATTCTTTCAGAATCCATTCGATGTAAATGTTTTAGAAGTAGATAAAGATGTACAATTAGAAATAATCGATCTACAAAGTAATGATAACTTGAAAACATTGTTCAAAAATGAAACTTTGGTTCTCTCTTTGAAAAAGAGAGTCTATTTCTTGAAAAAAATGAGCCAGCCACTTGCTAAATTTACCTGTGTAACCGCATGGCCTGCATAGTGTTAATGTAAGTATTCATTATGAGGAAAAATAATAAGTATAAGGAAAAATTCGTAAGTTAATTGGAAATAAATTATAAAGATGTTTGGGATAACCCACATAAAGGTAATATGACCTGATACACTAAATGAAATGAGTGAAAAGCTAAAAAAAACTGACTACACACATGTATGCATGAAAGAAATGTGAAATTGAGAAAAGTTTCTTATTTTTCTTCACTCACATAAATGCAAATTAAGAGAACCGAAAAAGAAGGTATTGAAGAGCCTAATATTAAAACTTCTTCCCATAATCACTTTGTTGTCAAAAAAACCTTGCTTATGATGCAATCATCGAAATGCCACTAGGACGCCCTAGGCCAGGGGTGGCAAAACCGTGGTGCATGCGCCAAACGTGGCGCATTGGATGATTACAAGTGGCGCATTACATCCTTGCGCCTAATTATTCTTTTAAAATAGGCGTCATAACTGAATCCATCTTCATATTTTCAACACCATAGTGCTCTCAGTTCAATTCATACAGCCTTCCGTAACGTTCAACTTTACGGTGTCTGACACTTAGAATGGAACTTGTGAGCTGTCACTTTAGACGCGCATTCCTGCTCAAACGTTCGCAAACACCGCGCACCACGTGTTTGAAGTCACGTGCGGATAAGCGGCGAGCGTTCGGTATGGTCAGTCAGTTCTGAGTGAGCCATCGTGGCGTGGAGTTTGAAGCAGAGTTTTGCAACAACTGTGGTCCAGAGTTATCTTCACCAAAACGAGACTCTCCGGCAACTGTAGCACAATCAGTGGGGTCCACGACAGCGATCACCCTCTCGTCCAAGAGATTATTTCTGACTTGTAGATTGGTGCTCCAATAAATGTGTCTTTTGAAATGGCGTAAATTAATTAATTGAATTGCGTGATTGAGTTATTCCTTTTCCTCCCCTAAGCGAAGCAGATCCTACCCCTATCCCTATTTTACAATCCCAAACGTGAAAGTAAGAAGGTAAAAAAAGTGCTCGAGTTGTATGGCGCATCTGAACTCGTCTGTGAAAAAATTGGCGCATGGTATGTAAAAGGTTGGCTACCCCTGCTCTAGGCTATGATAGCTTGATGATGTTATGAAATTCAAAGAGTATTGGTATAAAAGACTGGAGAATCATCGTCAAGTCAACTTAAATGGTTTGTAAAGTGACGAAGTATCAAAATTAAGGTGTAACAGAAAATATATACATATATACCAATGTATAAAATGTGTTGTAAATTTGAAAACTTTTTTTTTGTTTAAGGAAAAAAAATATTATTAAATCATTGTGGATTCTTTTTACGGGTTTTACTTGTAATGAATTTTACATTAAAATAAATTATATAACATGCAACTTTGGCTCGATATTTACTAATGCTAGTCTAAAATCAGAAATTAGAATATTCGCAGTAAAAATTTATTGGACGAAGACAAAGACAAGAAAATTGAATACTTTTGAGACTACTTTCTCCATAGAACTACGCTCAGTTTTAAAGATGCTGGCCAAAAAACACTGTCCAAAAGTTCTTGGCAACTTAAATTCAACAAAACCGGAAGCTATTTTTCATTTCAATATATCGTCTCTAATAAGTAGCAAACTTTCATATTGCAACACACATCTTTCACTTCTACACCCATAAATCTTCTCCTACAGCTTTTTCATTAGTTTACTTTGTCCAACCATACTTTTTTCAGCCTTCCCCTATGATACCCTCACTCCCTAAATTTTGTCAGTCTTTCCTCATCCTACTCAATACATCAGTCCTTAATTCACATTCAGCTATTTTTCAGTTATGTTTTTAAATTTTGCATTTATAACTGCGAAAGGTGATCGATCCACTCTGCAATTCTTCTAAATCCTAACCAGTCTTTATATCTGACCAAAATAAATAACTCCTTTTAACGTTAGCTCAAGGTTCACATAGTATCTTTCAGACGACATTAATAGAATTCCATGTAATTGGAGTTATTGTAAAGTAAATTTATATCTAAACCTATTAAAAATAAATGTCATGGAAAAGAGCCACAATGTAATACAGAAATAATTCGCCATCACTGCCCTGACTAAAGCTACGAGTACATATCAACAAGGAAACTTTATTGCACGAAATAAAACTTCCTTGAAAACAGCCATACGAGTATTCTATTAAAACATTTTCTTAATTTTCCTAACACTGTAATTGAGCGATTTGATAAGCCCTGCTGTGGGAATGTTCTTGAGACTCTGCCTGATGCTGGACTGCCACACAATCTCCTGGAGCGCCTTCTTCACGATCTCACTGCACTTCTTGTCATGGGCCAGGTTCTCCAAAGTGTCATCAGCTTCCGTCACACTCCCTGCAGATTTCTTGAAGTGGTACAACTCGATCAATTTTAAAGGATTTGCTGGCAACTGCGATAGGTGATAATGCTTCGTCCCCGGTGATACGTCGTGCTCGCAGTTGACCGATTCATTACTGGACGACAATGGGATATTGACAAGGGTCTTGAGGTTGCTTATGGTCGGTGAATACAGATGCCTAAATCCTTTCAGTTGCGGTTGGACGATGTTCTTTACTTTATCTTTGTTCTCGCCGAACTTCATCCGAAAATCTCCCGAATAGCTTAAACCGCTGATGGTGTAGTAGAGGTCGAACTCCGTGAAGCGTTCAGGCAGCATGAGGAGGGCGGCGTGAACCGCAGCTGTCAAGTTGGCCTGAAGCGCCGTGTGCAGCCGAGAATCCGTCTCGTACTTAATAACTTCTACAGGCTTATGCAGCCGACCAGCCAAGTAGAGGAAATCCCAATCCAAAAGGTCAGCTATCAGATCGTTCTTCGAAATTACTCCATATTTGATCAAGATTCCTTCTTCCTTCATGGGAATCAATGTGTTGAAGTAAACTTGAGCTCCGAGATTTTCTTGATATTTAGTCACTACGCCTGCTCCTAAATATTTGAGAAAAGAATAATGATTCGCGTTCATCTTCATGTTCTCCCGGTGCCATTGCTGAGGATTGTCTACAGCGAAGACAAGATCGACCATTTGATTTCCTTTGACAACTCCGGCCTGATTCTTCACTCCCGAACCGTACGCGAAAGAGAAGCTGCAAGTCGAGGGGAATTTAGACAAAATCCTGCGGTACACGGGCAGAATATTGAGCGAGTTCAAAGCTGCTTTCACCGCGGCCATGGTTATCCTTATCGTTAGTTAAATAATACCACGAGTAAGCCGGTGCTAATGTAGAAACTAATTTTGGTGACCTGCTTGACCTAACCTTAACGACGTCAAATGTTGGATGAGTCCAGCGATGCCATCACAGGTGATCAGAAGTAGGCTTCGTGCATTCTCTCCTCTCGATGATGTGCCGGTTTCATTCACAAAATAATCAAAAATGTAACGCGATAAATATAAATACTAAATACGCAAACATAACCTTCCAACGTATTCGTCAAACATAGAAAACTGTAGAAACACGAAAGATAAAATAATCTATGGCTTCTACGACTTAAAATTATAGGGTAAGTATAATGGTAAATGATCTAAACCTGTTTTTCCTACAGACGACATTTATGTTTTCGTTGGTCTGCATTTCAAAAAAATGAATTAAGAATTGGAATTGATTATCATCTGGATAATTCTGATAAATTTCTTAATAATTTAAAATTCAAACAAAAGAAAGATATTGAAATATAAAATACAATGGATTTGGTGACGTCCACTTAAATTTAGAAATTGTTTAAATATATGTTTTCTCAATTCCAACCAATTTTATTTATTTTTTTATTTATAAAAGATGTATTTCAATATTTTTTATTCATATTACGTCAGGCATTAACGAACCGGCAAATTATTGTGAATTTATTCTCGTATCTTTGAAAATTTTATATAGCGCTGTTTAGAGAGCATATTCTACTCAAGGACGCTCTAACTGCGAAATTAATGGATTCCATGTATTTTTAGATTAAAATCAGATAGATTAAAATAACTTTATGACAAATCTGATTACAATAACTTTATGACAGCTATATGAGTGGAAGAAAACGGGAATATATGGTCAAAAATATGAAACTGATATACGAGTATAACGATATTATCAATTATGATCAATTTTTTTAATGGATATTGTTCGTTAGTATTAGCAAATTTCAAAGATAAAGAATACATACTACACTCACCTCCTCAACATCCATACATATTTTTACATTCTTTTGTAATACTTCTTTTTTCTTCTTTCAAAATTTTATTCTTTTGGTTCATCAATCTTCCATGACTCTCACTCACTTTCGCATTGTTGATTTGTAAAGTCGATCTATTATCAAACAACTTCACCATGTTCTTTTATCCAACTTAATATTTATAAATAACTTACATTCATCCTAAATATTCCTTATTCTATGATACATCGACGTATTACATATTCTCAGCACAATAATTTTTATCACATTTATTTGGTTCTTTTCATTAATTTCCACGTCTACGTTTCAATCTCAATATTTTGCAGTGTACTATAATTTTGGCAAATTTTGACTTTTTAATGTACTTATTTTAATGTTTTCATTGAGTTGATTATCCATCACAAATTGCTGTTCATTTTTTTACACTTTTAAATTATCTGAAATTATAATTCTTAAATAGATCTCTTGTACTTACTTTAATTTTTTGCTAATCAATCACATATCGCATTTACTTCCACCTTACTTTAAATCAGGATATAATTTTTAAGATGACTTGGTTTGCATCAATATATTCATTCACGGGTATTTTACCTTTTTGTAACCATATTCAATAGTAAATAAAAGACTTTTTATAAAAAGGTTGAAAAATTTCAAGGCAAAATTTCTTTATATTTCAAAATTTATTTAAACATTTTTGTATACTGTCTTCATCTTTATTCAGTGTTGGCATACTCCGAAAATGATGCTGAAATGTGAAATTTAAAAGATAGTCATGAGAAAGGTTTACGATAAGAATGGCAACACTAAATATATGACGAATCAAAATGCACTATTTTTATTTTCTATTATGTAATTGGTCAATTATTACAATATGGCTGCACTAAAAACTAATATGGAGAATATTCAAAAACTTGTGTACATGTCATAATTACCTGGGTGTGTTGTCAACTTAGCTGGGTGTCAGTGCTAAAAGCTTTCATAGCGATGTTTTGCGCTTTTATCGCGGCGTACGAATTGTGATTTCAAATAGTAAGTGATGTTTTGTGATGCGAAATTTATTATTATCAAGTGAAATGCCTTTGCTGCAATGTTTATTTAATTAGAGATCAATGACTTCCACTCCGTGGGTGGGTTTGTGTTACGTCTTTTTTAATACAAATATAGCGTTATATATATCTGTCCCTTTCCCACTTGCATATCTGCAACGACAGATATGCATCATTCCGTCTCATGTAGGATTGGATTGACATAATTTCTTTTCCTATAATTATTTCCTTATTATTAGTAAATAGTGATGGAAAATATAGTTCTTATTTTACGCTCAGTTACTGAATATACTATTTCAATAGTTACACCTATTTTAAAAAGGATCTTAAGGATCCCGCCCACTACAGGGTGACTTGTGTGGTTACTTCTAACTGGAGAGCTTTTACTTCTAGTCGAAGAGCTTTTATTTCTTACCAAAGGTTTTCTTATCAAGTGTATTTGTTGAAGATCTTTAACTTTCTGTCGATGTATGTTTTTGGTTGTATAGTATTATTTGTTTTTCCTCTATTTCAATGTATAAATCAGTATTCGAACCTAGAAGGAAATGTTTGATTTTTTAAAATGTACGCATGGATGGGTAAATAAGGTAGGTGTATTTCAAAATGTGGTGACCTATATTTAAAATTCAACTATGGATCTATGGCTATGGAATCCTGGTTCAGTGTTTCTCAAACCACGGTACGTCTTGTGATAACTTACGAGAGAATAAATTAAATTTTCCAGATTTTCAATGGTTTGATTTCTTGACTTTGGTGTTCAGTGCTCATTGAAAATTAATGTTTTCAATGCAAGAAACATTTTTGATAATTCAATGACACATTTTTTTACCATAATTTGAAAAGTTGCTTTCTAATTGTGTAGTAGAGTATGTTTTAGTATCTTAGTTATTTTGACGTGTAACACTAAAACGTGATATATATTGAGACAAATCTCAAAGATCGACAAGATACAAAATATTTCTTGACATTTTTATAAGTTATCACGACTATATTCAACCAATGTAATTAATATCTAAAGATAAAAAGGTTATACGTGTGTCTTCTAAAAATATGAATGAGTTTCTATGATATCAGTATCTCTCAGGACAATTGTAATTATTTTTTAAACGATCTTTTGACGACACATACGTAAACCGCCACGAACAGAAGGCATTAGAATTTTATACATAGTAATATTTAAAAATGCATAAGCAATGCAAATAAAATATTTTTTTAAAACGGATTAAAAATGCGGGTATTAATGTAATGAATAAAGTTATTTATTGTTAAATATTCTAACGTGGAGTTCTAAAAAGTTCAAGTTTAAACCGTCAAAGGATTGTAATTGTTTGATTACGCAAAAAAATCTGGTAAAATCGTTTTTCACATTGAGTTTTTCGAGTATGTTTATTGGTAATTTAGAAAAATACGCTATATTTGTAGTTTACACCGTCTAATCACTCCCTTCGACCTACTACAAATTTAAAGCAGAATTTTTAACAACTACTAAGAAATTAAATTTATTATTTTTCTTGGTTGTTACCTCAATTCTGAGAATTGTGATCACCATAGTCATCAACCATCCCTCTCCAGTACATGCCATCACTGCTTTTTCACCTGGTCACTTCGTCGGGCGAGTGCTTGGCCTCTACTTCTTTTGACATTCATACGTGTATTTTCCTCCAGAATTGACCGCTCAAGTCTTCCGTCTTCTCTTTAAACTATGTGTCCAAAGTATCGTAAGATTCGAAAGAACGACATATTATGGTCGTATGAAATTTAACTGAAATTACTTATTTCTACGGTTAAAAATAGTTAAGGTTTTGTATTTAGACTGGACTATGAAGTCGGCTCCTAGTTTGCGACGATGTTATTAAAAATAAGCTGTTTTCAATTAGCATAAATCTTACTTTTTTGACGATGCTTGTAATAACGCATGCCATTAGAAATATTACATCTTGAAGAACATAATTTTTTCCTTGACAATACTGTTAATAGAGGCTGCAAAGATCCCGAAACGTAGGCTTATCTACATTCAGGACTAAAAAAGAAGGTCCCTAAGCATTCAATAAAAATATTTGCAAAACAGCGCTTTAGTTTTTCTATTTATTATCTCACTTGATGGTGTACTAAATATAACATCAAAATCTGCTAGGAAGTCAACAACAGTATTTAAGTAACAACTTTGATGTGTGGAAGTGAAAAGGGGACGTGGAATGAGACTGAAAAGAGCCGAATAAATGCAGTAGAAATGCGTGCACTATAGAGTGACAATGTATGACATAATACGGAATTATGTGATTAGGGATGAATGTGAAATTAAGGCTGATGTGTTGAGTAACATGAAGAAAAGCACTGATATGGTTTGGGCATGTATTAGGTGTTAACATAAGTTGTGACCGTTTTTTTTCAATTTAAAATCTTCATGAATAATATGGTTTAAGCGGTCCTCATCGAAGTCCACTGGTCGTCTGGAAAGCTCCATGTCTTTCAGGTCGAAATTACCGCATTTGAAACGCAAAAACCATCGACGAGCTGTCCTTTCATTCATAGCATCTTCACCGTACACTTCGCAAATATCGCGAGCAGCTTTATTCCCTCGATTGAACGCGAACAGAACGTGTCGAAAATGCTCTTTTTCGTCTACTTGACATTCCATTTTGAAGGCTTGTAATCAAATAAAATTATATATGTAACGTAAAAGCAAACACAATATCCTGTAGAGCAGAAAATTTTCTTTCGAATGACGTATAACATTTACCATTTTGTTTTACTTTTGGTGCTCATTTTTAAATTGAAAAAAAACGGACACAACTTATGTTAACACCCAATATAACGAAGAAATACTACAATAACAAAACAAATATACACTGGAATACGTGTTAGAGGAAGATTAAGGAAAGTATCGTTGGATCAAGTTACTGATATTTTGAAAGAAGGAAATTTAAAGTCAGAGAATTTTTAGTAGTTGCATGAGAATGTGTATGGATGTAAAATAGGCGAAGGATGTGTGTCGCGATAGATAAGTCTGTCTATGCCTACCTCGACAGGTAAATGGCATGATTTTAGATACGTATGTGCCTACGTTTATTTAAAAAAAAATAGTTTTCTTTTTATTAGTAGTTCACAATAGATCAATTATTATTAGTAAAGTAAATGTCGAAATACTTTTTGTATGTAGATTATTTTACTTCGATTCTTCTTACTCTGTGCGATGTGTATTATAGTAAAACGGATGTAATGTTAGGGCGGCGGTTTTTACGATCACGGTACACGCGCCCTCCAATGTGTTTGTATATTTTTGTAAGATATATCTGAGAATAATCTATTTTAAGTCGCTTCACTCGTACGAGTGGCGTTACATCGAATTTTGTAGAAAATCTCTTGAAATCGTGTAAAATTGTCACGTGAAACCGTTTTAAATTACATATACAGTTATAACAGATCATACCGATAGATCCTGTTTGATGTGAAACGGGCTTTGTGATACATTCTTTATATACAGCAATCCCTCGATTAGTGCGGTTAATGTGAACTTGAAAAGTTTCGCACTCATCGAAAAACAATGTTTAATGTACCACCATAGTTCAAAAGTATCCGGCTTGAACAATTTAGGGCATGTATGGACATATATACAAGGTATTGTTAGACTAATGCTCCTAGTTGTCAGTTTCGTTAAGCCTTGTGACTCTGTCTGTCAATAATCTTGGTGCTGATTACATTCATATCTGTTTTGCAAGAAATTTTGTTAACACGTGTTTTGAACTCAGTGCGATTTCCAAGATGAATGATAAATTCAAACAAGACTTATTTGTGCTCCCCTGATGATGAGGGAAAAACCTTGAAACCGGTAGGGTTATACCGTTACAAAAAGTGGAATAAACAGTGTTTGATGAAAACAAATTACAATGTAAGAACACGTCGTCTATCGGCTCTAGTTGTCATACTAAGAGGGCAGAGGTATTAAATTTTAACTGTACCATCGTCTGGCCTTGCGCTGGGCGTGTTATCTGTCCATACACGTTCTTATAACTTGTTCAGGCCTGAAACTCTTGAACCTTATTGGTAAAATATATTGGTTCTGAAATATGAAGATTTTATATCATGATGTGAATGCAGAGTTAAAACAGATACCTATACATACTCTTTTATAAAAAGTTGGAATTATATAGTTAATTTTTTTTTGAAAAATATCAAATTCGTTTTACTTTTCGTCACATCATTCTGCAGCAGCTAACACTTTTCCAGGTTTCAGCGGGCTTGCATATTTCGTTTAATGTTGGGATCAGTATCCATAGTTAGTTTCTTTAGAGTTTCAAGTGTACGATGTCACATTTATTTAGACCAAATGTTTTTCACTGTTCACCTTATTCTGCTTCACAACACATTTATACTGTCTATTTTATCTAAACCTAACTCGTTTTTAATGTCAGTTATCTCTTCAATAACACACAGATCTCATATTTCGAGAGAACTGTCTTAAATCGAATTTCTCACTATTTACTTGAAGTGTGGGGCCAAATTATAAATCGCACTAATCGAGGGATACCCGTCTACTTATTTACACAAGGTGACCGAACTTTTCAACTCAAGCGGACAATTACGCATTATGGTAGTCTGATTTTCTCGTATTTTTCCAGTTTTTTTCATTCATTTATGCTTTTATGTTCTAATTAAATATGTAATTTATTTATTTATATATGACAAGAAATTTTATAACTACATAATGTATGAAAAAAATAACAGGTAATTTAAAATGGACACATAAATGGGTCTGGGTTTGTTGCCTTAGATTATTTGATGTTTTTTCCTATTGTTGATTATACTATAGTGACTATAGTATAGTCCGTTGCAATTTTTGGTCTGTATCATACTTCATCATTCCAAACAGACCAAAAAGTATGTTCCACAATGTAAAGTTCGTATATTATAAAATATGTTTTGACACTTTCGCGGTTCTTCGTACCAATTGTATAAGGTCTTTCGGAGTGTTGTACTGCGTAAACAGAGACGACGGATTCCACTTCAAATCAGCATGGTATCTATCCTGTAATCAAATCGAGCAACAATAAAATGAAAATTAACGATAGTTACATCGCTATAACCTTTGTGGAGCCGCGCGCTTGTTCTCTCGTGTGGGACTACTGACCCACGCGCTTTCGTTACGTTCGCGAACCGGGACGCTCACGTTACGGTTGAGACTCTGCTATAGAGCAAGGGGTATCCGACGCACATCCATTTGTGACGAAGTGAGTGCTCTTTTTATATTACTCAATACATCAACCTCAAATTCACGGTCATCCCAAATCACTTAATTTTGTATTTTGGCATACATTGTTACCCAGTGTATTCTTCTAAGTGCATGCTTTTTTATAGCATTTATTTGGCTCTTTTCAGTCTTGTTTCACTCCCATCTATTTGTATACGTACACCATTTTAATGATGTAAGGTGAAACGAGATGTTCAATGGAGAGTTGCAATAGAAACAAAATTAATGGAGCGCTGAAGGATGTAAATTTATTTTATTTTATTGATATCTGATAAAAAAAATTACATAATACGTGAAAAAAAAACAACATGTAATTTAATGTGGACACACAATTTTAATGGATCTGGGTTTGTTGCCTTTCATTCATTTGTCGTATCCCCAGTAAACTAGGCTTTTGCCTGTATCTCACTGAGGACAGTCATTCAAACCAAGCTATATGTGCATTCAAACCAAGCCGAGATGTGCTGAAACGATGGTTCACAATAGTGTACTAATGCCAATATTGATGTATGCGAATGAACTATGAACATAGAGAATGAATGAAAGAAGCAGTCTTAAAAAGAAATTAAATCAATTTAGCAGTTTATTTTTTTGACCCAATACACAAATACAGTACCCGGCGGTAAGTAATACACATAGTTTGTAGAGCGTCGTCTCTGTCGCACGATGCGCTAACAGTCCGGTATTGTAGTCACGATGCGGTCGTGCGCATCGTGCGACAGAGAAGACGCTCTACAAACGATGTGTATTACTTACCGTCGGCATCATAACCAAGCGGTAGATACAACATTCCGTAAGACCTTATCCAACTGATTCGTATATTGTGATTTCGCTTTTTTATTCGTTTATCGTATTTTTCGTGTTTCTTTTCCTTTTTGGTCAAATGTGTGTGCTTTTCTAATTTTTTCCCGTTTGACCGTTTTTTTTTGTATTAATTTTGGTCAAGGTTTGCTTTTAATCCGATTAGTATTCCATGTTCTGGTTAGGTTACACTTTTGATCCAATTAATTTTCCCTCCTTTTTGGCCGGGTTCACCGATTGCTTGTCTATGTTTTTATATATATTGACGCTTTCCGCATTTAATCTGATATTTATTTGGTCAATTTTCGTATTTATAAAGTTCTTTATCTACCTATTTGTTTTCGTAGGAAATATTTTTAAAAGTACAGATTTTCTATACACGCATACCATTAAGCCGTTTCCCTGTCAGGGTAAGCAGAGAAATCACTAAAACATATGACTTCTTAAATTTCCTTTTTCAAAATATTCACTTGATCCAACTACACTTTCCTTGGTATTTCTCTACCACGCCTTTTAACATTTACAATATATTATTTGTTTGTTTAGTCTTTCTTTATTCATGTGTTCTACATGTCCAAACCATTTCCGAAGTCTCTTCTTGATCTTACTTAATACATCAGCCTTAAATTTGCATTCATCCTTAATCACTTAATTAATTATCCTGTCGTACATTGTCACCCCATGTATTCTTCTCAGTTCATATATATCTCAGTGCTTTGTCTTAACAGGAAAATAGCGTAATGGTATGAATGAACATTTTAATATTTCTCCCACATATAAAAGTCATAGAAAATAAAAAACTTTCATATGAGAATACTTAAGAAGGAAGAATTCGCGAAATTGTCCATAGTATTAAATACTAGTATATTACTTATTTCTGTGAATATTTTTTTGTTCGTATATACTTTGAATGAATTAATAAATGTCACGAGTATAATAGAAGGCACAAAACAAAGTGGGAGATTATGGGGTGCTTTTCGTTGGTGTCACCAGAGATGACAATGTAAACTAATGTGATTGGCATATCCTTGTTGCATATAAGGCAAGGAGCTTCCGTATTTGCAACTTGCCTACGTCTTCGTTCTCCAATATATTCGATTGTCCCGAAAATTATGGCCGATTTTAATATAATATAATTTTGAACTGTCTTTGCTAGGAAATATTCTTTTATTATTTTTCTTGACAATTAAGAATTTTATATTTATTTATCGAGTCAGGCGTTTAATTTGTATTATTTCAATCCTTTAGAAATGGAATTGAAAATAGAAGAATTATGTGTATTTTTTTTGCATGAATTAAAACTTGGGCATCATGCATATCAAACAGCATGTAATGTAAATCAAACATGGAGTAAAGGTACCGCTTCTGAATTAACAGTACGGTGTTGGTTCGAAAAGTTAAGGAACGGAGACGTAAGTCTTAATGATGAAAATGGTAGAGAATGTCCCGCTACTGTTGAAAATGATAAATTGAAAGCTGTATTAGAAAAAAACATGTAACAAACGGTGCAGGAAATGCCACAGGAATTGAGTGTTGGTGCTGTTGCAATTTCTGTATATTTAAAGCAAATTGAAAAAAAGCTTGATAAGTGGGTTCCACGTGAATTTAATGATAACCAAAAAAAATTGTTACTTTGAAGTGTGTAATGATCTCAATTAAAAAAATTACGAGTTGGTCTACGAAACTTCATCCACCTTACTCACCCAACCGATTTTCATCTTTTCGAGCACCTTGATAACTATTTATGGCAGAAAAAGTTCAATACCAGAGAAAATGGCTTTAAAGATATCTAATTCGCCTGTATTCTATAAGCATGAATAAGCTTATGGTATATTGCCTGGAATCAAATGGCTCTTTGATTTATAAAGTTTATTTACTCTAAAGTTATGTTTAATTGAATTTGAAGGCTAAAATTGGCCATTATTTTCAACACAACCAATATTATACTCTACAAATGAACTCTTTTCAACACCTCACTAAAAACTCCAGCATTGAACTCCTCATTGAATTTTGATGAATACTCGTGTTGACTCATGTTTAAGCTACCAGTAAAACCTTAAAACTCAAGTATACTACCTACTCACAAAAAAATACCAATAAATAACTCGCGTAACTTGTTTCTGTAGTGGTTTATAAGATAATATTTGAAATTTAATTGGAAAACAATATTATAAATGTTCTCTGACCAAAAATGGTCAATCGACATTGAGACTCTTGGGTGCGTGGGTGTTGGACTATTGTAACACAGGAACTTTCTCTTCTCTGCGCTAACTCAATGTGCCAATCAGCTCTTTATATTTTTAAGATACATTTTCATTTTATCCTAGTATGGTTGGGTTATAAACAGTTTATTTTTTAGATACAATATTTTTTTTAAATTTTAAACATAGTTTCCCAAACTTTTTCGCCACGTAGACCACTTGTCAATTTTTTTTGTTTTCCGTAGACCCCCCGCATGCCTAATATTGAATTTTCCTAAACTTATTAACTTCAAATGTGTTTTTGATAGCTGAAACAGTGTTGTTCACCATGATAAGGTTTTTTGTAGAGCGGACAATTGTAAAAAAAGAAAAACATGGACAATTTTTATTCATACCTTGATTGAAAAGACACAAAATTCCAGCAAATATTTGCCTTTGGAACGAAACAAATTAAAACTTAGTAAAATTCTTACATAAAATTAATACACAAATATCTAATACGGTTAATGAGAGGGATGAACCTGATGCTCTGATAGCAATGGTTCAATATTTGGCTTCAAATTAGTGAGGTATAGTCTTAAATCTCCACGTTCTGTGATTTGCACTCGATTTCTTTTTTTTCGTAAGAAGGTTGTCAACCGCCCTAAAACCTCTTTCCACGAGGCATGAAGATGGAAAAGCTAGCAAAAACTTTTTCGCAATAGTCCATAATGCAGGCTATGCAACAGAAATATCTTTCTGAAGCCAGAACTGATACTTATTTCTGAACTGCACCTTAAGCTCTTTGTTTGTACTTAGTCCAATCAGTTCTTCTTGTAATATATACATATATATTGTATATATATATACACACAATCTGTGTTAGGTGTAATAAGATGTTTACGGAACGCCTTAATATTGATGATGATCTGCCTAAATGGGATCCGCTCACGTGGACCTCCATTTACATCTCGTGCACCTCCATTTTCTTTTCTCGCTGACATAGACCCCCTGCAAGTGGAAATCGACCCTTGGGGGTCCATATAGACCACTTTGGGAATCTTTGATTTAAAAGAACACCTATAGAAAATTGATCAAGATTTTCACAATACTCGTGTATAATTTATAAATAATATCAAGGATTAAAATTTCAATTACCAGTGTTTATCTCATGCACAGTTCCGTCGTGTCACCAGGTCAGTAAGGAATAAAGTTAAACAGTCAATTCTCAGTCAATTAATTCAGCCACCATCCTCCTAAACTCTGTAAGTGTTGAACTAAATATGGCCACATCTGAGTCAGCACTCTCGGCACATGCTTACTACTGTTACTATGAAATAAATATACAAAGCACTCACCTACCTTGCTAAAGGTATGCCCATCCTAAGGCAATTGTTTTACACGAAACAAATTAAAAAAACATTTATAAAATAATAATTTTTATAAAAAAATCCCACCATAATCAGATTACAACAAAAAAAAAACATTTATATAGAAAATTTCATTTTACAATTGATCATATTGTACAATAATCATTCGCCAGATTTAAGGTTATGAAACCATAAGTCGAACCCAATGTTATGAGTGATATTCGTAATTTATACTCGTAAATGGTCGAACGTTACTTTAGGATGATGAAAATCCCGGATGTCCCTGTTTAAGCACAACTGCCGAAAATATCGCTGAAATTCAGAGAATTATTCGTGCAAATCGACGATCAACAATCAATACATTTTTAAGATTCGTCTTCTTTCATTCATTTTCTAAGTCCACATTTCATTCACATACATCAATGTTGGCATTAATAAACTGTTTTGAACCATCATTTTAGCACATCTCGGCATAGCTTTGTTTAATATATCCATTAGCTCTCCATTCATATTATTTCCTATTGTAACAATCGATCAATAAGTCCCGGGACTAACCAACAGATGGCGCATCTAATAACAAATCCGTACCATTCTCCGTTAGTACCAACCTTTAGAAGTTACGTGTCAAACTTTCATGACATTCCGACATTGTGTCATTGAGTTACAGTGGTTTTATTGACGCTACTTTTGCTATTTTCAAAACAATGGAAAAAACCGAATTTCGTGTATTGATAAAACATTCCTTTTTAATGGGAAAAAATACCGTTCAAACTCAGCGATGGCTTGAAAAGTGTTATCCGGGCTCTGCTCCGTCGAAAACAACCATTTGTCGGTGGTATGCTGATTTCAAACGCGGTCGTACAGACACAAATGATGCTGAACGCTCTGGTCATCCAAATGAGGCTGTTACACAAGAAAACATTAAAAAAAAACCTTCAAAATCGTGATGGAAAATCGCAAAGTAAAGTTGCGGGAGATAGCTGACATCCTGAAGATATCATTTGGTAGTGTTTACTAACTTTGATATATGGGAGTGAAACGGGGACGTGGAACAAGACTGAAAAGAGCCAAATAAATGTTTGTAAAATTGCTTAGGCTTAGAAGAATACACGGGATGACAATGTTTGACAGAATATGGAATCAGATGATTAAAGATAAATGTGAATTTAAGGTTGATGTGTTTAGTAAAGTTGCGTGAGATAGCTGACATCCTGAAGATATCATTTGGTAGTGTTTACTAACTTTGATATATGGGAGTGAAACGGGGACGTGGAACAAGACTGAAAAGAGCCAAATAAATGTTTGTAAAATTGCTTAGGCTTAGAAGAATACACGGGATGACAATGTTTGACAGAATATGGAATCAGATGATTAAAGATAAATGTGAATTTAAGGTTGATGTGTTTAGTAAGTTGAAAAAGAGCACTCGGAGATGGTTTGGGCATGTGAAACGAATGAATGAAGAATCACTAACGGAAGGCGTGTTAAAGGAAGACCAAAGAAAATATTGTTGGATCAAGTGTATGATATTGTGATAGAAATAAATTAAAAGCCAGAGAAATCATAGGAGCCGTACAATAAGATGTATGAATGTAGAAGAGGCGAAAAATGTGTGTTGTATTAGGAAAGTCTGGTGCTCTCTCCTCTCTGTCTTTCTCGACAGGGAGACAGCGTGGTGGTAAGTATGTATATACTCGTATACATTCTGAACCCTTTTTTTTTTTTAGTTGCTATCAATAAAAATATTTTGGGCGTGCCATAAAAAATCTTTATTGCTGTTTTTTTACTCTTACAAAATCAAATATATTGATTGCCTCATCCACGTTATCAAAGTCAATATAAAAATTGTTTAAATAAATATAAGCATTTATCGATGAATCGTCACTGTACAATGGAATGGGCAGATGTTTAAATAGTACATTCATTCCTCATACCATGTCCCTTTTGGAACATGCAGAGGACAAATCTTCACACCTTTTTTCTGCATGCCCATAGCTCTCGTCTCGTCGACATTCTCTCCTGTTTCTCATACTTCTAACATTTACCTCAGTTAATATTTCTCCATTTATCTGATTGCACTCTTTCCTTGGTCTATCTCTTCCATGCTTTCCATTAATTTCAGACATATATATTGTTTAGTAAATCTTTTGCAACTCATTCTCTTTGTGTGGCCAAACCAAATCAAAATTTATTTCTTAATTCTACTTATAACATCCGTCTCGAATAAATATTATAGTTATCCTTTATCCAATAATTTCTTATTCTATCAAACATTTATTTTGGAGATCTTTTACCGAAACGCATCAGTCAAGCCTAGATTTTACCCATCAATATTAATTTTAGGAAATGTAATTTTTTTCCTCGTAATATATTTATTTGATTTATTTGTGTAGTATGCGGTTTATTTTTTCGAGACATGTCGAGCAATTTTATACAAAAGTAAAAAAGTTATATTCATTGCATTAGTTTCTTTAAAAAAACAATTTTAGTTACCAAAGTAAATAAGTTATATTCATTGCATTAGTTTCTTTAAAAAAACAATTTTAGTTACCGTTCATATCTTGAGTTTGAAATAAATAGTATAAATATTTTTATTGATACGTCAAGTGTCTATAATACTCGTATGTATACATAACATAGTATATGAAAAACAAGATATACAAACAACAGCAATTCATTTGTAGTGGACGCTCATATTATATGGATCCAGGTTGTTTTTTCATTTGTCATGATCCCAGTACATAAGCCTGTAATCTTACTGAGGGTACATTTATATCAACATGAATAAACAAGTTGATACTTTTTTACCGATTGTCGATCAGTACTTAATTCCTTTGTCGAAAATTCTCATTAACTTGATAAGTTGTGAGACTTAAATATGAGTATGTACCATGTGAGTCAACCATCGATGTATTTAGTTCATAAATTCGAAATAATTAACAGCTCATCTCACAATCTCCTTTATACATTTGCCATAAAACACATATTCCAGTATATTAAAGAAAAAAAGAACAAATACGAGGCGAGATTTTTTCAATGTAATCGTAGCTAAAGCTAAGAGTGCATGGTGTGGAAATAGTGATAAGACCATTAAGTAACCAAGCCGGATCAAACAAGACGCAAGCGGGATTTTCTATTTACCATCTTCAGTCACAGAAAACTTGAGACTTTACAATATACCTAAAGGAATGTTCTCTATCATAAAAGATAAGCTAAGTTTAATCAGTATATGCTAAAGGAGATATTTTATATATAGGTATGTACAATTACTCAAAAAAGGGCATAAATTTATATATAGGTATGTACAATTACTCAAAAAAGGGCATAAATTTATAACGTTTTCAGTTTATTTATTTTTATTCACAATTCACAATAGACTTAGTCCAATTATATTAATATTTTAAATTTAAAAAAATAATTTACACGTCAAATATAATTTGATAGTCGCTTTAATATGTTGATGAATGCTTTCCAACATCCCCAATATATGGTGATTATAGGCTGCTTCTGTGTACAAAGAAAAACAGTTTCAATAATTTATTAGACTGGTTTTTCATTCAAGAAAAAAGATATAATCCTACTGGTTTCAAGGTTTTCACTTAATCATCAAGGGAGCACAAATAAGAATCAGTTTTATTAAACAAATCTTTAAACCCGCACGGTGTTAATGCGTCAACTATAAATAATATAATAATTTATCAATGATTTCGACTTAAACATAATGAATTTCTTGGAACTAGAAGGTAAAATTAGCGGAATAACTATGTAATTTATTGTTAAATATTCTAACAGTTTTATTTGTTACATATTTGTACCACTAGACACCAATTATCCTTCTAAGGCATCTGTTCTCAAAAAAGAGAAGTTTTTTCTTTTGGACCTTGGCAGCAAGAGTCAGAACCAAATAGCAAAATAGATACCTACATTCAATAACTGTGTTTTCAGATTAAAAGCTGAAGAAGACCAATATAGCTTTTATATTGTTCAAGACACCACATATCCTAGAGGAGCTTGTCTCTGAGACCTCTATTCCCAGCAATTCTAGCACTCTTAATATCAGTTTTTCAATAGTATGTTAACAATATATTATTTACTTAACAGTGAAAAAACAAAAATTTTCTTAGTAAAAAACTTTTTTTATTTGTTTTATTTTATTTCAACTGTAAAATGACCTTATTGATATAAAAATTACAAAAAACAGCATCTAAAATTCAACAGTGACATTTAAACAGTGTTATATAATATAATAGAAAAAAAAAACAGTATAAGACGTACCTAACACAATAAAAAAGCAAATTCATATAATTTACTCAATTCATCCCAGCTAGAATAACTTTTGATATAACTATGGGCGTAACAACAACTGTATGAATAGGTGTATGGATCTAGAAAAGGCGAGGGATGTGTGTTCAGATAGGAAAGTGCGTTGCGCTGTCATCTCTGCCTACCCCGAAAAGGAAATGGCGTGATGGTATGTATGATGTGAGAGCAACTTCTTCACTTGACTAAAATCATATCAATGTGTATATAACAATGCTCACACTGATTGCCCAATCTGTTTAATAATTTAATAATAATTTATTTTTGTAATTATTAAATTTATCTTTTAACACTTAAAACATAATATGTTTTTATAGGCGTCAAAATGTCTAACTGAATGTGATCTTGATTACTTTAGATAAGGTAATATAAATTAAATTTATTCTAGATTGATATCAGTTGGCTATATCAATATTAATCAAGACATGATTAATTTTAATTGCCATTAATAATGATAACAGTTGACAACTGCAATATGATCGGTAAATACTTTGAATTTTGATACTTAGTGTACAAATATTAATCAATTTATCATAAAATTCATTTTGATATAAACGAACCATCTCAAAAGTGCTCTTCATTTAACTCAACACATCAGCCTTAAGCTCACATTTATCTCTAGTCACTTCATTCCGTATTCTGTCATATTTTGTCACTTCATGTATTCTTTTCAGTGCATGTATTTCTACAGCATTTATTAAGCTCCTTGCAGTTATATTCCACATCCACGTTTCACTCCCATATATCAAAGATGGTACGAAAATGCTGTTGTGGACTATCATCTTAACATATTTTGATACTGTCCGGTCCGAGTAACTTTATTTCCTATCGTAGATTTTTCATCATCTAAGAAACTATTACTAAAATAGCAAGATTCCTTAACTTGGAATAATCTTTCATTGTTAATATATAGCGCCATTTAGAGAGCAAACTCATCAAGGACGCTCTGACTCAGGATTCGAATCCACTATTATTGACATTTGAAATATCAAAAAATAAATATGTATAAATTGAGTGTAAGCAGCGGCGGCTGGTCTTGAGGTGCGTTGGTGCGCTGAACCGGAGAAATTATTCATTATAATTAAATTATATATTCGCAAACATGACTTCCAAAAATGTTAAATATTTGTATAGATTAAATATGTATAAGAATACTGACAAATAATACAAGTATTTTTATTTAAGTGAATATTAAAAAAAAATTAATGTGAAATTTAAAAAATATTCCTTTCAAATTGACCGGCAAAATTTGCCAATTCATACAGGAGTTATCTCAAATATGCACCGGACGGAAATGCAGATTCATATAGGGCAGACAGGCATTTAGTAAACTGTGAGACTATTTCTCTATATTGCCAATTATTTCTCCGGTTCAGCGCACCAACGCACCTCGAGACCAGCCGCCGCTGAGTGTAAGGATAGAAAGATAGTGGCTGCAGACATTAGATTAGGTACTTCCTTGCATCTTCATATGTTCAGAGAAACATTTTTGGAAAACCGTTAAAAACTTATCAAGGGAAGATGAACTACGAGGCGTATCCAGAAAGTAAGTGTACTGAGGCTCTCACGACCGGATGGATTTTATTTTCGACATGTTGGCTACACTTCCGTGTAGCCTGACCCTTCCCCTCCGCAACTAGACCGGTTCGAGGTCAGTACGTTGAGAAGTGTCGACGCGACAACACGTTTCGTGAAAAATGTCAACCCAATCTCCCGCCAAGTGCGAAATTTTGTAAAAAGGCAAGAGTTTTTGAGGCGCTGCAAACTCCATGGAGATGAATTTCTCCGCTCCATCGTTACTGGAGATGAAACTTGGGTTGCACACTACACGCCTGAAACCAAAAGGCAGTCTCAACAGTGGCGTCACACCTCTTCACCCTCCGCCAAAAAGTTCAAAACCACAATTTCAGCCAAGAAAATCATGGCATCCGTGTTTTGGGACTGTCAAGGCATAATTTTAATTGAATATATGCCTCAAGGGAAGACCATCAACTCTGCAAGATACTGTGAGACCCTAAAAAAATTGCGGAGGGCGATTCAGAACAAGAGGAGAGGCATGCTGACAAAGGGAGTCTGTCTGCTGCATGATAATGCCAGACCACACACGGCCAACGCCACGAAGAAACTGCTCGCCTCGTTTAAATGGGATGTCCTGAACCATCCCGCGCATTCCCCTGACCTAGCACCTTCAGATTACTATCTCTTTACCTCCCTGAAGCTGTACATGGGTGGAAAAAGGTTTTCAACCGACGAGGAGCTAAAGGAGGAGGTGGAGAAGTGGACGGAGGGGTTGGCGGGAAACTACTTCGAGGAAGGCATCAAAAAGTTGATACCCCGCTTCACCACCTGCATTGAGAGGAATGGCGACTATGTCGAAAAATAGCTTACATATGTACTACGGTAACCACGTAATTTTTTTGTTTAAATAAAAAAAATTGAAACCTACAAAAATTCAGTACACTTATTTTCTGGATATGCCTCGTACAAAAGAAACCTTTGTAGACCTTCGATATGTGATAGTCGGACATTCAGCTTTAGGTTTAGTGTGGTATATTGTATAGTGTTTATATAACATTTAAAATTTGGATAGAACCTCCCAAAAAGGATTATTTTTAAGTGCTTACTAAAGCTGCACACCCCACCCATATCCCTAACACTAGGAGGTAGACTATTCCACGCCATAGAACCAGCAGCGACAAAATCTATCATAATACCCTGCCTTATTGGATTGATTTATGAATCAGGCAAACCAGAATAAATAAAGTTACATCAATCCAGACGCATCACAACGTATGAATTGTTAAGAGTTCACAAGGATTGTTCTCCCATATATTACATTTACTTTCCCTATCACTCTTTTCTATCACCAAGACTTTGGATTTCGCAACATTCATTCGTAGATCTTTCTCGTTCCATCTCTCATACAATTGACTGATTACAAATAGCATCACAACAATAAACTAAAACTTTAATTTAAAAAAATATCTGTTGTTGAGACTAAAATGCTAAATTTTCTATAAGTTGTTATTGTTAAAATATTATAGTTTCTTTGGTTACCCTTATTGCAGCTTAGACAATTGATATACTGATAATTTCATTAACAGTAAATCAAGTCATTCCTTCCATGCATAAGGTCATAAATTCAAAGAGATTTAGACTTGATCTTGTTTATCGGGTTAAGTATGTATACAACCATGAAAAAAACATCTATGCAACAAACAAAGAGATGGCCTTTATTGTGACATTAAAATTTAATTGCCTTCCTATCCTTCAAGTGAATTTATGGTTAGTCTTATCAATGCATTATTTACTTATTTGTCATGAAAACTTTTTTTTTCTTCTGACTATTTTACTTGACAAAAAAGGTTTTTTATCTATATAATTTTATAATGATAATAAAAATACATATTCCGTACAAAAGAAGAAGAAGAAGTAGTATGTACGAAAGAGGGCGGAATAAATGCAACAGAAATTAATGCGTAGATAAAACGGATGTTTTTTTTTTAAGATGAAGAAATGAGCTTAAAAATTGTTTGAACACTTGATGAGAAGTAATGATGAAAGAATAGCTAAGTGAGTATACAAGTTAGAAGTGCAAGGTGTCCATGTAAGAGATAGACCGAGAATTACATGACTGGATCGAATGGACCAGATTTTACAAGGTTAAGTGAAAAGTTTGAATAATAGAAGATTGTTGATGAAATGTATGAATGTGGAGAAGACGGAAGTTGTGTTCTTGGATAGAAAAGTTTGGAGATCCGTTCTCTCTGCCTACCCCGCAAGGGACACGGCGTGATGGTTTGTATGTATAATGGATAGATCCGTATTAAAGTGAGCATTAAAATGCAAATTATGAAAAATAATTGTAGTGAATGTCGTGTTATCTATTACAGTGCTACTTAAATAGTGGAACCGGCGACGGTAGTCTTTACATATTGTATATCTTTGAATTCAGTAAAACTATATTTACAAAAACATTTTCAATACCCACTCTATCTTAAAAATATTAAATTAAATAACTTAAGTACTGTTGAAAAATATATACTGGTCCACACAATGAGAAATTTTGAGTTGCCACCATCTTTCTATCCTTACACTCAACGTTTTTATTATATTTTCAATTTGTTAATAATAGTGGGCTCGAATCCCGAGTTAGAGCGCTCTTAAGGAGTCTGCTTTCTAAACAGCGCTATATAAATTGTCCTTTTATTATTTTTATTAGCACTGACCTATTATACACTTACAGTCAGACACTTAAATACATATCCACACAAACATATACAAAAATGCATCAGTATATTGAAGTTACCGAAGTTGTGACTAACTTATTATCCATTTCTTAACGCTCTCATGAAACAGTTTATTTCTCTCATCTCATAAAATCGTGTTCAATAAATACGAGTATAAGATCTAAGAAATCGGCTGCATTAAAAAAATGCAATCATGAAAAGCGTAACTTGCATTTTGAACTTTAGTAAAATGTCTTCAGTTTCCTGCACTGTATCTCCAAGTTATCCTTTTTTTTTTTCAAATATCTTCCTGGAGTGTCAAGGTTTACACGCTCAGTATAACAAGATAGAAAATATCGGAGAATGCAAAGATGACTAGTTTCTTCACTAACAATGATGAAATAATATATTAATGAATTACACCTCCAATTATTAATTCAAATTATGTTAACTTTATGATTGCATCAGTGCCTTTCATATTCTGCACTGAATATGCAGTCTATTGTTTGTTCACATTCAATCTAAAAGTGCTTGTCCTATTTATTTGATCAGTCTATATAGCGGCGTCATTGTACAGTAGACTCGATTATCTGGGGTTGCGTTAACCAGATTACGGATTAATCGGAGTAAAAAAGTAGTAAAAAATCGTAATTAAAAGTAGTAAAAAATCTGAATATTTATAACATTTCTAAATATTATTTATGAAACATAATATGTACAACCAGAAAATATATTGGCGAAATTATTCCATGTCAAATCACACACGCTTTCCACCTTAGATTTAGAACTAAGAAACTAAGATGAAAACATAATAGATGTGTATGGATGTAGGTGTAGGGTTTGGTAAAAGATGCGTGCCAGGATAAAATTAATTAGAAATCTATTCTCTTTGCCTGCCCCAATAGGGACATGGCGCGGTGGTGATGATTATAATAATGACCTTTGCAGTACATTGTTTTAAATCAATAATATTAAATAAATTTTTGAAATACACGAAAAATTTAAAAATTAGGTATTCAGGAAATATTAACCAATATGGAATTGTAAAACAGATTTTTTTATATTTGGGTGTTTTTAAAAAATTTATTATAATTTTACTACTTGACCAAATCTAAAAAAGAAAATCCATCCAAGGTACATACATATATACCATCACACTATGCCCCTTTTGGGGAGTAGAGGTGGGGATCAGTCCTGCCAAAAAGTGTTGTTTTCAAATGTTTCCTAAAGCTACACATGGCATCCATATCTCTAACACTGAGAGGTAGACCATTCCACTCCACAAAACCAGCAAAATTTATCATAATACCCCACCTCATCGATTTGGAACAATCAGTTTATTAGATAATGAAGAAATCAACTTCAAAGTTTTACTTCTCTCCGAAGCCACATCTCGCAAACACAGATTCGAAAGATACATTGAATACCCATTAAGGGGCTTGAATACAAAGAGACAAAGTTTAAAATCAGTTAGCTCGTGACACTTAAGCCAGTGTACATGATCCCTTTAACATTCTTAAATGTTAGCTCGTGACACTTAAGCCAGTGTACATGATACCCTTTAACATTCTTAACTGTTAGCTCGTGACACTTAAGCCAGTGTACATGATACCCTTTAACATTCTTAACTGTTAGCTCGTGACACTTAAGCCAGTGTACATGATCCCTTAAACATTCTTAAATGTTAGCTCGTGACACTTAAGCCAGTGTACATGATACCCTTTAACATTCTTAACTGTTAGCTCGTGACACTTAAGCCAGTGTACATGATACCCTTTAACATTCTTAAATGTTAGCTCGTGACACTTTAACCAGTGTACATGATACCCTTTAACATACTTAAATGTTAGCTCGTGACACTTAAGCCAGTGTACGCGATACCCTTTAACATTCTTAACTGACTTTACGGATACGGACTGACATATTGAAGTTTGTGTATTGTCTTTTATTTTGATATTTTGAAGGAATGAAACATAGAAAGTCAAAACATTTGTAAAAGTTTTACGAGAAGGTGTATGGATGTCGAAGAGTATAAGGGTGTTTGTCGAGATAGGAAAATTTGTTGCTCTATCCTTTGCCTACTCTGACAGGTGTGATGGTATGTATGTGTAATGTCTTTGGGCCCAGTAATCGAGCCTTCAAGTTTAAAACTACTAGAGTAGGCACAGAACTTGCAGTTGGTTATTGCTTGTATTGGCACACAACCACACTTGAAGAAGCAACAATACGCGCACACGTGACAGTGAGTGCGAGTATTGCTACCAGATGAGAATTTTTTTTTTTACCAGACTGGAACGGTATTTTTTTTGTGTACCATTGAAAATTTAAACCAAAACTCGCGAGTGGAAGTCAAGTGTTCAACGATCCATAGAATGCTAATTTATGTATCAAAAATTATATGCACTGTAAAAATGAATAAATTGGTATAAAATAAAAATCTTAAAAACGGTTTTTCTGATGTCAGATTTTTCCTTTGATTTCAAATGACTCAAAAACTGATTTTTATGTTTTTGTGAAATACATGCAGGTATCATTCGTTATACATGATTGATTCTTCTAATTGATAATAAAAATAATAATTGTTTTTAAGGTTACGTTTTTTTTCATTTCAAACAAAGTCATCAAGATTTATTAATTTCTGTGTCCGAACCATCAATTGTTAACTATGCCACGTGTTTCCAGTAGAAGAAGATTCCCCTATATTTTACATCAATCAGGTCTTGCCCAAAGCATGTAGTCCAGATGTTCGGACAAAGTAGCTGTTATGAGTCATAGCCCCTCAATTGCATTCAGTGCTACTTTCGTTCAAGAAACCCCATCTCTGCATGCTCACCGTGCATCTAGTCAGGTTCCGAGTTTCGTGATTAGAATCAGTGTATTTGACTAGTTACGTGATTATTCCTAGAAACAAATAATCGCGTAAAGCGAAAGATACCTGTTTATGTTTTGTTTGTAGATATTTAAATTTGATGTGAAAAAATATTTTTTGTTTAATTTTTTTTAAATTAAAATCAACTTATTGATCGTGGTGTATGTAATCAAAGTGCAAAACCAATTCATATTATTTATTTAACTTTTTTTTACTTACAGCTCAACTTATTCCAAAGAAATTAATCGAAGTTGTATTTGAAATTCATAAATACTCAAATATTTCAAAAACTAAAGTTGTTATTGTACGATCGTATAAATTTGTACGATTGTAAAATTACAATTGTATAAATTTTTTTCGATCAAGTATTGCCACAATAAAAAATTAAGTAAAGTGTTGCTACAGTTGTAAAAAATAACATCATTAATTAAAATAAAGTGTCGTATTTTAATAAAAATGTGTAAAAAGTGTTCCCTCATTTGAAGATTAAAAAAAAGTTGTAGTTATTTTGAATCGTGACAAAGGGAGAAGTGAGCGGACAGTATAGAAATGTCGGGCATGTACGAGTCGAAGAGGGTGGTCTGGTGACCCAATGAGTCGGCCGTGACCGGCTTTGGGACGATGGGCTCTCGAGGGGGTGGCATGGACACAGAGCTGCCCCTCGGGGGTGCCAGCTCCACAGGGCACCTCTCCACTACGGGAGTTGCGTTTGCCGGTACCGGTGAGTAATATATCTTAATCGTTTTATGTAAAAAATTTATATGTACATAGATACCATCACGCCATGTTCCTTTTCGGATAGAAAGAGAGAACAGATCTCCACACCCATTTATCCATGCACATGACTTTCGCCTCGTCATATATACTCTCCCGTTACCTTTTCTTTAGTAAAAAAAATCACCAACTACCGCTTCCACTCTTCCTCGTAAGTGGATGAAATTAAGGGTGTGGGGGAAATTGGTGATAATCCACTCTAAATATTTTTTTTATAATTCCTTTCGAAGACGTTTTCTTATCCAAAGATATTATTATATTACTCTTTTGTTGTGTACACTACAACCTGGTGAATTAAGTGACGTTTGGCAATCTCTTACCACGAACCAGAAAAATGCCAGGCCTTAAGTAAAAACTATTCTAAAACCCTTCTTTTTATAAAAAAAAAAATCAGGTACCAAATGGGAATTGAAGACGAAACTCCCAGGCTAGAATACATGTCTATTACCAAGTAGCCACAAAGCATGCGTTCATTGGATATTACTGTTTTAAACACGTCTTTCATTAACAACTTATCGCTAATCGAAGATTTGCGATTTTACATCTTCATATTTAAAATGCGCCAACTTTCAATTCACAAAATAACAGGACAATAATTTGGTTCTTGTAAATGAAATGGAGCTCCACTCGGTTGGAAGATATTTGTCTAATATTAAAATATATCTGGGGTTACGGGTTCGATTCCCACAGCACATCGATCAATAATTCCCTGGTCTAGCTACTAAAACAACATTCTTTTGCCAAAATTCTTCTTTATTCATCAACATAGTCTCCTTCAAGAGCGATACATTCATTCCAACGCTTGAAAACGCAAAAACTCCTGTATATTTCACGTAAACAGTGCCAAACAGCGCTCTGAATCATCGATGCATTGTTTTTTCTGTTCCATTGTGAGCAAACGCGGCACCCATTTCGAAAAAAAACTTTTTTATGACCAAATGTTCATGAAAAATAGTGTAAACACTACCAAATGGATGTCAGCTATCTCACGCAACTTTACTTGGCGATTTTCCATCACGATTTTGAGTTTTTTTTTATGTTTTCTGGTGTAACAGCTTCATCTGGACGACCAGAGCGTTTACCATCATTTGTCTCTGTATGACCGCGTTTGAAATCAACATACCACCAACAAATGGTGGTTTTCGACGGAGCAGAGCCCGGATAACACTTTTCGACCCATCGCTCAGTTTGAACAGTTTTTTTCCCCATTAAAAAGCAATGTTTTATCAACACGAAATTCGGTTTTTTCCATTGTTTTGAAAATAGCAAAAGTAGCGTCACTAAAACCACTGTAACTCAATGACACAATGTAGGAATGTCATGAAAGTTTGACACGTAACTTTTAAAGGCTGGTACTAACTGAGAATGGTATGGATTTGTTATTAGAGGCGCCATCTGTTGGTTAGTCCCGGGAATTGTTGATTGATATGTTACAATACTCGTATAATACAATAATATTAATTTAAACAGGGTTTTCTCTCTTAGCTTAAAATAAATTAAAGTTATTTTAGATGATTTAGGATAACCATTTTACACCGTATCCCTCAAATAATATTTACAGTTACTATCAAAATAAAACATTCCTCAATTTTCAAGCAACCTTCAGATTTAGCCTCCTTTCACAGTAATGGGGTGAAACCCTGCAATATCTCCGATATTTTCAGCCAAACAAATAGAAACTGACCTTGATAGACATTCGATTCATAATATGCATTGCACAAGCAATCAATAAAAGTCCTCAAATCCATGATATTGTGTAAAAAGACGATTTGGAAAAACATATGCTTATTAAACACAGCCCTTTGGCACTGACTGCAAGAATCACATAGATTTTGTCGGTATCGAAAGGAAAGAATGTTTCCTGCTTTACTGTACCCTATTGATACTCGACTATACTTCAGACATTGTAGCACGGGTCCTGTGACAGTTCACAAATTTGACCCAATACAACCTTGTAATGACATTCAGTAATTTTAATTATTTTATCAACTTTAATATAAGCCTCGATTCTAATAAATAGCAAGTTATTTAGGTAAATACATTACAAAAAACTAACAATAATGACAAATGAATACATCTTGTTACAAATTAGCAAAAATGTGGCAGTTTGTTTAAATCAAATAATATTTGGTGACGTTTGCCAAAAGTCACTACATTAATCTGCATTGGCTAGGGATGGAGTATACGATAATTGGATTTTCGATTTTTTTATACCTAAAATTAAATGTAATTAGTATTAATTCATAGTGGATCTTGGCCTATTTAAAGATAGATACAAATCATACAATACATTAGAAAGTCAGTATAATGAAAATTAGGAATTAAAATGTCAGTTTAGAGAAAAACAATTTATCGATTTATAAAAAAATTATTCGATTTAAAAAAAAAAAGATTTTATCCCATCCCTTTGAGACATGACGTTTAAAACGTCGCAGGACCCATCCTACATTTTCTGAAGTATAGTTTTCTCAAACAATTTGCATGATTTTACTGGAAACATTTCATTATATTATGTCAGTTATAAATAAATTTATTTCTAAACTTTTTGACGGAGAGTGGTTTCGGAATCTCCTTGTCATGATCGAAAAAAGTGCTACGAAATTTTCCAGAAGTTGCTCCATGTCATCACTGCTGTTCTCCAGTCTTTCGGTGTGTAGTCATTTTCCTTTCACTCGTCAGTGCTCACTTTATCACAACCTAAGACTTTTTCTTCTTCATGTCTTTTGCAGCCATTCATACTACTTCTAGACTTATCTTCCAAACCCTCGTCATTCTCAACTGTACAAGACTCACTATTATTTCTACTACTATCACCACTTTCGAACAGTTCCTCAAAATATTCCTTCCATCTAGAACGAATCATTGTAATTCATATCAGTAAAATGTTCCATTATAGAATGCTGACAAAATGTATACACTATAAACAGAAGTACAATTGATAGGCGTAATTAGGTAAATAGTTATGGAGAACTTCAAAAGAATAACTACGATATACACATTTTCATACAATAGATATGAAGAATATTAGACTTGCTCCATCACTGACATGTTTTAAAAAGCGACTCAAGAAACTCTTCATTTCAAGTCAGTAATATAACGTGTTTCATTCCCGATTTTCCTTTTCTCTCTACAATCCCTTCCTTTTTCCTCTGATTGATGATATCTCACTTTTATTTTTATTATGTGTACTGTTCATGAATTTTGTGCTGGTGAATAATGATTTGACAATTTTTTGCAGCCATGTATGTAACTTCCTTTATTTAATTTTATCTGGTTGGTTGGTAGAGATTGCTGCCAGACAATAAGCCCATAAGAACGTTTTTTTTTAAGGAAGAATAATGACTGCATTAAATTTTTATTTTTGACAGCATCAGTATCATTAATTTATTTCGTAAAAAATAGAAATTGCTCCAGAAAATTTACATATTTGAAAAATAACATGAAATTTTAGAATCTCCTTGGGATAGTAACTCAGCAGCCATGAAGTTATAACATTTGATATGACCTAAAAACTCAAAGATTTATACATACGAGTATTGAACAAATAAATGGATTCTTCAGAATTCACAAACTTTATATAAATGAAATAATTATTGGTTTATCTATTCTGCATAGTGCATCTCCATAGAATATTAAAAAGCTGAAGTTATAGTTATTGATAGAGGAAGCAAAAATGTGTGTGAAAAAGGAAACATTATAGCAGGTTGAAACATTGCACCGGATAATGCTACGGATACCCTGGACGGATATGGCCAGCAACACAAGGGTTCTTCAAAGAGCCAAAGTTGATAGAGAGTTGCTGACTAATATTAAAATCCGAAAGGTGTCCTATTTGGGTCATGTACTTAAAGGAGAAAAGTACAAATTACTGCACCTGATCATCCAAGACAAAATAGAGGGTCGAAGAGGTGTTGGCAGGAGGCAAATCTCCTGGCTCCGCAATATACGTGATTGGACTGGTATGAGGAGCGTTGGGGATCTTTTTTGGGCTTCCGGGGACAAAGATATCTACTCTCAGGTGATATTCAACGTTGGGGGGACCTGACATGACATTGAGAAGAATAAGATAGTAGGTTGAGGAAATGTTGTATATTGGAAGCATGTTCACATTGAGTGGATATTGAAAGAAAAGTAGCAGCAAGCAATAGAGGAATGGTGGGTTATACAATATGTTTACCAACTATAACCTTTCAAGAGAAGTAAAACTGGCTACTTATATTGGAATCTTGATCCCAACACTAGAATATTAAAGCGAAATTTGATTGTGGCAAAAAAGTGATAATGGGGTAGAAATGATTATGTTGCGTGGAATGTGTGGAAAAATAATGTGTTACAGAATAAAGAATGTGGACATTAGCAAAAAATACAGATATGAAGAAGATGTAGTGTTTTAAGTGAAGAGCTGAGCATTGGGATGGTTCGGCCATGTTGAAAAATTGAACTATTTATAAAAATAATGTATTCAACTAGTATAGAAGGTATGAGAAGTTGACGAAGACCAAATTAATCAAATTCTGAATTAGGGAGTAATGAAAAAAACCTTTATTATAGAATGACATTCTTAATGAGTGTATGAACGTAGGAGAAACGTGAGATACATGTACCAGGATAGAATAAAGAGAAGACCTGTTCTCTCTGCCTACCCTAATAGGAACATGACTAACTTTAATCTTTGCTTCAAGGATGATGATTTATTCTGCAAACTAAAACACTTTATGGATTTATAAAACATTAGCAAGTGAGTTGTATGGATTTGAAGATTCATTTTAAATAATCTAAAAATGTTCACAGTTTTTCTTTTCAAAAAAGATGAATATTTATTGCACAAAGAAGCATGACAAACGATGAAGCCAAATGGAATGTTAAGTGGGGTTCCAACTCCAGTCCGTGCGTTGGAACAGACACTTTCGCATATGACTTCACCACAAACATTTTTAATGATGCATTTTGCATGTTGTATGAGAGCGAAATTCAAATGAGCACTTTGTGTGTTAAGAAAGATCATAAATGAGAATGAAGACTCTGAAGGAAACTGTTTATTAGAGATGATTTCCCGAGTGCCTGTTGCCATCTCACGTGAACGTTGTATTATCTCAATGCCAGCATTTCCAGTTGAGTTATTTTGAAGTGAATTTGTCGAGTTACAACTACTAGATATGGTCCAAAAATCATATGCATTTTTGTAGAGCACACACTAATATTTATTTCATTCACGGTCAATGCTGACTTAAAAATAATTTCCATTTTATATTTCTTATGTGATCAGTCGATAGAATTGAAGTTGTCAAAAATATATATTAATTAAAATATAGAATCATGTCTAGCCAGTTTTAGTGCTTATTTTAATATGTAAGGGTCAGATTGATAAAATATAGAATCATGTCTAGCCAGTTTTAGTGCTTATTTTAGTATGTAAGGTTCAGATTGATAAAAATCTAAAGAGGTGTCAAAAGAATTCAAAATAGAGCAGTAAAAGGTATGCTTAAAATTTTGTTGATTGTGTCACGCTCTTGAACAAATTTTGATCTGCTGAAATGCTAACAATTCTGCATATTGTAATCCAGTCCCATTGGAAATTGTTATTATACCACAATATCCTTCTGCCATGCCTAACTTTAATATTTGCTTCAAGGATTAGTTGAAGGAAACTATATTTGGGGTTGTGAAGGATGCAGCCAAGATATCCCACTTTTCTCTTGATGGCTTACTTAATCTATCAGTATCAATTTTAGGGAAGGCTTGTTCATTTGTCATTCTCCTTAACAAATGGATATATAAAATTCTAAAAGCAATAAAATTAAATAATGAAATTAAAAGAGTCAAACAACTTTTATTAATATAAAAATTTGTTTAATTATATTTTATTACATATTATTGCTTCATTAAAAGATATGCAAAATTTGAGATGCATTGAAATTTGAACACTTTGTTCTGTAATTGCCTCAATTTTAGATAAGCTGTAATTCTTCTCCCTGGCTCCATCCCAACTCATTGTCTGCGAAGACTGTTGGGATCAGCTCTCCTCGTCCTCAGGTTGTATGCTCTTCTGTCCCGGACTACGTCCCACAGGCCGTGCCTCTGCATCAGGTTATCTTTTTGCACCACCCATGAATTCTTTGGTCTTCCTCTGGTTGTTATTTGAGGAAGATCCATGGAGATTGCCTGGTTCACAATGTGATCCGGTGCTCTGCGTCCAACCCATAATCTCAATCATCTCAATCGCCTCTCCTCCATCTTGCTGTTGATGTCTGGAACACCTAGGCTTCCACGAATGCGTGAGCTTTTTTTTTTGTCTCTTAGGGACACACCAGCTGACCATCTTAGCATGCGCATTTCAGCAGTTTCTAGTTGCCTAGAGTAAGAGTTATACATCGTCCAGCATTCGGAGCCATAGAGGAGTGCGGGTCTGACAATCGTTTGGTATACTTTTCCTTTTAACTTTTGGCACGTTTGGTATACTTTTCCTTTTAACTGGCATTTTCGGATCACATAGAACTCCCGTCATTGATCTAAACTTCATCCATCCCATTCTAATTGTATGTGTTACATCTGCTGCACATCCTCCATCGCTATGGATAGATAAGCTGTAATTGTAGGAAAGAAATCTTTGGATTCTTCAATACATATATAATAAATAACCACATAATTAGAAAAGGTTTGTCAATTCTCAAAATATGGACATACAACATATAAAGGGTAGATTTCTCTAATCCAACTTTGTTGGAAAACATAAGGTTTTATGTTCCTGACAACTTTCGAGGTATAGAAATATTGACCTATTTAGACTGGCAAAAGTAGAACTAACCTACCAAGTGCCCTTCCTCTGTATCACGGGCTGTTCCTTTTGAATAAGGCCTCAGTCTTTCATTTGTCATTTCCGAAAATGTTTATAAAATA
This sequence comes from Odontocerum albicorne, assembly GCA_949825065.1. Classification (NCBI taxonomy): domain Eukaryota; kingdom Metazoa; phylum Arthropoda; class Insecta; order Trichoptera; family Odontoceridae; genus Odontocerum; species Odontocerum albicorne. The sequence continues at coordinate 19,033,973 of OX463860.1, read as the reverse complement.
AGTATTTAGAGCTTTCTTAGTAATGGGAGTTAGTTATTTCAGCTAAACAAATATTTCTTGTTTACTAATTTTTATTTCTTGCTGCTGTATATAAGTCTCTTTAAGCTTTGTATGTCATTTGATTTTTCTTGTTTACCATACATATTTTATCTTTAAGCTTTCTATGTAATTGGGTTTAACCTGCACATATGTTTATAAAATAAATTAATTTTCCAATAGGACTACTTGAAACGGTCATTCTACAAATTTTAATTGAAGAGGTCAGAGGAAAGATTAGGAAAAAGATGTTAAAAACTACAGTATTCGGAAGGGTCACGATATTAAACTTTTATACTATGAATATTGATCATGAGGTGATTCATGAGAATTAAACTAACTTTTATACTATGAATATTGATCATGAAGATATTGCCTCTAGTATACCACACAACCGATTAGGGAATACAATCTCTATCTTTTTCAGTAGTCTGTAAGAGGCAGATATTCGCAGACTCCAGGATGAACCATCCATCCTCAGGCTTTGAGGCCATTGGGTTAATTCCCTTAAAACAAATAATTACAATAGCCATAGATTCCTTATACAAATTGTATAAATAATAAATATAATTTGCACAATTTGATATTGCCACCAACCAGACTGTACTAAAATGAAATGTCTAAATATATTTAAAATGATGTTATTAAATTAGTATTAAATCTTATCTTATCCAGGTCGTATGCACCACTCGCTGAGTACCCCGGCGGGGGTGGACTGCGGTGGGGGCGGGAGCAGCAGCCTGTTCCGAACGCCTCCAGCCACGCCCAAGAAGGGAGGAAAGATGCTCGCGGTCAGGGTGCAGATGTTAGACGACTCCATCACCATGTTTCAAGTGCAGGTAAATACTCATTTATACTTAATGGCTCAAACACTAATTTAGCTAAGTTTGAAATATCTCTGCTTTTAAAACAATAAAACATTTTTTTTTAGTGCTTGATGCTTTTCTGTTATTGCAAAGGAAAAATGCGAAACAAACCAAAAAAATTATATCTTCAGATATGTATAGTGACGATGCAGTGAAACTGTGTTGTGACTTGTGTGTGAAACAGGATGGTCGCTTACTGCATTTAACTAATTTCTTTAAAAATACATATTTTACTTCAGTTATTTGAATGTATCGTAAAGTGTTAGTCTCAATATTAGAGGAAATATTTTAAATTCATATTTTATAATGTTCTAAAAATATCCAGAACCGAGTTACAATACAAACAAGACTACAATACCTCGTGTATCTTCTCCGAGTGGAGGATGAATGAATGGTACTTTGATATTTGAATAATTGACATCCAATTTGCTGCGAGCTGATTGTGGAATAACCCCGTCGCGGCTGCAAGGTCTCTGTACTTCATAGCTCCCGAGGGAGTGACCTTCATTGAACTTACCTTCGCTGTGGGCTTTTTTTTCTAGTTCGAGTCTCGCCAAAACTATTTCTTATTAATGATACTTTTTCTTTTTCTCTATGTTTAACAGAGGTTTTTACGTTTTCTAGTTTTGAAGTAAATTTCTTCAGGAGTGATGAATCAACTTTGTTCTATCCTGATTCTCTTGATAATTTCAATGTTTAAATAACTTTTAAAGTATTTATCATAAAATTACTTTGTAAATTACTATTTTTGATAAATACAAGACGAATTTGCAGTCCTGATTGGAACTTTCTAATATTAACTTGTCAATTTCTGTCATGAAGTCTTTGTCACATACAAAACAGTATAATAAATATTAATTTAAGAAACTACACTAAACTTAAAAATTTAAATTATAATAAAAATTATGAGAACAAAGCAAGCTTTTTTCGAGGATCTCAGCTCTTCAGTTCTTTTTCTCTTCTAATCTAAAAATTATGTTTTTTTATTTAAAAAAATGAAGATTTATTTCCTTGTTCTTTTTAGTGTTATGTTTGCTTAGTTTTTTCACTCAAATAATCTTCATAATGATAATTAAATTAAAATAAATTCTTGTGTGTGAATAATAATATTTTGATTTATCAAAGGTTTCAGCTTCAACTTTGTAGAACTCCATATTATAACTATATCTTTTACTACCTAGATCTATCCAGAACTGTTTGAAGTTCATTCAAAGTGAAACATCTAAAAACAGATATCACCCTAAAAGCATATTATTGGTGATAATAATTTATATTGTTCCGATTTGTAATAAAAGATGTCCCATTATTTTCACTTTTGTAAATAAACTGAAGCACGCGCTGTAATAATTCAATTAAACAATTGAAATAATTTCTTTTTATCCATGTCCTGATAAAGTGTTGAATAGATGATAGTCACTAGTGAAGATATTTTTGTTTTCACATTCTTAATGTGGCGGAGCGGTATTGTTGTGTTTAATGCAGGCTTTTATTTGAGAAGTTGTTATAAAATGTGTTTATAATAGTTAGTAGTTAATCCTGTGAATATTTTATACACACGCAACGTTTTATGACATAACAGTTTAAAAACGTCAAAAAAAATTAATTTGAAACCATGTATGGTGCGGGTTAATTGTTTAGTATTTAATAATAAATTACTTTGTTGTTCCACTAATAACATTAACCCCCATGACACATTTTTCTACCTCCTATTTTGATACTCTTCAGGTGGAAGGATCTCAGTTTATTATGAGAGCGATGCTTAGGTCATTGTGCCAGTTGGACCTAAAAGTTGCTCTTACAACAAACCAAGATCATACTCCCCGAAGAGTGCCTCACGATAGGAAGTAGAAACATGTTTCGTGGGGATCGAAGTAATTGTTGGAATATTTTTTTTATTTACTATTAATTATTTGATGAACCATTGTTGTTTTTCTTATTTTAACATTGATTTTTATTTAAAAATAAATTATTTCGAATAAATAACTAAAGTCATACTTGAATGTAACCAAATACTTAAAATTTTTATCATTTTGAAAAAGAACTAGCCATAAATAATTTGGGATTTATAATTTTTAAACAGACCAGATAACATCGGTCCTCTTGCTCCGTCCGTAACCCTTTCATATCCACTGACCAGCACGTAATTTGATTATCTTTAAACTTGACCCAGTGAACTGCTCGCCAGACAATGCCGGTTTACAATGGGCCCTGACAGCCGTTTATGTCCGAGCACATAATGGTTGGTATCTCCGTTGAGTATGATAATAAGTGAATGATTTGTTTCATGCTAAATTGTATGGTAATAAGATAATAATGGATGTAGAAAAGTAAGGTTAAGTCCTTTAAAAAGGTTAACAAGTATCATATGACTGAGGGATTATTTTCGTAACCTTCTCAAGCCTGGTGTATATTTATTTATTTTTATTTAGAAGGAATAAAATTGGTAGTATGTGAGAATAGCTGTTAATGCTAGTATGAAATCCAAGATATTTAGAAGGAATAAAATTGGTAGTATGTGAGAATAGCTGTTAATGCTAGTATGAAATCCAAGATATTTAGAAGGAATAAAATTGGTAGTATGTGAGAATAGCTGTTAATGCTAGTATGAAATCCAAGATATTTAGAAGGAATTAAATTGGTAGTATGTGAGAATAGCTGTTAATGCTAGTATGAAATCCAAGATATTCGCTGGATTAGATTGTTTTGTTTGCTCATTCTGTTTTAGTATTGGTAATTTTTCTCTTTTGGCAGTGTTTTGAAATGTACATTGTTATTTTTTCATTTTATCCATAGTTAAAACATGTATATAATATTTAAACTACTGTGTTTTATGATGAGAATATCAAGAGAATTGAACAGCACTGATATCCTTCGAAACTTATATAATTATCTATTAAGATCCAAATTAGAATATGCATCTACAGTTTGGACTACTCATCAGCTCAAATATAAAAACAATTAGAACAAATACAAAAAAAATCCTCAGATATCTATGGTACAGAACAAAAGACGATTACCCAAAATATGCTCACCATGTCGAACTTCTCACGGTGTGTAACTATAGAAGCCTCCAAACAAGGAGGCGATATTCCTACTAAAGGTTTTTCAAGGTTGCTTTAACTGTCCCATGGTACTAGAAGCACTAAGTTTATATGTATCTAATAAATATAGCCATTCAAGGAATCACCCTCTGTTCTACATATCAACTTACAGAAAGAATTTCATGGCTAAACATTCTGTCACGCGTTGTATAGAGATATTGAACCAACTGAATGACACTGTGGATATATTCTCGGCCCCGCTTAGCAGTATGAGAAGAATCCTGGCTGGTATTCTTCCTTGCGAATAAGCTAACTAGAAGCAGACCCTCTTTGTGTAACAGGAGAAATGAACGGGAAACAATGGAAGCTTCTAATGAGAGAAATTATACACTCTAGCATATTGTGAGAATGTTAGTCCAATGGACAAGGCATCTTATTTTATGATCATATTTTACTGAATATTTTTTTATTGTTTTATTTTTATTTTTTTATATTCATGTTTCATATGAGAATCAATTATATTTTTTGTACCTCAGAATAATAATCAGAAACATTGTATTTTTTTTAACGTAATTTAAAGTGGACACTTTCAAATTATACGGATCTGGGTTTATAGTCTTATTTGTCATGACCTCACGTCGTCCTTTACTGTCCATGCAGTGAGACTCTGGAATCAGTTACAAACCAATATAAGACTCGCTCCGTCCTTGGCATGCTTTAAGAAGCGACTGAAAAAACTCTTAATTTCTAGTCAGTAAAATAACGTGTTTCATTCCTGATTTTTCTTTTCCTTTCCTCTCCACCATCCTTTCCTTTCCTTTTGATTGATGATATCTCACTTTATATGAAAAATAGTATTCGGGTGATTGTCCGTCTTTGTGGGGTTTGTGGGCATGTTCTCACGTATATGTTTATGGATTTCGTGGGGATGGATAGTCATTTGAATGATTTGTGCGACCACGTAACTTGCTTCATTTACTTTTGTCTGGTTGGTTGGAAGAGATTGCCGCCTGGCAATAAGCCCGCCAGATTGTATTGCAATAAAAGTGTTAAATAAATAAATAAATAAATAAATAAATAAACTAGGTTTTTGCCTGTATCTTACAGAGGACATATGAACATGAAAAAAAGGTCATAAATTTTTACCTATTGTTGATTGTCATTAGTTTTTTAATTGATTTTTGGTTTTACGTATAAGTTAAAATCAAGTGTTAAGAAAGATAAAGAGGAGCACTCAGAGATGGTATAGGCACGTAGAACTAATAAATGATGAAAGTGTTAAGTAAGATAAATAGGAGCACTCGGAGATGGTATAGGCACGTAGAACTAATAAATTATGAAAGTGTTAAGAAAGATAAAGAGGAACACTCAGAGATGGTATAGGCACGTAGAACTAATAAATGTTGAAAGTGTTAAGTAAGATAAAGAGGAGCACTCAGAGATGGTATAGGCATGTAGAACTAATAAATTATGAAAGTGTTAAGAAAGATAAAGAGGAACACTCAGAGATGGTATAGGCACGTAGAACTAATAAATGTTGAAAGTGTTAAGTAAGATAAAGAGGAGCACTCAGAGATGGTATAGGCACGTAGAACTAATAAATGATGAAAGTGTTAAGTAAGATAAAGGGGAGCACTCAGAGATGGTATAGGCACGTAGAACTAATAAATTATGAAAGTGTTAAGAAAGATAAAGAGGAGCACTCAGAGATGGTAAAGGCATGTAGAACTAATAAATGATAAAATACTAACATAACAAATACACAATGCAAACGTAAGTGGATGTCATGGAAGAGGAAGATCAAGGAAAGTACGGTTGAATCAAGTGAATGATATTTTGAAAGAAGGATTTGTAAAAATCTGAGAAATCGTCAGGTTGTATGAGAAGGTGTATAGATGTAGAGGATGCGAAAGATGTCATGTCATGATAAGAAAGTTTGACGCATTGTCTTCTCTGCCTACTCCGACAGGGAAATGGCGTGATGGTATGTATTTATGTATTAATTCCTTTGCTGAAAATTTTCATCAAGTTGATAAGTTGCGAGACCTAGTTACGAGTATGTACCACTTGATTCAATCAACATATCAATTTAAAGAAATTAACAGCCTCTCGTACAACTTCCTCGATACATTAATCAGAAACAGAAAAATGCTCGATTCAATGTCTCTGATGATTATTAATCACAAGACCATGTTACTATATTTACGAGTATTCCCGACAAGTATTATCCAATTGAAAAGATATTTTTCAGTTTTTTTTTTCCTCGATAGTTCCAAGGGTTCAGAAAAAAATTCTCCATTGTCTTTATATGAGAGTGTGGATATTATCCCAGGCTATATCCAAGTGTCTTCTTACTGGGGATTCTTAGTTACAGATCATTAGAGAGGGGAAGATCTCTTCGATTAGGTGTCCACTTTTTTGATTGCTGTGGTAATTTAGTTAACCCATCCGTCCTGAACAGTCTTAGTTTATATGTTCTGGATAATTATTTGAGAAAATACACCCATAGATTGTTCTATCAATCTATAAGTTGAACCAACCTTTAAGGGAATAAAGGCTGAAAAGATCCTTCGGCTTACTTAATTTATTTGATCTTGCCATGATAGTGTTATCTTTTTCATCTTTCTGGTTGATTGGAAGAGATCGCCATATGGCAATAAACCCATCAGGTTGTATTGTAGACAGTGAGAGTTAATTCAGTACAGTAGACTTTGTGCCACTTTTAATACATTTTTTAAAGAAAAAATATTACAAATCTATGATATTGTTAATCTTCCAGTTGAAACAGGCTTGTGGTAACAAATTCATTCTCTCAATGTCACCAAACTGAATGGTGTATTTGTATGTAAGCATGTTCTTTGTATAAGGTCAAAGATTTTACTTAAAAAGTTCTTTTTTATAAACTACGTAAAAACATTCGTTTTCTTTTATAATCTTACAAGTATTTATGTATAAAAAAAAGATATATTGATGATTAATGATATTATTTGACAATAATTGAGAAATTTTATTTGTAAAAATATTATGTTATAGCTTTGAATGTACGCATTTGACAAGTATAAATGATTTAGTCAAAACAAAGTAGTCAAGACTTGAAGACACAATCAAAAATCATATGACAAATTGTATGTTTTTTGGTAGATTTCGATAGAATTACTACTTATTACAGAGGCTCTCATGTCACAACTTGGGATAACATAAAACAGAAAATATCCATTCCTTTCACACACAGATGAAATCTACCTGATTCTGGCGGTCAATGCCAGAAGTGCTTTCATTTAGTACTCTCTAAAATAGCTCATTTCTTGTAAGAGATAAAGTCAAAGTGACGCCAAAAAAATTTGGACAAACAATGACCAAAAAATTGTACTACTAATACTCCTCATAATAACATACATTCAGCATGTTTAGAATGAAGTTAGCAACAACAATTCTTAACGACATCTATATACAAGAAGTACGAAACTGCAGTACTTTTGGGTCAACATATTATGAATGTTTAAAACTGGAATGCAACTGATGTATCTCATAAACAGTAAAATGATTTTTCACCAATTTGACTATCAATAAATATTAACTTTATTATTATTATAAAATTAACATCAGTATAATGGAATAATTACATAACACAAAAAGTTATCCCCTCTCTGGCAATTACCATTGTATTGATAATTATAATGTAATTCGCTACTATATAAGGTCAACACTGGAAATGATCAATTTTAAAATCAATTATTCAGGCTCATTAACTCATGTTAAAACTATGGCATAATCAACGAGGCATAAATATCTCAATCTTTCATCAATTCGATGTAATCAATATATAAATAATACATAATTTATCTATTTACAATTATATTCCTTTGTTAGCTGACATTTATCAGATGCCATGGTAATCAAGGAGACTAGCAATGGTACAGTAATTCTCATCAAAATTATACCACTATCACTCGGAGAACAGAACACCTCATTTTTCCACTATAATGCCTACTCTTCATACATGCACCTAATTCAATTTGTCTTACTTCTTACTCTTCTTTCTTTTAAAATTTTATTTACTTGGTCCAACCATACTTTTATTTTATTGTATTGTTGAATCTGGTTATAGGTTAAGGAAAAGTAAATATCAAATGTAGGATGCCAACGAGATGTTGAATATGTTAGAGAGACTAAAACATTTACATCCGATTCATATTTAACCTAAGGAAGTATGACCGCATGTCAAAGTTTCGGAATAGACTTGAAGTCACACTGGAGAGACCTTCACAGATGTGTGCATTGAGAATACATGGGGTTACAATGTGTGACAATACTTAATTAAGTGATTAGGGATGAATGTGAACTCAAGGCTGATGTGTTAAGTAAGATGGAGAAGAGCACTCATATGATTTGGGCATGTGGAACGAATGAATGAAGAAAGACTAACAAAAATAATGTATAGGGCAAATATTTGCTCTATTTTTTCTGGTTTGCTTGATACACAAATTTGTAGACTTCAGTCTGTTTTCAATGCAACTGCTAGGTTGAATATGGTACTCATAAATATTGCCATATTGGTATGCTTCTAAAAAGTCTACAATGGCTTAAGTAAGTATCATGAATGGATTGATTTCAAACTTTTTCTCTTTGTATTCAAGTCCCTTAATGAAATATTTCTATTGGCGTGTGCAACTTTAAGAAGCACTCAAAGACAGTATTTTTTGGGAGGTTTTATCAAAATTATTAAATGTGAGTGGAAGGCCAAAGAAAGTACAGTTGGATCAAGTGAATAATATTCTGAAAGAAGGAAACGTAGAAGTTTTATTGATGTAAAACAGGCTAAAGATGTGTCAGGATAGGAAATGCCTCTCTGCCTACCCCGACAGGGAAATGGCGTGATGGTATATATGTATGTTATTAGTTTATATTTTTTATTCATAAAAGAATCTTCTTTTTTAACAGCAATAACTTTTGACCCGCCCCGCCCCTGCGCACTCCTCAGCCCTAACGCAACGTTGCACTTGCTTGTATAAACACAGATGTTTATTATTTCACCTCACAGACACGTGGCATGGTTGGTAGTGATGTTTTATTGTCCATGCTTCACCATGTGGAAATGTACATGCGTGCTATTGTTCGCTTCAACTACACAAAGGATCTCTTGATTTTATATCTGGCCTTCGCTTTGTTTTATTTTGGCAGATTTCACTGTTTTTTGTTTTGTGGAGAATCGCAACTGCCAAGACAGGTTTGGACGTATAGTGAACTTTTTTGTTTGAATATACTTTTAAACATTTTACAGGTTTTCTTAGATTTTGTTTGCTGAATTTCATACAGGTGATTTTACAATTTTTTTTCCTGCCAGGCATGGAATAGGTGATGTGTCATTGTAAAGATTTTGATAATACACCGCAGTTATAAACTGCCACCAAATAATGTGAATCATAGTCTAGAAGTGGTTACTGACTTTATTTACTTAGGCTCCAGTATTACCAATAATGGAGGATGCGGGGCTGAGATGAATGGAAGAACTGGATTGGCAAAAAATGGAATGTTAAAGCTGGAAAAGATATTGAAGAGCAGAACTATCACCGTCACAACAAAAATGCGTCTAGTTAAGTCTCTCGTCTTCGCAATATTCATGTATGGCGCGGAGACTTGGTCTCTGAGAGCAAGCGAGATATGTAGAATAGATGCATTTGAAATGTGGTGCTGGAAAAGGATGTTACGAATCCCATGGACAGTAAGACAAACTAACGCCTCCATTCTCGATGAACTGAGCGTCATCGACAGATTGTTGACAATAGGCCTTCGTGAATCCTTTGATTCTTTGGACACATTGCTCGTGGCAAAGAAAACAGTTTGGAGAGGCTTGTGGTTGCTGGAGTCCTAATGTGTTGGATTGACTAGTACAAGATGCAATTGGATATCATTTAACAACTGCCCTTCGAGCAGCGGAGTGCAGACAGATGGAAAAGAGTCGTCAGAGGCTATCATAGGAGTCTCAATGCTCAGTCATGAGCTACATGACAGGATGATGATGATGTCTAAATTACCAAAATCCTCTCTCTCTTGATAAGCAGAGAAATGCAAATATACGTTTGAGCTGGAGTTTATCCATATTTTTAGATCGCCAAATATGATTATCAGGAAGCCATTAATAAATACGTGCAAACCTTATATATCTCGTCCAAAGCAAAGTTACTTCTGTAGAATTTTAAGTGTTTACAGTTTGTTTTTAAAACTAAAATCTTTCTTTGTACCAAGACAAATTTTGTCTTTGTCGTATTTTTTTTATATTATACAATCTTTGCATGATTCATTGACTGAATAAAAATATATACTATGCTAAATATGATGTGGCGATTTATGTCTTAAAACTAAAAATAATGTTTTTTAAAAGTTATATTGCTATTCGTAGAGTATGGCATAAATGATAGATTATTAACTGCAATTGCATCGCTATACAAAGACTGTAGGGCATGTGTCATTGTAAAGATTTTTTTCCTGCCAGGCATGGAATAGGTGATGTGTCATTGTAAAGATTTTATTTCCTGCCAGGCATGGAATAGGTGATGTGTCATTGTAAAGATTTTTTTTCCTGCCAGGCATGGAATAGGTGATGTGTCATTGTAAAGATTTAGATTTTTCTTTAAAATATATTTAAAGCGTGTTATAATAAGTAAAACGTTGATTACTCACGATTTGTTGACGTTTTTGAGTGCCACAACGCTTTGGACTCGTGTGTTACTTCAGATAAAATGGATATTTAAAGTAATTTTATATATTTAAAGTAATTTAATAATATATATTTAAAGTAATTTTAAACCACTCAGTAAATGGAGAACTTACTGAGTGGTTTAAAATTACTTTAGGCGTAAAGCAAGCATGTGTGATGTCACCTTGGTTGTTTAATTTATATATTGATTCATGCGGGCGCGATGTAAATGATGGTGGGAGAGGTGTAAAAATGAGTGATTTAAATGTATGTAGACTTCTGTATGCAAATGATATGGTTATGCTTGCTGAAAATGAAGGTAATTTAATAGCTATGATAAGTGAGTGAGCTATATGAGAGATGTCTAATAAGTGTTGAAAATAAATGTTGTGAGATTCAAGTTTATGGTTATGAAAGAGGTCTGGTAAAAAGTGTGAGCGATGTATGGGTTAACTCAGAAATACTGGCGCTGGTTGATGAGTTTTGTTACTTCCGTAGTATGTTTACGTGTGATGGGTGAGTTGAAAGGGACATTGAAAGGAGGGTAGCAACAGTGACCAAGGTAAACAGAGCACTAAATGTTATATATTGGGAGTACAAATTAGTTCGGCCCGTTTCCAAAAGATGGCTCTGGCTGTTATGAATGGTTCATAGTGACAGCCGATTTTGGCGGTTTCAGAGAGGTTAGACATCTGCCAATAATATTCAGTTTATATCGCTTTGAGTTTCATGCAAAAACCTTGTTTTGTACAGTGTTGAAAATGTCGAATTTTGTGTTAACCAAGCAGCATTTGTGGGAGGTTTTAATTTTCTGCTTTAATTGGAAGAAAAGTGCAGCTGAAGCCCATCGAATGCTTGTCGAAGTTAATGGTGACGCTGCTCCAACTGATAAATCATGTAGGGAAGGGTTTCGACATTTCAAGGATGGAGATTTCAGCGTCGAAGACAAGCCTCGCTCTGGACAGCCAAAAAATTCGAGGACAAAGAATTAGAGGCATTACTCGAAGAATATCAGAGTCAAACGCAAGAGGAGCTTGCAGAATCATTGGAGTTACTCAACAAGCTGTTTCCGTACGATTGAGAGCTATGGGAATAATTCAAAAACAAGGAAATTGGGTCCCTTATGAACTGAAACCGAGAGACGTTGAAAGGCGATTTTTCACTTGCGAGCAGCTGATTCAAAGGCAACAAAGAAAAGGTTTTTTGCACCGGATTGTAACTGGAGATGAGAAGTGGATATTCTACGACCACCCCAAGAAGAAAAAATATTACGCTAAGCCCGGTCAATCATTGCCATCGACCTCAACATCAACACCAAAACCGAACATACATGGTTCGAAGATCATGCTCTGTATCTGGTGGGACCAAAGAGGTGTTGTTTACTATGAGGTGTTGAAACCTGGCGATTCCATTACGGGTGATCGGTATCGGCTACAATTAATTGGTTTGAGCCGTGCATTGCGAGAAAAACGGCCGGAATACGAGCAAAGACATGATAAAGTTATTCTTCTTCATGACAACGCTCGGCCTCATTTCGCAAAAGTCGTAAAAAATATTTGGAAACGCTCAAATGGGATGTTTTACCGCACCCGCCGTATTCCCCGGACATTGCTCCTTCTGATTACTGGTGGTTCCGAAGGATGCAGCACGATTTGGCAGGTCACCGGTTCACTTCTTTCGTAGAAACCGAAAATTGGCTCCAAACTTGGATCGCCTCAAAAGACAAGTCATTTTTTCGAGATGGAATTCGAAAATTGCCTGAGAGATGGGAAAAAGTAGTAGCTAGCGATGGACAATACTTTAATTGATCTGTTCATTCATTTTGTTTAGAAATAAATGCATTTTTGAACACAAAAAACGGACCGAACTAATTATTACACCCAATACAACAACTGCGCAATATCAATATTAGCAAAAATGATAATACATAATAGTGTGTTGGTGCCTACTTTGATATATGGAAGGGAAACTTGGACTTGGCAGAATGATGAAAGTAAGATTAATACTATGGAGATGCATGCAGTAAGGAAAATTTATGGAGTGTCAATGTTTGAAAGAAGGCAAAATGAAGACATCAGATAAAATGAATGTTTTAAGTAAGATGAAGACATAAGCTTTAAAATGGTTTGGACATGTGGAGAGAATGAATAATGAAAGAATGACTAAGTGAATATACAAGCCAAAAGTGCAAGGTATGCGTGGAATACTTTCACAGTAGTTCTTTAACATTTTCATAGTTGTTGTCAACATGTTTGGAAAATAAGCTTTTAGGAATTAAGTAAGATGAAAAAAGGAGTTTTAAGAGGTTTGGACATGTGGAGAGAATGAATGATGAAAGAATGACTAAGTGAGTTTACAAGCCAGTAGGGAAAGGTATGCGTAGAAGAGATAGACTGAGGTAAATGTAACTGGACCAAATGGACCAGATTTTGAAAGAAGTTTAAGTGAGAAATGCGAATAAATGAAGACATGATGAGATGTATAAATGTAGAGGAGGAGAAAGTTGTGTGCTTGGAAAAAAAGGTCTCGAGATCTGTTCTCTCTACTTGCCCTACAAGGGGTTTGAAGATTTGTATGTATGTATGTAAATTAATTACGTCCAAAAATCTCAAATACATTTATGTAGACATTAAAATGTTATTTTAGCACACCAATCATTCATTCATTCATTCAAATCCAAATCAGATGAGTCGTGTATTATTTGAGAATCAGATGGTATCTCTCATTCACTCTTTGGCACAAGAATTGTATGGTTGAGAGGGAGACGCAGTGTTGTCACTTTCATTGATATGCCATGCTACATCTCATAGGTATTCCTTACATGTATCGCCAAGGCCGTTTCACTTGGTTCCACATATATTAAAATTGTTTTAATCTTGTACAGCAATCCCTCTATTTACACTGGTAATTGGTTCTAGGACAATAGTGTAAATGAAAAACACGTAAACAGAGCCATTGAATGCTATGTAAAATAGGTGAGAGTTAAATGTTTTCAGTGTCAATGTTCATCACGTAAAGTATTTATTTTATTTATACTAAATTTATTTATTTTATTTTATGTCCTTTGCACATTACAGGTTTCCCTAATTCGTAAAAAATATAACTAGTACAAAAAGACACGTGTAAAACAATTTAAAACATTTAAGACTTGTTTGATTAAATTTTTAATCAAAATGTACTCGTATATCAATCTATCTAGTCTTCTGCTTGATTGTTTTTTTTTTTGTTAAACCTTGTCAAAATGAATTTTCGTAAATGGAGGGATTACTGTATTGAAAACCGTATGTAACATTTGATATAAAAATTAAATTTGTTATTCAATCGATGTTTTTTTAAATATCTATCTTCTTGTTATTTAAATTTTATTTTAACGGCATTATGACTATTTCTTCTTTTTTAATATTTTTGCATTTGTCTTCTCACATTCGTCTCGGTAATCATCATGACCATCACAACTTATTATTTGAGGCAGCAGCTCTGAACAAAGATGTGACACAGTCAAACCGCCTTCGTAAGTTCTTCGACCAGGAGATCCGTCTTCTTCCTGCACTTCTTCTGCCTCGCATTTTCCCCTGCAATATTAGTTACGGGATCTCACATTTTTCTCGCATTATATGTCCCAAGTACTCATTCTGATGGTGGACAATAATTTTCTATCTTGATTGATTAATTTCTAGATATCATTATAGACTTTATCAACCCTGGAAAATTTCAGCATTCTTCGATAGCGCCACATTTAAAAAGTTAATAGTTTCTTTCTGGTGGTTTGAGTAAGTGTCCGTGCTTCAACACCATAGAGAAATACGGAGAATATGTAGCAATGTAAAATTTGCATATATAATGTGAGATTGAAATCCTTGTTACAGAGGAGATCGTGCATTTTGAACTCCTGATGTCCACCAATGATCAATTGATCATTCAGCCAGTATCCCAGTTATTTATATTGCTCAACAATTTCATTATTTATATCAAGATTTACCCTTGTCGGTACTTTCCTTTTACTGACAATCATAAATTTTGTCATTGATATATTCTGATTTTGTCTTTGATTATAAATCACCATAACTGACATGAGTTCTATCAACTTAAGCATACAACTTAGTTTTAATATATTTTTCATTTATTCATATGGTACCCCTCAACATATCCCGTAAGGTTCAAATCCGTTGGAATCTAGTTTTAAAAAAAAGTTTTCTGTCTGGTTTTTACTTCAGACCTCATTAACACCTTTCTGATTGGCTGGAAAAGATTGCCACATAGAAATATCCCACAAGGCTGTACTGTATACAAAGTAAGTTTTATACATGATTCACCAGGCGCTGCTATAGTTGCTAAACGTCATTTGTTCAATATTAGTGGGTCTGAGTCCCGACTGGGAGTTAAGAGCAGCCTTGAAGAGAGCTTGCTGTCTTAACAGCGCTATATAAAATTGTCCGTTGAATTGAAATTGAAAAATGTCGGAATGGATGATGCACACATATTGAAGAGCATACATGGGAGACAATATTGTCTTCGGCCCCAGTACACCAGGAAAAGTAAAGTGTGTGAGAAACTGAATAGCATGTAGTATGGTTGTGGAAGAGGTACAGACTTTGTGCGTATATAGAATGGCATGTTAATCTGTCCTTTCTACTTATCCCAAGAGGGACATTACAAAAAATAATTAATCCTTTAAATGTCAAGCACTTTATCTTCCTCCACGACTGACAAGATCGTTGTCATGACTAATTGGTTTTGTTCCCGTTTGTGACTGACAAGACAATAAGCATTACCGTTATTGTGCACGAGAAGAGAAGAGTACACCGCCTGCATACTAACTAATCCAGTCCACTGTGCCTGGCAGGCCACCGCTCAGTGAGGGGGGGGTAAGGAGGCGGCTCTGGGAGGCGAGGCACTAATGGTGGTGATGACAGATGCCTGTTATTATTGTCTTTCCTCAATTGTGTGTAATAACGTGACGTTTGGCCCAGTTTCGTTGATTGTTGCTGTTATAATTAATCAGTTTCAAAAAGCATTTTGTAACGTGTGATGAGATTCTTTTTAACCCTTATCTTGGCATTGTAATACAGGTGTTACACTAATTTAGGGATTTTTTTTTTAAATCCAGAAACTGTAATGTAATTTCAAATATGGCAACATATTCAAATACTATACATACACTGATGTGTGCAGTGGTATCATCTGGTGATAAATATTGACAACGCTACAACCTTTCAAACGACATCGGTTCAACATGTCTGGATAGTGTGGGTGCGTTTTTAAAATTGGGTTAAATAATCTAAATATCTTATTAATCACTATTTTAAAAGAAGGAAATGTAAAAAGTTAGAGTAATCATGGGAGCTTTATGAGAAGGTGTACAGATGTAAAAGAGGCGAAAGATTTGTATCGCGATATGACTGTTTGGCACTCTCTCCTTTCTGCCTACCCTGACAGGGAGACAGCGTGATAGTATGTACGAACATATACAAATTTGAACCCTCCTTTTTAGCATATACAGTGAAGCCACTTTTTTGAAGGGACTGATAAAAAAAACATAATTCGAGGGAAAACGTAGATTCGGGGCTAGAAAATTTTTTTTTAATTATTTTTTATTTAGATAATCACGCAAATCGGAAAACTTTTTTCAATCGTTTTGCGATTTTTTATTATCGTAGCCAAAGTTGTAATGGGTATCTCCAAATCACGCGCGAGCGAAACACGTGAACCAATGTGTTTATTCACTTTTTCGAGAATTTTCCTTTTCTCTTGAATCGATAATGTTTTTCTTTGCTGAGACATTATTTGAAGGGATTCAACGAAAAATTAAAAGAAATGAAAAAAATGTTAATTGACACACGAAATACACAATTGAAATTGTATGTACACGACTGACACGTTTAAAACACAAGCACAGATTGACCAAATATACAGTCTGCCTGCCTCTGATTCGCTAAACTTCCCACCAATTGCATCGTATTACACGACTTGTGTAATCTTGACCATGACCGCTGCAGGTTCACACGTGTCTATAAATAGAAACAAAATCTTTCTGATTTCAAATATTTTAAATCATCGCGCATTTAATTAAATATGTTTATAAATTGATTTGTATTTTAATATTTCAAACGTAAATTGCGGGAAATAAAAACGTAAAAGCGGGTACTTAATGTACTAAAATAAAACGGGATTGTAAAAATTGAACGCAAATATGTAAGGCTGCAGTAAATTACACTTGCCGATTGTCGTGGAAGTTTAATCTTCTTGTCATTGAAACTTTGTGTTTGATCTGTCAAGACTGTGTGCTTGCGCTTGCTCTCTAACAGCTTGCACATGATGAACCAATAAATCAATACATGCTCAGGGTTCTTCCGCACAGGACAATCATACTCAATCACAAGGGATAGCCTTTTATTGTATCGTTAAGTAAAAACTAAAATTTAATTTTTTTATAAAACATCTTTTTGTTGTACTTCCTTGCTCCCTTATTGATAAAATCTCTCATAGTGAATAGAAATCGAATGACAATTGATATTAAATTAAATGATTTTCAAAAAGTGGATTAAAAACATTTGAGTGTGTTTTTTTTTAGTTTTCCATCATCCTTTTTTTCCATTCTTCTTTTATCTCTCTTGTAGTAAGGGTATGTTTTGTAAATAAGGTTATTCACGATATCGTTGCTAACCCCAATATGTTGGCTCAAAGTTTTCATACTGCTGTTAAAAACACGAAGCCTTTTACAGTTCAAATATGTCAATGGTAATACATAAATTGGGTAACTCCATGTCTGGTTTATTGGATATTTTTAATATAGATGTTGAGTTTTTTAATCTAGATTTTTTTAATGCAAAAAGTTGAGAAACAATGCTTTAACTGAACTCTTGTTATGATATGCACTTGAAGTGACACCTCTTTCATCATGTTTATAAATGTAAACTATGGCTTTTACAATATTTATCGCATACTGTTATTATTAATCATTTATTATTACATTGAGTGAGAATATTGCATAAATATTAATGCAAAAAGGTAACAGGCAAGACTCTCATTTCCATTAATGACGGCTTGATTATTCATCCCTGAATAAATTATCTTTTTTATGACTGACTTTAATTGCCACATTGAATTTGGAAGATTTGTTATGAATGAGATGTGTGTAAAAATCCACATTGATAAATACAGAAAACCTACTAAGCGAAGACGGACTGCAAAGAAAGTCTCACTAGCTCTTCAGTGATGTGATGAACACGTATGATTTTGGTGGAGCGTAATATGTGTGGAGTATTCATATTTGTTTGGGTATTAAGTAATTTAATGGCACATACTGAAATTAATTGATTTTATTTCATGCACAAGGTGCTTCATGCTAATATTTATACATTTTCTTTCTTGAAGTTTATTTATTCCAGCAAGAGTGTCAATACCACACAAATCATATAAAAAAAATATTTTTGTAAATATGAGTATATTAAAAAAGTTGTGGCTAAATCTACTAAGTTCATAGTTCACAATGGTATTTTATTACCAACTTTGATGAATGGGAGTGAAAAATGTACTTGATTTTGGATCCCATGGATACGTTGAGTATTCAGAACCTGTTTTGAACTACAGATGCCCGCTGAAAACACATTTTCAGGTCAAATCATAACGTGACAGTTCTCCGAAGATGATAAGGAGAAATTCATCGAAAACTCAGGAGAATGGTCTTTCTCAGGACCATGTAAACTTCCCCTTTCAGCACTAACCCGTGGATACATTGAGTACCTGAAATCGATATCATATTCAGATCTCAACGAAAACATCCTACAAAACGTGTAAATATATGAACCCGTTTCCATACCTTTAACAGGTGCATTTGTCCAGCTGTCTTTTTTATTTACTAAATTACACGTTAATGTGAAAAAATTCCTCCTACATTATATATATGAGGATTAGGTAAAGTACTGCGGCCCACCGTTAATCGAGATTCATGTGTGGCCCCGCCAGCTGAAAAAGTTTGCTCAGGCCTGCTCTTAAGTGTCTTCCAATCATATTTGCTCTTATACATAAAGAACTTCATTGTCTGTGAATATCTTTATCGTCTTTCATATTTTAGGACAGGATGTGGCTCAAAAATTTTGTTATTTCCTTTATTCCAATTTTGATGCCTTCTATTGATACTGGTGGTCTATTGATATCTGTTTGATTACATTAATGTTGACTTTATTACAGCATCATCTAAAGCATCTTATTTAATTATTGAATTATATATTCTTTTATACATACCGAATGTCTGTTAAATCTAGATGCTTGTTATTTTATATTTCAAGAATTTGTTTTCTTTCCAGGCGAAGGCTCTGGGAAGAGTTCTTTTCGACCAGGTTTGCCGGCAGCTGCATTTGCTTGAGGCTGATTACTTTGGCTTGGAGTACCAGGAACTTGGCGGAACCAAGGTATGTTCTTGAATTAAATATTAGTCTATAAAGTGCATTAATCGCTTGACAACCTCCATTGCCTAGTTAATAAAACACTTGACTTCCGTCAGGGTTTTTCACGTTGGATTTTCTATGGTACCAAAAATAAAATATTGTCCAGTAACATGCCAAATATGTGTGCGATTGTTGTTACCACTTCAGATGTGATAGTCTTGCCAACACGTTACTTTAATGAGCTACGAGTTTTGTACCCACTCGGTGATTCTAAGCCCAAAGGCCGTATCACTGAGCTGAAGATAATATAGTCTTCCGGCCACTTTCTTCAATTATGTCCAAATCACCAATTCTAATATGTTGAAGGGTATTTTTCTCAAAAGCTGTAGACATTTTCAACTTGTTCGCTGTTATAAAGTGAGAAGCTGGCCGGCTTTACCAGCATTTTGTGTCAGGAAGATAGTAGATGAGGGACAATTACGCCTTTTACCCAGTACTTATGCCAATCTCTTTTATCTTTCTTTTATGTCATTAAAAAATCATGGATTTGAGCTCAAAGAGCTCGTGTGTATGTTTTGTCATTTCATGAATATGAGCTTAACACGTTCACTGCGTCGAACACGGCTCCCGTGTCTATACAAAATAGCCTTGAATGTTGAGTGCACTCATAAACGTCTCCCGATAAGGATTCGTCGCCGGTTTCATGTGTTTTGAAGACACGAAGGAATACACTTGTATATGATGTTTCAATAGAAAGTAGAATTTGATTTTTAACAAATTTATGGGTTTTCGATATTCGCGAATTTTCAGTATCTCTGTATGACATTAAGTATTTTATATGCAGTGAACGTGTTAAAGAGCTTGTGTGCATGTTACATAAGTTAATAATCATGATATGAGCTTGAGGACCTCGTGTGTATGTTACTTCATTAAAAAATTATGAATATGAGCTTAAAGAGTTGGTCTGCATGTTATATACGTGTAATTTAAAAATCATGAATATGAGCTTGAAGAGCTCGTGTGTATGTTACATCATTAAAAAATCATGAATATGAACTTGTAGAGCTCTTGTGCATCTTAAATAATTAAGAAATCATGAATTTGAGTTTGAAGAGCTCGTGTGCACAACAGCAGCACAAATTATATCCTCCCTTGATTCCATGACACTTAAGCCTAGCTGCACAAATTTTATCGGAATTTTCTAGTATAATTTGAAAATTATAAAAATATTGGAAAATTCTTAGTTTTAACCGGCATTTTTTATCCATAATTTTGCTTTGAGGTGAAAAATAACCTGCTTTGAGATGACCTTTCATAGCTTTGTTGATTACATGCCTGTCTTCCAACTCGGAAGTTATGAGTTTGTTGATTACATGCCTGTCTTCCAACTCGGAAGTTATGAGTTTGTTGATTACATGCCTGTCTTCCAACTCGGAAGTTATGAGTTTGTTGATTACATGCCTGTCTTCCAACTCGGAAGTTATGAGTTTGTTGATTACATGCCTGTCTTCCGACTCGGAAGTTATGAGTTTGTTGATTACATGCCTGTCTTCCAACTCGGAAGTTATGAGTTTGTTGATTACATGCCTGTCTTCCAACTCGGAAGTTATGAGTTTGTTGATTACATGCCTGTCTTCCAACTCGGAAGTTATGAGTTTGTTGATTACATGCCTGTCTTCCAACTCGGAAGTTATGAGTTTGATTCCCATTGGTACCCAGATGTTTTATAAAAATGTTTCCAGTCTGTTTTTCACTTAAGACTTATATAACACCTTTGGAATAGATTGCCGCATGGCAATAAATCCTCCAGGCTGTACTGTAAACAACGAAAGTGTAATAGTTGTACTATAAACAAAGAAAGTAGCTAATCAACCAGTACCGTTTGAGGCACCATTAGTTCCAACTTTTGAAGAGACTACGTAATTTAATAATTATAATTTGTTTGTTCCAGTACTGGTTAGATCTAGAGAAACCAGTATGCCGCCAAGTGGGCCTCTCCATGGTAGACCCGCTGTTGAGGTTTTGCGTAAAGTTCTACACACCCGACCCCTCACAATTGGAAGAGGAGTTCACTCGCTACCTCTTCTGCCTGCAGATCAAGCGGGACCTAGCGCATGGCTGCATACAGTGCAACGAAAACACCTCTGCACTTATGGCCAGCTACATTGTGCAGGGTGGGTGCTTGGATATCCTCATAGCCGTACTTTTGATTTTTTAAGAGAAAGTATATTGTCTAGTTCCTCCCTCATTCACTGGTGATACGTTCCAAAACTCTCAGTGGATATCTGAAACAAATCTTGATCTCTTGTGGGAACATCCTATATATACTATGTTTTTCTTTATATACTTGTACATATCTACGATAAAGTTTAATTTATAAATTAGGTACAGTAAGAGGTTAACAATACCTCAAAATAAAATAGAACAATTTTAACTATAAACTTGAAAAAAAAAATATCAATATGTTATCTCTTTTTGTCAAAATATCTTTTGTACTCACCATTCTTCTTGTTGTCATGAAGTAAGGAGAATGATTATTCCACTAATTACATTAATCCCCATGCTGGGATTAATGTAATTAGTACAACGGTAATTTATTATTAAATATTATAATAAAAGGACAATTTGTATAATGTCGTCGTTAAGAAAGCAGACACTTCTCAAGGGCGCTCTTACTCTGGATTCATTAAATTAGAAACTTCCCGGCATCTGCATATAAGTTTAGAAAAACATATTTGGTAAGAAATCTGTTGAAAACTTACCAAGGGAAGACACAAAATTAATCTCGTGTATCTGAACAATGTATCTTTCTATTAACAGCGGAATGTGGCGACTTTGTCCCAGAAGACTACCCAGACCACACGTACCTCAGTAGCTACAAATTCTTCCCTCTCCAAGATGCCGACCTCGAACGAAGAATCATGGAGAATCACAAAAAACACATGTAAGTGTTATTCGTTCTCATAACATTAGTTATAACCACAATTTACTGAACCTGTATATTTTTTTCAATCCCTTTTACACCTTTATTGCAGGGATTATAGATTTTATCCATGGTTCCAATACAATTCTTTTTAATGGGTATCTTGGATATTACTGCTTAAGCATAAGTAGAGATCTACATACATGTTTGAAAATGTACAAATTACTAACAGGAAAAATAGCGAACCTCTTGTTGATTGACCACTCAACCTTACATCGGTTTATCTTCGGACCAATGGGTTGCTCCGATCTAGTGTTGTCAAAGGATGGGTTTGCTGCATTTGAAGTTTTCTGTAAAAGTACTCGGAACTTGCTAGGCTATTCAAACTCCAGACCTTAAGCCACTTTATAAGTATATTTACTGCGCAGCGAGTCATTTTCCTTCTTCCGTGACATCATACCTTAAGTCTGCCATCGTTACTATTCTTTTCATACACAGGTGTGTCGCCACCGACGGAATACTACTTTTGGACATTTCCTTCTTTGTCACTATATGGTGTCACATTAGTAAAAATAAAGAAGATATCGATCTTCTATTGTAGATCACGCAGAATGAGGATTTATTTTATCCCCCATAACTGCATGAGTAGTTGTGGGATCCAACTGTTTGACAAACTTTTGTTTCATGTACCCGATAATTATTTTACATTATTATGAATAGTAAAAATATTCGTTGCTGTATTAACAAACTGAGCTATTAAGAGCTTACCACTCGCACATAGCACGACCTTGTTGAATGAGTTTTCTGATATTTATATCTTCCATATCTTGGTGGATACATTAAGGATTGATCTCCTTAACCTGTACACCGCGTAAAAATCGAATTCCACGAATCCTGTGCGCGGCACAATTTCGGCGTTTTTTTATTTCTAAGTTTAAATGCGTAGTTTGTTTAGAACCACTGATATTTGATTACACCACCAAGTAAACATGACATTCAAGTAATTTTCTGATAATAAATAATAGTCATTACTCTTAAGCACTCATTAAATAAAGGAGATAAACTAAACATTACGTAAAATACACAAAGGAATGCTACAGATCAGATCACAGGGGTTTGTGCTTCCCGCGAAGAACACGTTAATAAACTTTGTAGTCTTAACTGAGCTACTTCATAGGAAACCTGAGTAATCATTTTTTCCTTTATTATTTTTAGATTTTTATCTATTTAATTTTTATTTCTTGTTTTATGCATTTTATTTAATGTAATTTGGCTAAACCCATATCAAATATAAAATAAATAAACATTAGCACTAAACGCAAATATTTTTGTTCACTAAAGTGTTTTTTTTGTTTTTCGTTGATTCCTTAATTTGTCACACCTTAATTAATTTTAATAAAAATAAATATATTAATTATAAATTATATTCAAACTAGTTAATTTAATTAATTCGTAAGTCTGTGTGAAGCCATTGACATTTCTCAATAAGGAAAACTAATTGGAATCCAGTCTATAGTGGCAGCCTACAACTACTGTTTCTTTGAAACCAGATATCTGGACATATTTGGATGTAGAGATTTCACTTGAGTTTTTGTCTGCTTTATTTGGAGAATTATCTTTATTAATAACTGTTACCCATATATATTTAGTATGTAGAATTTAATTTATAAACAACCTTCATGGCCTAGTTGATAAGAAGCCTGTCTTCCACAAGGGGTTGTAGACTCAATTGTCATTGGTACCCAGATTTTTTAAAAGGATCAAGTGGTTTTATTTTAAAGCTAATTTATAGTACCCGGCGGTAAGTAATACACATCGGGCTTAAGAAAAAGACTGTCGACCATTAATCAGCTAATTTCGGCTTTGTAGAGCGTCGTCTCTGTCATTCATATACGTGTTCCTTCCCGATTTGTCAGTCGTTGTCAAGCGATTTATTAGCGACTGTTAGCGCATCGTGTGACAGAGACGACGCTCTACAAAGCTGAAGTTAGCCGATTAAGGCCGACAATCTCTTTCTTAAGCCCGATGTGTATTACTTACCGCCGGGTACTGTAATACCTTTTTGGTTGATTGGAAACGATTGCCACATGGCGAAAAAAACTACTAAGTTATACTGTATGTAACAATTATAATACCATATGAAAACATTTGTCTCAAATATTTAGTAATTTTATTGCTAAGCATTTTTAAAAAAATGATAGCTTAAATGGATTTATTTGAATTGTTTCTTATATTTATTTACTCAGGGTGTTTCACAAAAAAAAACTTCGAGCCAACAGTCGCGAAAAAATTAAAAATTAATCGTTGACCTGACCACCTGAATTAAGTCTCAACTTTAACTTTAAGAGATTTAAATATTTAGCGATCAATGTGTTAAATTATTCTTAAGGGTTTTTTGTTTTCTCTTTGTTTATTCAGTGGCCAAAGTCCGGCAGAAGCAGATCTCAACTTGTTGGAAACAGCTAGAAGATGCGAATTATACGGTAAGATATATTTATTTTATGAAAATTTATAATCAAAGATGAAATTGTGGAAACTTGATTCAGTATTATAAAATCTTGAGCAGTCATTATGATTGCTCAGAGCTCAGCTAACAATTTTCTTTTAACCAGAACACATTTGAAAGGGCATCAGAAACCATATCTTTCCAGTAAGTATAGTTCGATTTGATGTTGATCCCCTCGACAATCTTAATCTATTATATATAAATTTCCTAATGTCGTGAAGCCTAAAATGAAACAAAACATACTGTGCCCGAGAATTGATAATGAAACAAAACATGCAGAAGCTACTGTGTAATATAACTATTCCAATTTAGAAACATTAAATCAAACAAACAAATTAAATTAAGTAAATTGGCAATTAGAATATAGGTATTTGCGATATAAACATTTGTTTCGTACTTTTTTTACGAATCAAATTAAAAATACATTTGCATTCTGAGTACACTGAAAAATAAGGTAATTATTTAGTGAAACATCACACAATTTGATAAATGTGTGTATAAAGATAATAATTATAATTAAGGTTCAAATAATAATGAACTCTTACGAATAGTCAACAACTGTTAAAACAAAGTTTTTTTATTGCTAGGAATGAAAATGCATCCAGCCAAGGACCACGAGGGTGTCCCGCTAAATATAGCGGTGGCGCATATGGGTATTGTGGTATTCCAGCACCTCACCAGGATAAACACCTTCAGCTGGGCCAAGATCCGTAAAATATCCTTCAAACGGAAACGCTTCCTCATCAAACTACACCCCGAGGGATATGTGAGTTGGTTTTTCCATATCTATTATGCATAATACTGTAATTTCCTCTTTGGTATGACAGTGCATATACAAACTAAGTTTACTTAAAATTGTGCCTCGATCGATTGGTAGATCGCGATTATCTGATATAAAGTATAGATTCATAACCCATGAGTTGCAACTGAAAATTTAGTTGATCAGTGTTCTGAATGAGTCATTAAACAAATTTTTTTTTGCATAATAATATACGTATGACACATTAAAGATGTTCAAAAAAAAAATTATTAACCGTCCGAGCTTTCAAAACTTATTCAAAGCCAAGACTCGCATTAATAAGGATCTATGTTATGACTATTATAAGTAATGTATTTCATATTATAAAGATATAAAATTTAATTGTTATCTGTGTGTGTTATTTTATTAACACGTTCAGTGCTGGGGACAGGCCTCACGTGTCCATACAAACGTACGCCCAAGGTGCAAGATATACCAGACATGTTGATAATAAGTTTATGTCCTTGCTAAATTTCTCTGTACGGCATGTATTTACGTAAAATTGTATTGACAGTGAATGTGTTAATCTTTACTTGGGTCGCAACACCAAAACTATTTACCCAATTCTGGGTCATGGCTCTAAAAGTTAAAAACGCTGGAAAAGACAATATCCCTTCTTTTTTTTTACATTTTTTTAACGTAATTATTGTTACATTGTTTCTGTGAGAATCCTTTTTTTAATTATTTATTTTTATATTTAGGGTTATTACAAAGATTTGGTGGAGTTCTTCTTTGAAGGTAGAAACGAGTGTAAGAATTTCTGGAAAAAGTGTGTGGAAAACCACGGCTTCTTCAGGTGCTCCTCTGTGAAGAGGGTCCCCAGGCAGCGCACCCGGGTGCTTTCCAGAGGCTCATCCTTCAGGTAATCTTTTGTTTTTATTTTATTTCCGACAATATCACATTCACAATTGAAGAATACAATACATACATTTATACTATCACATCATTTCCCTGCCGGAGTAGACAGAGAAGACAGGATTTTCCTATCTCGACACACATCCTTCGCTTCTTCCACATCCATACACCATCTCGCACAAATCCTATGATTTCTCTGATTTTCTACATTTTCTTCTTTCAAAATATCATTCACTTGATCTAACCACACTTTTTTTGGTATTCCTCTACCACGTCTTCTACTCACAGTTGCACTACATATTTGTTTTGTTTATTCTTTCATTATACATGCCCAAACCATCACAGAGTGCTCTTATTCATCTTACTCGACACATCAGCCTTAAGTTCACGTTTATCCCTAATCACTTCATTGTCACTCCATGTATCCTCTCCACAGTATTTATTCATAGCCTTTCTTTTCCATGTCCATGTTTCACCCCCATAAATTTAATGTGTGTAATGAGAGATACCTGTATTTATGTAAATGGAAAAATAAGTAAATAAAAAACTTATTTTATATTTTTGTGTTCACCACAGGTTTATTTTTGGGTTTACTACCAGTCTCAAAGACCACCGTCTTCATCGTCAGGTGAAGATAAACTAAATTGCTAAAAATACATTTCCTGTACAAGTGTAAATAATATAAGAGGAATGAGGCAGGTGGAGAGATGTGATTCAATGGTAAATGGGGCGGGGAAAAAATGAAAATGAATCTTTCGGGCAGGCCAGGGTCTGGATATTACCTGTATTTACTTTATATTCAATTTATTTTTTAAATTAATTTCAAATATCCCAACTGCGATTTGTTATTTGATTTTCATAATGTTGATTGAAATGAATTGTTTCTACAGATACAGCGGAAGAACTCAGAAACAGATTGTAGAATTTGTACGAGAGAACTACGTAAAGCGGCAGACATTCCAGAGGTGAGTCCTAACATATAATACGTCTAGTTACTTGTCACTCCGCACACTAGCACAGCCTTATGTAATTATATGGCAGCACTTGTTTTAAATAGAATATAAACATATTGTGTTTCTGTAGCTGTAGATTATGGCATATTTATTATTTATATTTATCACAAATTCTTAAACCGATTAGCTGTAAGTCCCAGCTATAGCTGGGCTCTACGGTCGTGAAGTCATTGTAGGGTCCGATTCTGGCCATTATGTAGATTTATAAGCTTAGATTTTTTTGTGCCTCAGAAACCTTATTCAGAAGGTCTGCACTAAACAGAATAAGCTAGTTTTGATTTTCAAAAATAACCCAGCACTAGAGGTTAACTATTTAAATAAAAATTTATCAGCAAAAGGGTTTAAAGTTACTTATAACATATTGCAGTACAGCATAAGCTTTATTTTTTTTTATCAAAATGGATTTATTTACATTCCTGCCTTGATGGAGTCAAAAACCTGCCAAATTTCATCCAATAGGAAGCACATTTATGTCTCTTCAACATTAAAATAATGTCCAATAGAACTCCATCAGACATTTATTTGTTTATTTTAATTCACAATACAGACTTACCCCAATCACATTGGAATAGCATCCTGCTTAATCGACCACTTGACCTCAGTATCCTAGTTGATAATATGTCTGTGATCTAGCCCGGGGGTTGCAGGTTTGATTCCTGTTGGAGCCCAGATTTTTTTTAAAAAGGATTCCAATTTGGTTTTCACTTAAGGTTTGTTTAGCATATTTGTAGTTGATTGGAAGAGATTGTCAGGTGGCAATAAGTCTGCCAGGTTGTACTGCATACAACAAAAGTGTAATACAACCCGATACAATGTTTTGTGTTAAAATGTCGCAGACCTACCTAGATTTATTGTTTAGTTCAGTGCAATGCTGTGGATCTATTAGTCTCCCCGTACGTATAAAATGCCGTGATTACATATATGCGAATATATCGTTTTTACATATATCCCACTTGACCTTCCTCCCAACTCGGAGATTGCGGGTTTAAATCCCGCTGGAACCCAATTTTTTTAAAAAGAATTCCATTCTAGATTTCACTTAAGGTCTCTTTAACATCTTTCTGGTTGGAAGAGATTATCACATGGCAATAAGCCCGCCAGGTTGTACTGTATACAATGAAAATATAATACAATACAATATGCTCTTTTAAATGCTATTGTTTTATCAATTTCTTTGATTAGTTATCCAAGTTAGTGTTTAAAAATAATATTGGGAGTACAAATTAGTTCGGTCTGTTTCCAAAAGATGGCTCTGGCTGTTAAGAATGGTTCATAGTGACAGCCGATTTTGGCGGTTTCAGAGAGGTTAGACATCTGCCAATAATATTCAGTTTATATCGCTTTGAGTTTCATGCAAAAACCTTGTTTTGTACAGTGTTGAAAATGTCGAATTTTGTGTTAACCAAGCAGCATTTGCGGGAGGTTTTAATTTTCTGCTTTAATTGGAAGAAAAGTGCAGCTGAAGCCCATCGAATGCTTGTCGAAGTTTATGGTGACGCTGCTCCAACTGATAAATCATGTAGGGAATGGTTTCGACATTTCAAGGATGGAGATTTCAGCGTCGAAGACAAGCCTCGCTCTGGACAGCCAAAAAAATTCGAGGACAAAGAATTAGAGGCATTACTCGAAGAACATCAGAGTCAAACGCAAGAGGAGCTTGCAGAATCATTGGGAGTGACTCAACAAACCGTTTCCGTATGATTGAGAGCCATGGGAATGATTCAAAAACAAGGAAATAGGGTACCTTATGAAATGAAACCGAGAGACGTTGAAAGGCGATTTTTCACTTGCGAGCAGCTGATTCAAAGGCAAGAAAAAAAGGTTTTTGCATCGGATTGTAACTGGAGATGAGAAGTGGATATTCTACGACAACCCCAAGAAGAAAAAATACTACGTTAAGCCCGGTCAATCGTTGCCATCGACCTCAACATCAACACCAAAACCGAACATACATGGTTCTAAGATCATGCTCTGTATCTGGTGGGACCAAAGGGGTGTTGTTTACTATGAGGTGCTGAAACCTGGCGATTCCATTACGGGCAATCGGTATCGGCTACAATTAATTCCTTTGAGCCGTGCATTGCGAGAGAAACAGCCGGAATACGAGCAAAGACATGATAAAGTTATTCTTCTTCATGACAACGCTCGGCCTCATGTCGCAAAAGTCGTAAAAAAATATTTGGAAACGCTCAAATGGGATGTTTTACCGCACCCGCCGTATTCCCCGGACATTGCTCCTTCTGATTACTGGTTGTTCCGAAGGATGCAGTACGATTTGGCAGGTCACCGGTTCACTTCTTTCGTAGAAACCGAAAATTGGCTCGATGAGTCATTTTTACGAGATGGAATTCGAAAATTGCCTGAAAGATGGGAAAAAGTAGTAGCCAGCGATGGACAATACTTTAATTGATCTGTTCATTCATCTTGTTTTGAAATAAATGCATTTTTGAACACCAAAAAAAAACGGACCGAACTAATTTGTACACCCAATATGTTGTATGAAAACTAGAATCATGGAGGCCTTTATTATAGATTGAATAAAGG
The DNA here is from genome assembly GCA_949825065.1 of Odontocerum albicorne. NCBI lineage: Eukaryota > Metazoa > Arthropoda > Insecta > Trichoptera > Odontoceridae > Odontocerum > Odontocerum albicorne. The sequence goes on along the minus strand of OX463860.1, from coordinate 19,004,306 downwards.
AATGAAACTATTCATTATGGAATAAATTAAAAACTATTTGACTCGTAACATTACTTGTTAAAAATTTTGATTGCTTACTGTGATATTTATCCATTTATCAATAAAAGGTACAGTAATTAAAAAAAAAACCTTCCGGCAATAGCCACAAGAATCAGGTGGATTTCATCTGTGAAAGTAAGGGATATTTCTCATTGTATGGTAGTCTGTAGGTACTGTACCATTTCTCTAGAGTATATTGTATCATTCTATAAGAAACATTTCATTATGCGCTGGTAATGAATAAATATATTGATAATTTTTTTAATGGAATGTAGTTTCGGTTGTCATGATTGAAGAAAGTGTATTGAAAATTTTCTGTAAGTAGCGACATGAGACCCTCTGCAATATGTTGTATTTTTATCTAAATCTACCTAAAAGAAAAACATCATTTATATAAGTACCAGAGTAAGTATCAAAAAAATATAATTTAAAACAATCACAAAAAAATATGCAAAGAAACAATTGTAATTAAAAAAATTAAACAACACGTAAGGATGTAAATATGTATTATCAACTCGCACAAAAATTCAACTTTATTCATAGTCTTGAACCCACTATGGAACTCCAAAAGCGGAGAGCCTGCACTGCATCAAACTGGGTGTCACTGTTGACTTTCATGTGAAAAGGATAATACACATACATACAATCAAATTATCATAGTATAAGTGCAACCTAAAGTTAAAATCGTCCCCAAAATACTTTGTCATTACTAATAGTTTTATAGACTGATTTTATTATTGATAATTTACAACGAATCATAACCAAAATGCTCACAATATTGTACTGTTTGCCAACGAGTGACTGACATTATGAGTATTTATTTATTAATAAATAGTAGTGTTTCCTTATAACAATAATAATAAAAATATCAAAAGTTAATGCTTCATACATTACAAAAAGACAATATATAAAAGATTTTTTTTTTTTTGAACAATTATAAGAACAATCAATTCAAAGAAACAAATACGTAAGAATGCAATTAAGTGCACACTCACACAGTACAATAATTCATTTTTGTGTCACCAACACAATATGGGGGCGTCCAAGGATGGACAGCCCGCATTGCACCAAACTGGGCGTCACTCTATATCAATATGAAATGAGAATACGGATAGATGCGTACATACAAAAATCAACATTTGCAATCAAGTCTAAATCGTCCCCATGACACTCAATATCTCAACAGTATTTAACTTTTAAAACAAGTTCAAAAAAAATTTTGTCAATCACTGGTTTTTTTGGGTTTCACGCAACATCGAAAATAATTTATTTAATTGAAAAACAAATTTTAAAAATCTGTTATTCTTCGAGTGTCATATTGTTAGTGTTATTCTTCGAGTGTCATATGTCCATTTCACATTTATGCATTAAAAAGTATTTACCCTTTTCTTTTGAAATATCAATTTTAATAGTATTTTTTGAGTTTAAATTTGATTGATTTGTTCCATACAAAAAAAGATGAAATTAGAGTGTGCTTTAAACAACAATGTTCAATTTGGCATGCATTTTTGAGATCAAGCTTTATTACTTTGTTTACTTAAATTTATTTTTTTAATTATGCACATACGTGTTTATCATTTTAGTATTTAGTATTACAAATTCACCATACTTTCATTAATATAAGTTAATGTCCATAGAGTATTTAGACTTTTATAATTTATATTTAAGAAACCGAGTGGAAATATATTTATTACTCACTATATCCCCTCCCCGGTGAGTAACATCCAAAATGGTCGATAGTTGATTTGAATTATATATTTTGAGTATATTGTTTGTTGTAAAAATAATTGCTTTAATTACAGTGATATAATGTAATATTATACGGTCTTGTATTATATTTGTGGAAAGCATAAATCTAAATAGTTTTATTCATGTTGGTGCTTACTCGTTTCATTTTATTTTTGCTTGAATGAAATTTCAGAAAGAAAAAAAACATTTTAACATTGTTTGGTATTATTAATTTATTTTACTAATTAAGTGATATCCACATTTAAAACTGAAAAATGAAGCATAAAAAAATGTATAAAGTTTTGTAATATATACAAACTGTCATCTATGTTGATGAAAAGCAATTAAATACCAAAATTTATGAGTGCGATTGAATCCTCAGTGGGAATGCCCTTGTGGAGTGTCCTCTCTAAATGGTGCTGTGGAAGTTGTCCTTTCATTATTATTATTATTATGAAAGGTTTTTTTATCAGCAGTGCCCCTTGCATGAAAGTAATTCTTTGTAAGCTGTATTCATCATATTTTTAACAGTTCAACCATAAAACTATCAGAAATAGTGTATTATTTATTTTCAATATATATCGAGAGATAAAAAAATAGTGTATAAAATACAGTTTCAGATTTTTTTTGTGTTAAAATTACCAAAAATCTATTGATACATAAATCTATTTTGCATATGTATACATCAAAAAATCTATTATTGATACATAAATTAATTTTGAATGTGTATACATTATCAAAAAATCTATTTTAGATATGTAAACAGTATCAAAAAATCTATTACTGATACATAAATCTATTTTGAATATGTAAACATTATGAAAAAATCTTTTTCTGATACATGAATCTATTTTGGATATGTAAACTTCATCAAAAAATGTATTGATGATACGTAAATTCATTTTAGACACATCATTTAATAAGTTTTCAAAACTGTATTTTGTGTCACTTTTGTGGAATTTTTAACTATACTTGTGGATATCACTTATGTAAATTTTTTTCAATTTTTAGTTTTCATTTTCTAGTGTCCTCATTCATCCACTGTTTTATTTTTTTTAATCATTTTATTATATCATATATTTGCGGTTATAACACATGACAAGCGAATTGAGAGGACGGTTTTCATCACAAAAAATAATAAATAATCGGTGTGCATTAAGTACTTTTCAAGTTCAAAAAGGAGGATTGAGAGAAAATGTATTTTAGTATCAAAAAATATATTGTTATTATCTTTGGGAATTAATACTATGCAAAATTTAGTATTTAGTGTTTATATCTTTCTAAATTAATGGTTTGAAAATATTATTCATTCGTATCTCATAGAATTTCTTGTTACTCAAATTTTACACTTGGTTTTTTTAATACATTTTTTTTCATTTCTTGCTGCAAGATTTTTTTATTTTGAATAAAATCAATTTGGTAGGTTTTGATTTGAAATGAATCAATTGATTTTAAAAAAAAAACAATGTAAAAATAAATTTTTGTTTACAGAATAATTATAAAGAAAACTTGTTCATATAGAAGCTAGTGTACTGTAATTGAGTAAAAATTCAATAAAAATTGACTACATGTTAGGTCAATTCATATATATATTTATTTTAATAAAATGATACCTTACTGAAAAGTTTTTTTATTAAAATACAAGTTTTTTTTATGGGTTTCAAATAATACAAATAGTAATAACTAGCTAGCTAACAAATTTATTTGCATATATGAAGTTTTAACTTTTAAATCAAACAAAATTTTAGATTATTTTTTTATGTATCAATTCAAATCCAAGTGCAAAATTTAAATCTTACAGTTCACTATCTCGAAGGCCCCTGTTTCTAATACTATTTTATTTCAAAATGCAATGTTATTTAAAATGTTAAAATAAATCAAGAAATTATTGCTCAAATTATTTTTTGCAATGAAATTATTCTTCTAGTCTCAAGTCACCAATTTTAGGGAATAAATGTAAAATAATGAATTTCAAGTATAAATAAAGTAGATTCACATAACTTCACCTGTCATTTTCATGTATTTCTTTCAAGTAATCTCTTATTATTTTCCTTCTTCAGATGAATATTTTTAATATATGAATCCATCACCATTATTTTTACTTATTGCCAGTCAAAACTGTGTCGCTTTTTTCCTTATATTCAAAAATCCATAATTTTCTCTATGTTCAGTAATGATGTTTACTAAATCATTAAATTTGCATGATTGTTCATTATAATTTTATTTTTTACTATAAATATATATGGCAATTCAAATAATTTTCAAATAATTCTCATCACCTTATTTATTTCATGTTTTTTTTTATTTTTTAAGCACCTCAACATTAATTTTAACTTCTCCCCAATTATTCGTAATATTTTTTCAAATCGTGACATGTGTCAAGGAAAAGAAATCTTCCATTTTGGATCATTTAGTCGTACTTGTATCAATTATTAATGTTTAATAGATTGCACAACCATAGAGCTTACATAATTAGGTCTATAAAAATATTATTCTTTTGTTTTCTTTTTCTCTTGAGAGATTATCACGAAAATAATTCAAGATTTCAGAGAAATTTCAATCTGAGCTGAAAAAAGACTACAGTCAATTATTATTATAAATCCTTAAAGCTCAGGTTTCAGTGCCTTGCTTTATCACCTCATAATAGATGCAAGTTTAATATTTTGGAATGCATATTAATAAATTGTTATATATTTTAAATGAATACGCTTTGCATATAAAAAAATTGCAGGCATCCTTCATATTTTGAAAGGTATGCACAGTCGGAAATAGAAAAAAAATACATCACGGCACGGGCAAATAAATTTAAATACAATACTAATAGAAAATTATGAATATGTTAAGTATTTAACTTAATTTGTAGGAAACTCTACAGCCTTTTTGCTTAAAATTGTACGAAATTACTGTACATACAGCATACGGCTTTTGGAATCAAAAGGAGGATGCCTGTAAAGAGAAGAGATAATAAAGAAAGAGAATATGAGAACCGTCCTCTTGTCGCTTGTCCGCAGGTCGCAGTCGTTCCGCGTGAGCCGTTCCCTGCGATCTAGCCGGGCCAATGTCAGCTCGGGATCTGGTAATCTGGCCAACGCCAGCGTTTCCGCTCATCCATTGCTGCCACTGCCTCCCGGATCTAACGGTTTGTTTTTTTTTTTGTTTTTTTTTTTTGTTTTTCTACCTCTCAACCCCCCCCCTGCCCTTAAGACTTGTGTATATCTTTTCATTGTTTCCTGTTATTAATTTCTTTCCATACTCCTTCCTTAAGACCTGTCTTTTGCACTTCTTGTATTTCATTTCTCATTCTTTCTATTTTGATCTTCACTCCTTTAGATATTTATTTTTTTCTGTGCTTTTATTGCTCTATCACTTTTATTTTGCTCTTTTTACATTGCACCATTGATTTTTTGCTCTTTTTACATTGAACCATTGTTTTTTGCTAATTTTGATTGCACTTTTTATGTATGTTTTGAATTATTGTGTATTTATTATGTATGTTTTGAATGTATCTTCCTTATATTTAATTATTAGCTTTATCAAGCTGTCCATTGACCCAATTACATATTTTGTGTTTATGGGATCAGAAATAAATAAAAAATATTTCTTTTGACTTAATCTTGATTTTTGGTGTTTTAATTCCGCAAAAGTATCTTCTGGTTACTTCTACTCACAAGATGTTATAGTACAATGCAAAAAATAATTAATAATAAATGGACAATTTATATAGCTCCGTTGAGAAAGAAAACTCTCCTCAATGGTGCTATAACTTGGGGAATCGCCGTGAGCCATCATTAATTTTCTCACAAAACAAGGGAAAACACCTCAAATTATTTTTGAAGAGATGTTAGCGGTTTATGGGGACTGTTGCCCTGGAAAAACGGATGGTTTACAAGTGGCATAGTATTTTTAATCAAGGGAGAGAATTGATTGAAAATGACTTCCGACCAGGACAGCCTGTTGAGGCCACTTCTTCAAACATCGTCAAAAAAGTAGAAAAGCTTGTGCTGGAAGATGCCGGCCTAAAAAAACCAACAGCTTGCAGAGATGGCTGGAGTATCATCTACTCGTACAACCATTTTGAATATCCTCCATCAGCATATATGGATGTCAAGTCAGTGCAAGGTGGGGTACCCAGAATGCTCACGCCACTTCAAAAACAACAGCATGTCGAATGTTCACGACAATTTTTGGACTTCTGCAGAAACAACAAAGATGAGATTTTTAGCTGAATTATTACTGGACGAAATTTGAGAAATTGGATGAAAAAATTTAGGCAAAATGGGATGCGAAAGGCATACTGCTGATAGATTACAAAGATAAGGGCATCATAATAACTGGAGAGTACTACTCTGGTCTGCTGATGCAGTTAAAAGAAGCTGTGAAGGAGAAAAGAAGAGGAAAATGGACTAAAGGATTTGCATGACAATGCACTTGTGCACAAAAGCAATTCTGCATTGGCTACTCTTCACAACTGTGGTTTCCAAACATTAAATCACCCTCCCTACAGCCCAGATCTGGCTCCGTCTGACTATTATTTATTTCCAAATATGAAAAAAGAACTTCGAGCGAAGAAATTTACAGATGATGAAGTTAAAAGTGCAATTGGGCTTATTTTGTGGGCAAATTTTTTTTTTTTTTCGTGTGTATAAATAACCTTATAGAAAGATCTGAAAAATGTATTCAATTTAATGTTGAATATATTGAAGAGGAAAAATAAATAGTTTTTTTCCCCTTCATTTCGTGATTTATTGACCTCCCCTCGAACATAAGATCACACCATTTCCCTGTCGGTGTATGCAGAGAAGACAGAGCGCCATACTTTTCTATCTCAACACATCCATACACCTTCTCATACAAATTCTACGATTTTCCTATTGCTACAGGCTGTTCGATATCCCTCTTTGTTTCCTATTGCTACATATCATTCGATATCTCTTAACTCTTCCATCATCTGTGAAAATACCAACCAAATAACAAAATTTCGTGTCACATTTACTTTTCCTCACACATTTTTTTGGATTTTGCAACATTCATTCTCAGATCTTTCTCTTTGCATCTCTCATACAATTTACTTATTAAACTCTGCAATGTATTTTAATTCTCTACCAACACTACCATGTCATCTGCATACAATAATCAGTTAACATTCCCGTTCGACATTTCTTTGCCACTATATAAATATTGAACAACCAGAGTGACATAACGTATCCTCGTTTTATGCCTTTCGATATATTAAAACCATCCGGTCAAGGTACCATTCACTCTAATACATGCTCTACTTTTGGTGTATAATGATGCAATACTACAGAGGTAGAGGGTTATGAATATTATTCACTGCTGGATGATATTGTGGGATAATTGAGAATTTTGTAATACGCAAACCACCACAACATGATGGTGTTTTATTGAATACACAATATTAGCTGCAATATAAATTTTGTGGGAAGAATGTAAAAAATGTACATCCATACATATGCAAACCATCATGTCATTTTCTTGTTGGAGCAGACAGAGGACAGTGTCAAACTTTCCCTATGTTGTTTTACACTTTTCATCTGTAAGTACAACTTTGTGGGTTTATTGCCATTTGCCAATCACTTTCAACCAACCAGAAAGATGTTAAATGTGCCTTAAGTGAAAACTAGAATCCATTTTTAAAAATCGAGTTACCAACAGTAATCGAACCCACGACCCTCAGATTGGAAAACATGCGTCTTATTACCTAGACCACAGAAGATAATATTTTTCACTTTTGTATGATGTATTGTATAACACTTTCGTTGTATACAGTATAACCTAGTGGGCTTATTGCCTTGAGCCAACCAAAAAGATGTTTTAAAGACCTTAAGTGAAAACCAGACTGGAAAACCCTTTTGAAAATAAATTGGGTTCCGACAGAAAGTGAACCCATTACCCCTGGATTTCAAGATAGTGTCTTAGCAACTAACCCACAAATGTAGTCATGATTGAGAGCTTTCTGATACGAAAATCAGAAGAACTGGGCTTGGAAACCACGGGAACAAGATGGTATTATATCTAGCACGAACTATTATATATAAGCTGTAATTGAAATATCGAGACAAGAATGCGAAAGTTTACTGTACATCTGTTGTTGGGGCATGCAGAGAGGTCAGAGTGTCAAACTTGTACTTAGGTGGGAATGTTTCCGTGGTTTTTCCATAATTGGTTAGATTCCCGTAGGTATCCAGATTTTAAAAAAATTCCAGCCTGGTTTTCACTTAACACCTCTTTAACATCTTTCTAGCTGGTTGGAAGAAATTACCTCATGGTATCAATACAGGTTGTACTTGTATACAAAAGAAGTGTAATACAATAAAATACTCTGATCCCATACACGAATTTTGCTACAAAGTCGTTGCTGTGAATCATCATTTTAACAGATCTTGATAAATATAATATTATAAAATTCCTCAAGATAAATCCTGTGTGAAATGAATATTTTCATTTGTATTATCTATCCTCTGTAGATACTTTTATTTACATCCCTTATTTTACAAATTCTATTCATTTTCTACAAATTCTATTTACTCTTCCCAACATTTTACGTCAAATTTATTTTTATTGAATTTGTAGGTTATGAATTATTTATTTATAATTTCACAGGTGTGTCTCTCGTTGACCTCATTTTATTTCAGTCACAGTCTAAAATACTTTCGAGAATCTCCTGGCATTTTTATATCAGCTACTGAATTATTAAAAAACACAATGAAATAACATCAATGAGGATTATTCCACTGTTTTAAAATGGGAATTGTATTGTGCTTTCTTTGTATAAAGTACAACATGGCGGTTTTTAAAAAAAAAACTCTTGGTTCCAATGGGAATGAAACTCCCAAATTAGAATGGAGGTCATCAAAACAGTAGCAATTTATTATAAATTGCGGTATCAGGATCTTTCATGGTGTGTAGGCAACCTAAGCATTTCATTTCCAGACTTAGATAAAGATTCTTTTACCACACCTATAAGATGAATCATATATGTGACAACTTGTTAAATTGTAAAAAATGGTATCTTTTGAAGATCAGCATGTTTTCGTTAACTTTTCTTTTTATATTCTTGTACCTCCACAAACATGTTATTAAATATATCATATATCTCATTAGATCTTTTGATAGAATATAAAATATATCAACAAATTAAAATACAGGTTAAATAAAAATATATAACGAAATTCATGGAATCATCAAAAATATTTTTGCTACACTAAATGAGAGAAAAATTTAGTATGAGCTAAACTGTTTTGTTTCAGAATAAAAAGTTGTACGAATACTTTCTTTCTTTCGATAGTCTTACAGCCCATATCCAGCTTTGGCCTCCGTCAATCTTCACCTTCAACTCCTGTCTTCCACCTCTACCCTCCAATCCTGCGCCTGTAGCACCCGGGTTGCGTCCCTCTCAACTTCGTTCTCCCATCGCAGCCTTGGCCTGCCCACTCTCCTCCCACCCGGGTGTCCTTCCAGGGTTCTTTTGGGTACTCGTGATGACGGCATTTTGTGCACATGTTCGGCCCATCTCAATCTGCTCAGTCTGACATGTACAGATAGCCTGGGAGCTTTGTAGATATTATATAATTCGTCGTTGTATCGTATTCGCTAGGTTTCGCCGTCATTCACAGGGCCCAGGATCCTACGTAATACTCTTCTCTCGAAGGCATCCAGCAACTCTGCGAATTTAGCCGTGAGTGTCCATGCTTCGCATCCATATGCCACCACTGTTCTAATAATTGTTTTGTACAAGGTGACTTTGGTTTTTCTATGCACACTTCTGGAGTTGAACACCGGCAGTAGGGAGAAGAATGTTTTGTTCCCTGTTGTGATTCTTCTCTTAATCTCAGCATGCATGTTGTACGAATACACTCAATTTAAATTTTATTATAAGAATGACGTTATTTTGACTACTAAATTTTTCTTAGAAGCGTTTATAATTGCATATTCAATTCATATAATTGTTGGAAAAAATATTTTCCGGCACATCAGTGCTTCCGCTTCATTCATTCATAGCTTCCGAAATCAAAACCTTCATATCTGGTGTAAAATTCCATTTTGATTAATATCTTCTGTAAAGCATTTTTACTGCACATATAATTCCCAGATTGTAAAATGTTCTACAATTTGGAGGCAAAAATACAACTTGATCGTGTGCTGAGCAATTAATTATTATCAATTAAAATAAGACTTTTTTCTTGTTTATTATTTCATTTCAATGTCCAAATTTATTAGCATGCATCAAATATTGCTTGTGTCATCCAATCCTTTTGGTTTAGATCCCCTCAGCATGATTTCCGGCCGAAAAGGTTCTATTGTGTACGTTCATTAGTTTAACAAAAAATGTTTGTTATTCTGAAAAATTCGTTACTTTGGTATACGTTATAATGAAGTTTGACATGTACTATACAATGTTTAATATCTTAAAGAAAAAAATATTGCTTTAAAAATATCTTTCTTCATTTAAAAACAAAGTCATGAGATTTTGTTATGAAACTGTTGTTTTCAGCACTTTTGGAATATGAATGGTCATAATCCATGATGAGTATTATAGAAGGTACAACATAATACAAAGTGGGCAATCAAGGCAACTGACGTGAGTGCCACCAAAGATGACGCCAATTTATGATAGGCATATCCGGTTGCATAAAGGGCAAAAAGTTTCGGCACCTGCAGCTTGTCTGTGTCTTCTATCTCTATCGGGTCCCTAATAACTAGCAACAGTTCCACACCATTTGGCTCTATCTGCTACAGTTGTGCTGAGCATTAACCCTTTTAATACCACGGGGCCAATTATCGGCCCCAACTGGTTTATTGGAAAAATCCCACGGGGCCAATTTTCGGCCTCAAAGTTTTCATACAAGTTTTTATGCTAAATGTATATTTTTTTAAACTTTGAGAATCATTCAGTTTTAAAGAATGCATTTAAAAATATCAACTACTGTTTTTTTGCCAAAATATGCTGGGATTAAAAGGATTAATGATTTTAAATGTCTCATGCAGTATGTCCTGATATGTCTTGTGCTGACCATTGTGCCTCCTCCTGCCCTTTGTCAGCTCGCCAAAGAAAACATTTTTTGGGAGTCTGTACGGGTATACGAGCCACGTGTCCATACCAATGGATTGGACTCTTAGAATATAATTTATTGATGAACAGCAAAAAATAGTGATCGATTTTGGTTTTAAGAATAAAATTTTACTTCCTGAGAATATGTTGAATTTGTATACAAATCAACCTCCATAGCCTAGTTTGTAAAACACGTGTCATCCAAATTGGGTACGATTCCTGATATTACCTTAAAAATTAAAATAAGGTTCTGGTCTGGTTTAAATGTTCGTCTTGCAACAATACTACTCCACTTGCGGCAGTCTCGCCTATACATATGCTGATGAATTATTAGTTACGTGCCTAGTCTAATGGTTCTTATCCCGAAGTCATGATTAATACGTCGAAGACAGCATTGTCTTCTGATCATGCTCTCCAAAATCTTCGCATAACCAATTTATTAAAGTTGAAAGGTACCACACACAGATGAATGAATGTATGCAAATATTTTTATATTAAAAAATCAGCAAAATGATCTTGGCAACTCAGCACTCTTGGACAAAAAATTATCAACTTTGTCATGTACTATATAATACAGAAATCTCACTGCTTTGTTTGATTATCTTATTTGCTGCCAAAGTATCAGAACTCTATTTTCTACCTTGTAGATCAAGAGTGTATTATAAAAACATCTCCGAGTTGAAGTCCTTGAAGTTCATTCAGTTAATTTTGTAGAAAATTCTATGCTTAGTATTTTTTTGTAACTGGAATCTGCAATATTAAAAAATCATAAAATACTTTAAAGCTTATGTGTGCTTTTTTTTTAAGAAATCTAGTAAGAGTATTTTTAACTTTCCTTTTCTCAGATGAATCTATATATTTCTTGAACTGCTAAGGGGTCTGTGATGATGACTTTTAATTTTCAGTGATCCTACGTATTCTTTTTTTTAGTCCCCTAAATTCCAACCCTCAGCAAGAGGCCTATCAGCAATTCTAACCTTTTACTTTAATCGTAATGATAAATATTATTCCTTTAAGGTCATGGTTTATAAGTCTACAGGTGCTTGGCCACACGGTTACGTGCTGGACTTGTACGTGACGAAAGTCGTAAGTTCAAACCTTGGGTCATGCTACTCCCGTCGAATGACATGGGCATTTTAGTCTGCTTAGTATTTAGGAGTATAAGGATACACATGACTTCAATCTTATTATTTTAACGTAAACATACTCGTATGTATCGTAAGTTTTGGACATAAAATGAACTTACGAAAACAGAAATTTGTTTGTTATTAGAATTTTGAAAAAAATAGTAGAAAGCCTGCAAAGACTTAATATAGTATTGTATATACAGATTTGATATTGTCTAAAACAATTGTATAAACATTTTGTGTACATCAATTTAAAAGTGAATATGGTGTGTCAGAGTTGCATTCCTTTGAGTGAAATAATGTTGTATTGTGTATTGCAGCAATCTCTCTGGAATGGGACAAACAACCTCAGTATCTGGAGGCTTCTCTGATGATGAAGGGCTACACGGGGGAGGCAGTGAGGGAGGTGCTGGGGAGGAGGAGGTCGGAGGGAGCGACCCTGCCCGCTACTCCTACGAGCTCTGCTGTCACGAGAGACCAGGTACCATACTTGCAATGCAAACTGAACTTGTTCAGTGTAATAATAATATAAGAATCAATTATATAGCGCTGTTTAGAGAGCAAACTCTCCTCAAGGGTGCTCTTACTCAGGATTCTAACCCACTTGATTAGACCTCCCAAAAAGGATTGTCTTTAAGTGTTTCCTAAAGCTGCACGTGCCACCCATATATCTAACACTAGTATATAGACCATTCTACGCCATTGGACCAGCAATGGCAAAAATCAATATACACCACCCTATTGGATCGATTTGGAACAAACAATTTATTAGATGAAGAAGGACTCGACTTGTGACACGGTGCATTGTCCTGATGAAAGAGAACTTTTATCTTCTTCATATGGGGCCGTTTTTTTGCAATTTCTGCCTTCAAACGCTCCAATAACGCTATGTAATATTCGCTATTGATGGTTTTTCCCTTTTCAAGATGATCGATGAATATTATACCATGCGCATCCCAAAATACGAAGGCCATAACCATCCCGGCCGACCGTTAAGTTTTTGGTCGCTTCGGACGACGTTCACCGGCTGCTCTCCACTCAGCTGACTGCCGATTTGATTCCGGAGTATAGTGGTGGATCCAAGTTTCATCCATTGTCGCATACCGACGCAAAATCTCCTGTTTATTTTGGGTAAACAGTGCCAAACAGCGCTCTGAATCATCGATGCGTTGTTGTTTCTGTTCCATTGTGAGCAAACGCGGCACCCATTTCGAAAAAAGCTTTTTCATTACCAAATGTTCATTCAAAATAGTGTCAACACTATGTACCAAATGATATCTTCAGGATGTCTGCTATCTCACGCAACTTTACTTTGCGATTTTCCATCACGATTTTGAGTTTTTTTTTATGTTTTCTGGTATAACAGCCTCATTTGGACGACCAGAGCGTTCAGCATCATTTGTGTCTGTACGACCACGTTTGAAATCAGCATACCACCAAGAAATGGTTGTTTTCGACGAAGCAGAGCCCGGACAACACTTTTCAAGCCATCGCTGAGATTGAACGGTATTTTTTCCCATTAAAAAGCAATGTTTTATCAACACACGAAATTCGGTTTTTTCCATTGTTTTCAAAATAGCAAAAGGAGCGTCACTAAAACCATTGTAACTCAATGACACAATGTCGGAATGTCATGAAAGTTTGACACATAACTTCTAAAGGTTGGTACTAACTGAGAATGGTATGGATTTGTTATTAGAGACGCCATCTGTTGGTTAGTCCCGAGACTTATTGATCGATGTGTTATGTATATGAATCAAGATAATCAGAATTAAATTTGCCTGTGATATTTAAACTAGATCATAGTTGACTATCATACTTTAAAAGTTGTCTATGACACTAAAGGAACAATTTAACCTTAATCCAAGTTCCTTATAATAATCAATCTATGATCTAATCCGGAGTTGCTATTTTACTCAGTGCCTCTATGTACCCAGTACTTTATATTCTCAATGGAACATTTAAAGCAGCAACTTTCAAGATTCTCTTGCTTTGCATATATTATCTTATTTCTTGATTTTATTTTGACTAATGGTATTGTGTATGTGTCCAGGGTACAGGTTTAGTGACCCACGCGGAGGTCAACCATCACCCTATGGAGGATGCGTCTCCTCAGCATCAGATGACGACACCGCTGGTAACAAAACTCTTCTATTTCATTTTCTACATGTCTTTGTCATTCTTTTACAATTTACATTGTTCTATTGTCGTAGTTAGTGTGTTATAGAATAGTTTAAATTTTTCTACCATAAACCACTTTGGTCATTCATATTATTTTTATCGCGCATTTCGTTGAATGAAATTTCCGCAGACTATGCCATTTTTAGTTACAAAGTCAACCGACAGGACTATTTCTCTTGTTGTGATCTTCAAAACTTATATCTTGTAGTGTTCCTTCATTTAAAAATTGTATAGTTCAAATAATTGGCACCCTACGACACCGCCTACTTGCTAATAATTCTAGAGATGGCTCTCGGTTCATCTAGTTTCCACACAAAGTTTCATTAAATTATTTCAACTGGTTCAAGAAATATATATTTTTTGGTAAATCACTAAAATTCAAGTTTTTTTTTTGTAAATGACGATTTTTGTGGGCTAGTTGGCAAGATGCTTGTCTCCCGACCCAGAGGTTACAGGTCCGATTCCCGTTGGAACCCAGATTTTTTAAAAACAGATACCAGTCAGATACCATCACCGGTTTTGGAAAGCTGTGAGTTCCTCAAATCAGACGGAGACAAAGAACTAGACTGAAACCCAGATTTTTTTAAAACAGATACCAGTCTGGTTTTCACTTAAGGTCTCTTTAACATTTTTCTGGTTGGTTGAAAGATATTGCCACATGGCAATAAGCCATGCCGCCAGGTTGTACTGTGTACAATGAAAGCTTAACACAATAAAATTGATGGGGATAACTGGAATCAATACCAGAATTAATAACATTTGAAGTAAATTGAAACTATTATTTATGTTTTATTGATGTGATGTATATTTGTGCAGGGTTCTCCGGAGAGTACGTGGAGCCAATCGACATCTCTACACAGCACCAACGTTCACGAAGCTGCTCCGCCTCGGGTGGCTGCCACCCCCACCACAGGTCAGGTCCCCCCCTCGCCCATTCCCATGCCCCGCCCCCGGCCTGCTGCCCCTCTTCCCACCCCGCCACCCCCCATGCACCACATACCCCCCATTGGGCCCGTCCTATGCTCTAGGCCGCCCCTGCGCCCGCGCAGCGCCAGCTGCCGGGACCTGCACGACTACAGCTTCGATGACACCGGCCAGGCCAAGCGTAGAAAGGTCAAAACGATGTCTCATTCTTCCAAATTGCCAGACGCTTGTTCCTTCTTCACTTTTCACGGGGAGCGTCGCATCGACTCGCCTATTACTCGGTATGATGACTCCAATCGTATTTTGCTCAGTGCTACTTCCTCCAGGAATGCTTCTCTCGATCTGGAGCGAGGTACGCTAAAATTCTTTAACAAGGTATTCTCTTCCAGCTATCCAGGCACGTTAAAATCACGTCGAAAGGAGCCTTTTGTCACGTTTGATATCGGCGGCTCCCAAGATGATATCTCTCACGACAGTTACGAATTAATCGAGAGGTCTGATGATGAATGTTTCGAAGGTGTTATTTACGATAGATATAATAAAGGTTCCCAAACACACGTTAATACTAGATCATGTTCGTTAGATTCCGGCAACTATATCCCATCAGACGATGATAATTCAGGTTCTCATTTAGGTTCTGATTATGAAACTCAACATCACCATCACGTTCCCAAATCACGAGTTATCACTTATGTTAAGTATAAAAGTGACAATGATATACAGTTTGATCCGTTCCTCATGGACGATCCTAGAGACCTGCCCCGTGAAAAAATGTGTGTAAGATCAGATGGCAGCTTTTACAAAGAAATCAAACGTACTATGGGCTCTAGAGCTTCGAGCCAAGAATCAAAAAGCGATATTTACGATTCGAAAATTTCCAAAAGCAGCGGGGATTCGAGTAAAAAATCCAAAGACAGCGTTTACCATACAGATAGTAAGAAGTCTAGGGAAACAATAAAAAGTAAAAGTTCGGATAGGTCAGGCTCTCGAACTTCTAGTCAAGAATCAAAATCTGACTACCATGATTTTAAAAAGTCCGATAATGTGGATACAGGTAAAAGAAAAAGTATTACAATCTATGATACCCCAACGATAAATCTGCCGCTGGAACATTTATCTCGTACGTCTAGTCAAGAGTCCAAAAGTGAGTATTACGATACTCAGTCTAATTTCGTCATACCTGATGAATCCTCTCCTGATAATATTAAAAATAAAGCTCTAAAATCACACGACAATCTTTTGGTAGAATTGAATTCTAAATGTGCGAAATCAAATTTTTATGACATCCAAAACCCATATTCTACCTTCCCTAGTAATATTCGACACAAAGAACCTTCGCATGTTCATTCCATTAGTCTTCAAAATGTAGAAACTGAACAACATTTACGAACGTACGCTAAAATCAGCGAAGACAAAACGGTACCGACCAAAGCTGTTTCTTCTCAAGAATCTGATAAGAAATATGCAACGACTCACATATGGCCAGAACAAATTGCTGGGATCTGTACGGAAATAGAGAACAGAAATTCCAAAGTTCTCGCTTATCAAAGACAAAAATCTTCGGATACAGAAAATATTTTCAGCTTCGATAAAGAAAAAATAGAATCATTGACCAATTCGCACAGGGATGATGGTTTGATGCTTTTAACTGATTCTTCCAAAGACTCGGATGTTCCAATGCCTGCTAAACTACCTGCTATGGACAGCATAGAATATGCTAAGTCCAGATCTCAACCTTCGGTTCTACAATCGGAATTCGACAAAACAAATAATGCTGAATCAATATTTTCCAAGGGCAGTTCTAAAAGAGATACTAGAAAAGAAGAGCTCATAGCTAAAACACACTTCGATGAATACAATCCAAAATTGATTTTAGATACCAGTTCTAGCAGTAGAATATGCGATGCTCAGATGACATACACCCACGCAACAGTTGAACGAACAAAAAGTGATCCAAATAGTTTGGCAAATAGACAAAGACTCTGCTCTACATCACGGCGGCATGTTTTGATGCATCAGAAGTCTATTGACTTGACTCCTGCGGATTCCAGTGATGAAGAATATATTTTTAGACAAATTCCGAGCGCTCCACCGATATCTTCCAAATTCAGTCACTTTGATATGCCTGTGGATATTGGAAGACCGGATATTCAAAAAACTGGTTTTGATTTACCTAAAAATTATTTCAAAGAGTTTGATGATCTTAAAGCTGGATTCAATAAAGATTATAAGAAATCTCCAGTTGAATCAGAGAAAGATTTTGATATCCCGTACGTGTTACACAAAATACATGTCATGAATGGTACAGCACCTACACCGACCGCTACCAGACCGATGATTCATTTGGATACAGGATTTATTAAAAATGCTAATGGAAAATACACCAACAATAATGGTTTACGCTGTCGTTACCATGATCATCCTAAATCACCAAGATCTCCTAAGTCGCCTAAATCACCCAAATCTCCAAAGTCACCAAAATCACCCAAATCACCTAAATCTCCGAAGTCACCTAAATCACCAAAATCACCGAAGAATATCGGAGCGGAGCTGCTTATATCAAATGTACAATCAGCATTTCTGGATGTTGAACCGTCAGGATTTCTTTTCACTCAGAATATTGATTTGTCTAAAATAGATCCTGTCACTTTGGAAGTTGACAAAAATGCTCCATCTATCCAACACATGTCCAGTCCTAAGAGAGACATAACAAAATCAATGGATCCTGCTCTGCTAGAAACACTCAACTCAAAATTAAGTCAAATAGAAAGTGATTCTGCTACTAGTTCCAAAACAGATAGCATCCAACAAGAAAAGATGAAGTACAAAGTACACTTGGATCCAAAATCAGCTCTTGGTATTAATCAAAATAAAGACCAATCCGGAATGACAACTGTAGAGAAACTGAAAGCTGATGCCAAATCACGAGCTGAAAAACCTATTCCACCTAAGAGGGTTATAAAGCCAAGGATGCAACCGAAGAAAGGCACTTCATTGAAACCTAAGAATAAACCAAAAACTCGAATAACTTCCTTTTCATCAGATGATGAGAGTCTCGATTCTGATGATGTGTTTGGTTCTGCAGAAGCAACACCCACTAGATTGGAATTCTCTCCACCTCAATCCAGAAAAGATATGGAGCCAATTCTTCAATTAGAATATGACAAAATCACGTCAGGAGCTTGGCACAGGGGACAAACAATGAGTTCTACTGAAATCGAAGGTTCACCTCCTCAATGTAGAAGGCTTGTAGAATTAGAAGCCAAGTATTCTCCTCAAATTTTAGACCCTAACTTTACCAGTGCAACTGAACTGAGGAGAATATCGGAGCGCTCCATTTCTATTCCGAGCTCGGAAGATGACTATGTTGTGACACAAAAACGTGAAGTCCAAAACCCTGAAGTGAAGGAAAAGGAACACACAACTTGGGAATACCACCTTACTGAGAATATACCATCACCTATTTTGGAAAGCTGTGAGTTCCTCAAATCAGACGGAGATGAAGAACTAGCTGATAAAGAGGTTGAAAGAGTGATTGGAGGAGAGCTTCCTAAAGACACTTTAAAATCCACTGGAAACGACTCCAAATCACAAACAGATACAACAGCGAATGAGCTTACAGTTGCAAGAAATAAACTAAGAGATGAATTGATATCTCCTATGCTTCGTACCAAAGGAGGAACACCTATTCTCTTTGCTCATGCGAGACTCAATCTTTCTGAAGGCTCAGTTTTATCTCTTCAAAGGCAGAAAGCAACTCAAGAATCACCCACAGCAAGTCGACGGGCTAAGAGCTTAGATACACCAGTTATATCATTACACAAATTGCCCCCTATGGATGCCTTTTCTTCTAAAGATGACACAGTTGGTGATGTGGATGAAGAAGGTGAGATTTTAGAAGAAAAGACGCTTGTAGAAGACAAATCGCTTTCAGTTATAGATGAAAGTTTCAAGGGCAGCAAAATAGATAAAATTGATGAAATCGAAGATGAAGAAGTTGTGGAAAGTCCTAAAAAACCAAAAGAATTGGAAGATGTAGTTTTAGATAGCGAAGAACTTGCTTTGCTAGATTGTTTGACTGAATATAGGAGACCTAGGTCATTCAAAAGGAAACAAGAAGTTCGTAAGCCCAAAACAAGATCACCAAATAAATCACCAGGGAAATCTCCTAACAGGTCCCCTGTGTCTAAATCACCGTCTCGCTCGCCATGTTCTTCACTCAACTCACCGAGAGATAGTATCAGAAAGTTTTCAGATTTAAGTGAAAATGATCAAATTGTTCCTGATATGGAGAGAATTAAAAAGAAAGAGAAAAAGAAAACACCCACTAAGGAAAAAGTTTGTGACCAGATGGGTGATGAAGGCTTCCAAAGCATTTCACCTCCGAAAACTTTCAAAAATAAGTCTCCTGAAAATAATCAAAAAGGCTTGCCTCCGAAAGGTAAATCTTTGGATAAAACTGACACAAAGAAACCTAAATCTTTGATGCTTCAGACTCAAAAGTCTTTGCCATCGACATTGAAGGACGGACCTGATCTTTTGACAGTTCCATCTTTAGATATCCAAAGGACTAAGAGTCAGGAACTAGAACAAGTCAAAAGAGCCAATTCAAAAGAAAAATCTAAGTCAATAGAGAAGATGGAAGTCAAACGTACAAACAGTAAAGAAAGAACAAAATCACAAGATGAAAGTGACACAGAAATAGCCAAACGAAAAGAAAAACAACAAATGCTGTTTGAAGCTGCACTTAAACAAACCAAAACCCTCGTCAGTCCGGTTAAAGACTCGCTCCCGCCATTCCCTCCACCTGAAGATAAAATTGTTGTGAAGAAAGATGGCGATAAAATAATTATAGAAACTGAAATCAAGAGTAAAGCTGAAGATCACGTGTTCATTGCAAAGTCTCCCAAGAAGCTGGACAATTCTCTGGGAGGGATTATTAGTAAGAGCTTTGAGGAGCAAAAGCAAAATGTCAAACCTGCCAAGAATTTTAAGAGTTTCGATGACAAAAATAGCAAATCCTTCGAAGAATACAAGAGAGAGGAGATCGAAGCTCTTCAAAAGTCCCCGAAGACATTATCAAGAAAACAAGAACTTAAACAACAAATCGAAGGGAAAGTGGTTCATAAAAATATTAAATCAAAAAGTTTAGAAAGAAATGTCGACAGTCATATGCCTATGGAAGCAAAATCCAAAAGTCTCGATCGAAACTTTGAAATGCCTGCTGATTCATATGATTCATCCTATATGAGTAATGAAGAATCGACAGCCCTCGGCTACAAAGCGGCGGATGCAGGAGAGCTTCAAGATTTTTTGATTAATAACAGGAAATACGGTGTTCGCTCCCCTAAATGTAGGTCACCAATCAAATCAACAGATAGTGAAAAGTCTGAAGAACAACTTGTTTTACATGGAACAAGTCTAGACATATGGTTGTCTGTTGATGAGGAGAAAAAATTAAAAAGCGATTCACCAAAAGAGTATCCTGGTAAGTCATATAACGAATGTGTTTCTCCTCAACCTTATTTTGATGATACCCAGAATATAATTATAGAAAGGAGACAAATAGACATGATAAATAAGCAAAGACAGCTCTCGGAATCATCAGACAAGTCTAAAGCTGAAGTTGATGTACCACAGGAAGATAAATCACCCCCAAAAATGAAAGATTCCGGGGATCAAACAACACTCAGTGATAAAGTAGGCCCTGACTCAATTGTAAGGATTATCAGCGAAGAAGAGTCACTAACAGAGGTAAGTGAACTTAAGATGTCAGATGATAACAATCCTTATGTCGTTCCTACGCAATTCGTTGATACAGAGAGCTCGTCAGAAAATCAAGAGAACGATTCGGGGGGATTGCAAAAACAATTTTCCGATCCTCGAGGACCGAGATATCTTAACTATGTGGAACTCGAATCTAGTCAAGATACAGGTAATAGCAGTTCAAATGGGCTAATAAACCCAGTAGGTTCTAAGTCTGTTGAAAAACAGGGTACTCTTGAAGATGCAAGTTTAATGGAGTTTCTCAAACACGAGTCATCAACTCAAACTTTCTCAGAACCAGAAGATGCAGATTTTCAAAATAAGTCCTCTAAAGCAACAAAAACTGATCAAGGTATCGACTTATCACTGAAGTGGAGAAATAAAATTATTGTTACACCTCCTCAAGAGAATAGCCCCACAATTGAAAGTCTTTCTATTTTAGAATCTAATGAGTCAACAGCCGGCCAAATTATCCATGACCATGACCAAGACCAGGGTGCTGATGCTGATGCTGATGCTGACCATCTCGCATCTAGAAAAAAACGTAATGATCTTTTGAAATTCGGTGGTGACAGATCAAGAAGTTCCGAATCTACTGATATAAGCCCTTCTAGTACCAACAAAGATATAAAAGGTAGTTCAATCGAGGAAGAGTCCAGTGTAAGTTGTTCTATTTCTAGACCGATGGGTATATCTCAGGATTTTGATAAATTTAATAAAAAAGATAAAGAGAAATTACAAGAGTTGAAACTTTCTTTAGAATATGGTGAAGAAAATCTTAGGAAATCACTTTCAAGCGAGCTTTCTAAAACCCCTTCACCTTCACCTTCTCTAACTGAGTTAGGTAGTGATGGACAAAGAAGTCCAAGGATAGTCAGAAAATCTCCCACTCCTACATTAGAAAAACAAGGTCCGGTTGATTCTCAAAAAGCACCCTCTGATTCCGACTCTAGTTCTGAGAGTCGTCATAAAATTACTGAACGTCTACCATCAGACAGAAAATCTGGATTGGATAAAATAGGTAAAGTCGTTGTTGATGATTCAGAATCTAGTTTGTCAGGAGCTTATAAAAATGAAACTAACATTTCCAAATCTGGAGAAGGATCAGACAAATTTACTTCTAAACCTAAAATATCGATTACCGTATCACAAGATGATCAAACTCAACCTGTTAATATTGATGATGCCAGTGATGATTCAAAACCAATCGTCAGAGACATGAAAAAGAAAACTCTTAAAGAGAGTTCGGATCAAAAAAGTTCTTCAAAATCCAGTATTGAGAACACTTCTAGAGGATCACTTAGTGTTGAAGATACTACGCCTCGAAACAAAAAGGGTAGACTGAGAGATGATCAAAAAAGCTCTTCGAAATCTAGTATGGAATCAAGAGGATCTTTAAGTGTTGAATCCAGAGGATCTTTTGAAACTGAGTCCAGTTCAGGCTCATTGGGAGCTGCTTACAGAAGAGGTGGTGATGTGGATAAAGACATCAAACCCACGTGGCGACCTTTCTTAGTCGGCTCCGGTAGTGAAGGAAGCTCAAGTTTAGAAGAAGGTTGGATGCCTCCTGATGGAGAGAGCTATGATCCATCCTACTTTAACAGAGAGATATACGATTTTACTAATCAGAGGTCAATCGATGATTTTCAAACATTTTCTTCAATGAAAAATCCATCACTCTCTGCAGGCACATCAAAAGATTCTACTGAAGCAGATTTTACAGATGATTTGAATGACTTCCCAGTCAATTTTACATTCCCATCTGGTAGTAGTTCAGTATCTGGAAGTGCTCCAGATTTAGTTGTTAATTATGGATCAAATTTTGGCGTATCCAGAACATTATCTCGCATTTCAGAAAGAAGCACAAATTCTGAGAAATCAAGTGGTGATGATGATTCAACCAAAGCAACATCACACTCGGAAAGCTTAAATGATGAATCGGTGGTATCTAGCGATCATCAAGCTAGTTTGAGTTCAGATCCTCCCAGTCATACCAACTTAGCTTACATATCTGATACTGATCGCAGGACATCAGCCGAAATGCCGGATATTCCCATCGATCAGGGATTGGCTGACAAAATTTATGAAATGTACACTGGTCAAACTGTCGGAGACTCTTCAAATATGAAAAATCGTTTTACCGTGGAGAGAGTGAATGAAGGAATGTATTTTCAGACATTAATTGAAACCAAAGAGAAATGTGCGGAGAAAAAAGATCCTGGCATCAAGAAAGCCATTTTGGATACTGGTTCGCATACCGATAGCCAAGAATCGGAAGATTGGCCTCTACCTGAACTACCTCCAAAACCGGAAATTCTAACTCTACCCACTACTACTTCACAACCCCGGAGAGAATCAATAGAAATGGGTTCATCAAAGTCAAAAGCAATGTTCTTTAAATCTCACGGTACCAAATCTGTGGATTCAGAAGGTTGGCCATCTCCACCGTCTAGTCTATTGGAAACTCCTATTGTCGATAATGTCCACACATATTTTATGGATACAAAGAGGGAAGAAGCTCACAAGGTGCTTTTAACTGATTCAAATACAGATCAAAATACAATAGAAGGAAACCATGAATCTGATGACGAGAATAATACACTTAACAATGATGATGATGTTTACAAAGATGATGATCATGACATAAAGGATGATGTCTTTGACAAAGATTCTCCAGATCTGCCCCCAATTGAAAGTAGCAAAGTAGTTTCTAAGCCTGCCGAAACTAAAGAACCTGGTGAAATTACTAAACAGATCCCTCATAAAATACTCATTAGACCTATATCTTATGAAGAAACTAGCTATATGGTGGATCCACTTAATATAACCGAAGATGATTCTTGTTTGCAACATGCAACTGCACCAAATTACGATCAAACATGCGAACATACGATAAGTTCAGCAAATTGTCTAAGAAGTTTTGATATTGGCAGTTGCTGTTCTCAAAATCATATAAAACAAAGTACAGAAAATGTCAAAGAACAAAAAGTTATAATTGCCCAGCCGACAAGATCTCCCCAGAATCATAGTCCAATATCAGAAGATGATATCTATTTCAATGATGAAGTGTTTAGTATTACAAAATCTGGCGTATCTCCAGATACAGACAAATCCTTACATCCATTTGTTTCTAATAAATACTCGCACGGATCTAATAATTCTGATACTTCCATAGATGATATTCTATCACAAAATACCAACTATGAGGATCAACCGGGCTCTAGGCTAAGCGTCACTTCGTACAAACGCTGTAGTCATAGTAGTCATTCTGAAGAAGAGACCAGTTCTTTAGGGACAGACTTGGATGGAACTGTGAAAATGGGAGTACAGCCAAAGAAATGTACACATAGCTCACATTCTGAAGATACATCCATAGGACTCAGTATTTCTGAATGGTCAACAGGCACAAATACAGTAAGGCAATATGCCAATCTCTCAGCTTCAGAAAGTCTGTCTGGAGTTTCCAATCTCTCTGGTGCAAAGAGTGAAAAA
This sequence comes from Odontocerum albicorne, assembly GCA_949825065.1. Classification (NCBI taxonomy): domain Eukaryota; kingdom Metazoa; phylum Arthropoda; class Insecta; order Trichoptera; family Odontoceridae; genus Odontocerum; species Odontocerum albicorne. Next base: position 18,979,979 of record OX463860.1, on the reverse strand, counting down.
TCATCAGGCAATGTCACTAACAAAAGTAGTGATTTCTCTTCCAATCTTAGTGGTGCCAAATCCATGGATAATGGAAAAATGATGCTACAGTCTAGTAACAAAAGTAGCTCTGATAACTTGTCTTACGATATTAATAAATATGATAAGTTATGTAATTCAGAAACTCATTCTGGATCTAAGAAACATACTACAAATGACAATTCTAGTTCCGGAACTAAGAGTGATAGTACTTTGACTTTAGCTCAGTCTATATCGGAATGGTCTGCTAGTACAAGCAATACTTTAGTGCCAACAACAATTGAACCGCTGGACCCTAATAAATATACTGAAACAGATTCTAAAGAAAAGGTTGAAAGCCAACATACATCCCGTGTACATGATTTCTCTAAAGCAAAAGTCTTGGAACGGGACAACAGCAGTGAACATTCTTCAAATGAACCTGTTAGAGCCAAAACTTCAATGGCTAAACGATCATTGGATATGAGATATTACTCACAGAGTGAAAGTGATAAGTCGAGCAAATCTGAAAAATCAAGTTCAAGTCCTCAGTCTAGCGATAAGAAACCAACACCACCTGCTGTTCCAGAAAAACCTCTTTGTCTTCGAGGTTTAAAAGCTCAGAATGGACCACAATTTTCTAAATCTTTTGATCGTCCTTTAAAAATTTCTCCCAAGAGTTTGAGCTGTGAAGAGAGATCAAATAAAGAAACTCCCAGCTTCAGTCAGCGTTGCCAAAGTGAAGATCGGGCTTTAGTTGATCAGTATCATTTAGCTTCTCCTCAAGGAGAATTTTCTGGCAGAGCTGAATCAAAATTATATAGTCAGGAAGAGAAACTTACTCAAAGGTATCAAAGCCAGGACTTTGCTAATTTCCACGACAACCAAAAAGTTTTCATTCCCCCTGATTATAAACCACTAACTAAACATTCCAGTTATGACGACAAAACCTTATCGAGACATCAAATTAGAGAGTATAGATCTTCTCAACATTACAGGATGAAAACAAAAAGCAGATCTTTCCATGAACATCTTCTTTTATCTCCAGAAGGTGCTGGTCTTACTCCAGATATTACCCAACATTTGACGAAAGAAAATGTCAGCAATCTTCCAGAAAATCTTCAAGCTATTGATCGTGCTAATAAAACACCGATGAAGCTTTCTAAATGCTCTCCTTATTATTCTTCTAGTTTAAGCTCCGAATCGCCTCCCATTCAAACATCCAAGGTTACCACTAAAAAGTCGGTATTGGTACGTAATTTATCAATGAAAAGCCCTCCTAGTGGAAATGATACTGATAGTTCTTTAGACCTTATGCATGACCCTAAAGAGCGTATACGTAATTATCGTAGACGAAGACAAGTCTCTGCAAAGAAGAATAAACTTGAGAAAGACAAGTACACTGAATTGAAAGACCGAGAATCCGCTGGTATGCACGATTTGATGGAAGAAGATACACCTAAAAGTCAAAACTCCTCAGAAGGTGATAGGACATCACATTCTGAGCACTGTCAAGTTGGACGTAACGGATCAGCAAAAGGAGCTGAGAGTTCCGAATGCTCCGAAGGCTATATTCCTGAATTAGAATCTGGATCATCTGAAATATCAAAAACTGACTACCATGAGTGTCAAAGGACCATGGAATTTGAAGAGAATCAGGAAGGATATGACGACCTTTATGCTAAAATTCCAAATCTAGGTTTTGATGAACCATATCCTCAACTCGATGATCAAGACAGGCGATTTAGAGATCTTGATGATCGCTTTTCTAATATTGCCGAATCTTTTAATCCAGGGTTTGATGGATTTGGAGTTTCAGCTGATGAAGACGAAATGGGCTATCCAAGATTTGACAGACTTGGTCGTTTACGGCATCCTTATTTAGACAGTGAAAATCGTAGAGATACCAAGGTACCGTATCCGCCTCCTCCTGATGATAGAGCTGATGAAGTAGGTTACAGAAGTGGAGGAAGTAAACGCTCTTCAGTGAAGAGAAAATCTCCTAAAAACGCATTTATGAATAGTCCTCCACACGAATCGCCATCCTATCAAATGGATCCATCGCTACATTACCCTCAAGAACAATGTATGGCGAGTACAAGTCCGAGGCGTCAGTCTTTGGGCAATGAATTCGAAGATGATGATGACGATGATACAAATGAAGATCCACCTTATCATTTAGACTCATTTGTATACACAACAACTACAATTAAAAAGGCTCCATCAAAGGGAGGAAAATGTATGTTTACTCGGGAAGACTCTATATCAGCTTTTGCTGGATACGACAGCCCATCAGATAGAATGGGTTATGACGAATACTCAAATCGAGAAAACTACGAGTACGGTAGTTCTAATATGTTCAAAATGCAAGAAGTCTATCCTCAGTATAACGACTATGATATGCCACAAAGCTCGAATCCGTACTACGGCGGTAACGATAGAAGACCAATCAATTTCCAACAAGATTCCGAAGAGTACGACGATGAACCGAGACATATGTCGGATCAAGAATCACATCCGGTTATGGGTCACTTTGTATCTCGGCCAAATTACACGTCTGAACCGAGTTTCGAAGGATCTGAGCATAGCTTTGACGTGTCGACTATACCTCCTCCGCTTCTATCTGAAGAAGAAGATGAACCGAATGATGACCAATAAATTTACACCTTTATACATACAAGCAATTTTAAACTAGATGTATTTGCGCACAATTTTAAATAATTTATTCACTAACAGAACTTTATTGTCAACAAAACTATAATCATACTTAAAAGCTTACAGATCGTTTAGCATTGCTCGCTTAAGAGAGCCATTAGAATTCATTTTAATATTCTCAAACAAATTATTGAATTTATAAATTTATGTATAATTAGAGACTTCCAATTGTATTCTATTCTCTTCTAATCTCTAGTTCAATATCCGATCGATCGTATTAAAGCAAATATTTGAACTGTTGTTATCTAAAAATGACCGCAATTCTTTTAAAATCCTTTCCTCTCGTAAACTTGTATATCATTGACCGTTTGACCTGAATTAAACTCTATCGAAAAATATATAACTAGCAGTTTAATAAAATGCAAAAATTTCAACGGCAAAACACTTTTGTTTTTTTAACATTTTTAATTAATTGTTTCTGATGTTTGTTTTCTTTCATCTCTCTTTTAATGAAATACGTGATTTTAAAACTGCCATCTTGATTTCCACACATTTGTTAGAATGCATAGGATTTTTGAAAAGAAAAAAAAAGTTCAATTAGGAAATTTTCGGGTTTCTGATATTTTTGTCATTCAAAGCAACATGGTTTTAGATTGTTTTAAAAAGTCAACTAGATCTGAAAAACTTTGATTGAATCAATTTTAAAAATACGGCTAGGTATTCAACTTATTACTACAGTATATCGCAGTAGCTAAGAACACCACTGCCTCATCTAAATTATAGAGTAAATATACATTTCAAACTTTTATATAACACATCAAAGGGAGCATTGTCTTGTGTTACTTTAAGAATTAAAACTCATTTTTTTATACAATGATTTGGTTGAGAAATTACTAGATTAATATTTTGTGTTTTTGATACTAAAAAGGTCATTGAAAAATCTATGTTGCCATGCTTACCAAAGACTAAAAGCTAATAAAGTTTCAAAACTTCACACTAAATAAATTCGAGAATAATAACTTATATAATTTTATATATTTTTTAAATTAAATTTTATAAAATGCCTAAGATATTCAGTGTATTGAATATCTAGACATTTCGTGAAGTTTAATAAAAAAAAAATGGTGAATTTTTACAAATTATAAGTATGATCAAACCTTTGTAATAATATAAATAGAAAATGTGTGAACAAACCTTTGTAATAATATAAATAGAAAATGTGTGAACAAGCTTATTAAAATTTGTTAATTATTTTTGGTGTTAGCCAAGGTAAGTTTTGTTTTCTATTCTACAAGAATACTGCATACAATGCGCACCAAAACAATGAAATACGATTTCTGAACTACACGAACATGTAGACATTTCACGAAGTTCGACAAAAGAATCAGTAATTTTTTTTAGCAAATGTTCTAACGTCAAAAATGTATATTTCATCAAAGAATCGACATTTCTTTAATTTTTCTGCCATTTTTTTGGTGGACATCTTGCATTGTTGATAATGATAACATTTGCGATTTGGGTACCTGAATTATAACACCATATTGTTGCTTACTTACGTAATTGTCTAACGAATATTTTAACACCGGCCAGTTAATCCAAACTCTTGATTGATTTAAACTTTGAATTGTCACAATTATGATAATAAAAAGACATAATAGCACTGTTTAGAGAACAAACTTTCCTCAAGGACGCGACGCTCTAATCTGGAATTTGATCTCTTTTATTGACAGATTATGATAACAAATTGAGTGTAAGGATAGGAAGGTAGTAATTCTTAAACATATTTACAATAAATGGTCACTTTCTTTGGAGATAGACGCATTTAATTTGTTTATGAATAAAATGCGCCAAGGCTTATAGGACAATAGCACAGCTCCTGAATGTTATATTTGCAATATTGAAAGAAGAGTAGAAGTAGGCAATAGAGAGAATGGTAGGTTATATACAATGTGTTTACTGGCTGGAGCATTTCAAGACTAGCAAAGCTCTTGAAATGGGCTCTTTTCATAGTGGAATCGTGGTCCCAACATATTCAAGCAAGGCAGAAGCGAAAGCTTCATGCCAGGATAGAATGAGGGAAGGGATTGATCGATTTTGATAATCATATATAAATTTCAGTAATTATATACAAACAAAAAAATATTCTGAACCTTCATTAAGAAAATAATATAAAATCTTAATGTGCCAACTTCATTACATTTTTATTAAAGACACGAATGCTGATTATGTATATGACCAAAAGAGCAAAAAATATCAAAGGAAGAAACAAAACATAACGTAAAAAGGAATTCTGAGTCTCTGTATAGTAGACAGATTTTAAACTGGTCCAATGTCATAACACTCACTACTTTATATTCTTTTGACAAAATAACGTTTCCTTGAATTGTTGCGTAAATTTTGTTTCGTAAATTTCTCAAATTATGACTGTTTTGAGTTTTCTTTATCTATAAACGTTTGGATATATTGGCCGTCTCTTTCTGTCTTAACTATTCACATTCCTTGGCAATTTGACCGAAACAATGCACAAATCTTGTACTTCCAAATTTACTCAAAATCTTCCTTCGCCGATGCTCGTATTCGGTGATTGAACATTTTTCCATGAATTCTGATTGATTTCGATCAGATGATACACGACGTTTTTAATATATAAGAAAATTCTGAAATATTAAGTGTTAAGAATGATTTTTTTACGTTTCATTTTTCACTCGATTCCGTAAATATATGCTTATTCTCATTTTTATATTGTATACATTGTCTACCTACATCTAGATTAGTCATTGTTTAAGTACCCTTAGGAATAATTGTACCCGTAGTGCAACATTCTATTTCATTACGGCGTTCGATTCGATAGATTAAATAATGCAATCATAATAATTATTATTAAATATAGCGACTATGTATTGAATAATGTCAATCACCAGGTAATGATTAATCAATATATGTAATTAATGTGGAAATTTTAGAACCATTCGAAAGAAATGCAACAATTTATTTTCTTTGTACATAATAATTATGATCAAGTTTTTCATTATATTCCGCTCTAGTTATTGTAACATCCGTGAAATAGATGGGTAGATTGCTCGATTCCCGATGAAACCCAAAAAAAAGGGGTTCCGCCTCACTTTTTTTGTAAGATCTTTTAAAACTCTTCTATTTGATTGTTAGTAATTGCCATATTATAACGAGGCAACCAGGTTGTAAGGTTTGCAGCGGGCATGCTATACAATGAGGACACATTTTAAAATTAATATCAGATTAATATACTCGTAGAGATGGTTTTAAAGTGATTACGTATAATAATACAACTCGTGGAATTTCATTGAACCAGTTTTTTTTTCTATATTTTTTTCCATAATATCTTAATTTAATACATTTGGCAACCACGAAAAATGAATGGTTTGAGTTTTGCACTTTCAAGTGTATTGTATTATACTTTCGTTGTATACAGTACAACCTGACAGGTTTATTACCATGTGGCAATCTCATCCAACCAATCTGAAAGGTTTTAAACTATCCTTAAGTGAAAACCAAACTAATACTCTTTATAAAATAGGGGTACCAATGGGAAAACAAACCTGCATACTCCAGGTTGAAAGATAGCATCTTATCATCCCGACTTTTTTTGCGCCACGGTACATTGGAAAAATATTTATAGACTTATTGCTTTTTCAAACTATTATATTTATTTATTTTGCATATTTCATCTGAAAAAAATAAACAGACGCTATTCTTTGCAATAGCGTAATATATTATATGAAAACCATAGAAAGGTTTATTAACAGGCATGTTCCACAATGATCAAGTGTTATGGTGGATGTTAAATAAATACTTATTATCAGTTTATTATAGAAGTAAAGGAAAAACATCATCAATATCATTGTGCCAAATGCAACAAATTGTGCGAGGTTAAGTAAACATTTGATTATTACTGTATGTGACAATATCTTGTGGCACACTTCCCAAATCGCTAATATATGGGTCTAGGGACAGAAAATGATAACTCAATGTTTTTCACATAGTTCTAAAAGAATAGTTTTGGTACTGTACGTTCATCAAATACATTGACTAGATCTTTTTGTATTTATTCTTTATCATAATTTCTATCATCTGGTTCTAAAATTAGGGTTTATTACCTAACATAGCATTTTATTATATAATAAAATATTTATATCTTCTAGTCAACTAAAAGGTGTTTTCCTTTTCTTAGAAAATAAAATGTATATTATTTAATTTAAAGCCGTATTAGCAATAACAACATAAATATGGAAGGCTTTCATTTAGCTTTACAATTCCCAACTTTTCCTTTATTTGCATTTGATTGTGTTAAGTAATATTTAGATGTATACTTTGGGGAAAATTATTTTTGCAGATTGTCTTGATATCCGTTGCAAATAAAGTCGAAAATTTTAAAGTTGAAAAAGTATGTTATTGTAAATATTAAAAAATTTAACATTTTTTAATTAATTAATTCTTTATTATTTAGCTTAAGAGAGAGAGAGAGGTATATATATATGTATAGGTATATTTATATATATATATATATATATATATATATATATATATATATATATATATATATATATATATATATATATATATATATATATATATATATATATATATATATATATATATATATATATATATATATATATATTAGGTCCTTACATATGAAATTGGCGTTTTGCCGTACTGGCAACTTTGATCTCAAATATCTTCTCTTTGGTTAGGAATTCCAAATTAAAATTTATACAGCTATTTACTCAAGTATTTGTGATTCGAAAATTATAATTCATTTGTTTTTTCCTCAATTGTTTTGTTTCTTTGCGTCACTCAGTTTACAAAATGGAAAACTTGAAATATCGCATTATTTACGAGTACGAGTTCCACCGTGGCACCAGTGCTGCAGAAACGGCTCGAAGGATTAATGATGTGTATGGCGACGGTACCGCAAAAGAAAACACAGTGCGTTTTTGGTTCCAACGTTTTCGTTCTGGAAATTTCGACTTGCAGAAAAAGCCCCGTGGACGGCCGGAGACCAAAGTTGATAATGAAGAATTGAAGGCTATTGTGGAAGCGGATCCATCGCAAACCACGTCCGAGTTAGCTGCAGGCTGCGGTGTTAGTGATAAAACTGTTTTAATCCACTTGAAGCAAATTGGGAAGGTGAAAAAGCTTGAAAGGTGGGTACCTCACGAATTGAGTGAAGCAAATCAACAAACGCGCGTTGACTGCTGCGTTGCATTACTCAACCGGCACAATAATGAAGGGATTTTGAATCGAATCATTACCTGTGATGAAAAGTGGATCCTGTATGATAATCGGAAGCGCTCATCGCAATGGCTGAACCCTGCCGAACCAGCCAAACCATGCCCCAAGCGAAAATTGACTCCAAAAAAGTTACTTGTGAGCGTTTGGTGGACTAGTGCTGGTGTCGTTCACTACAGCTTTCTTAAATCTGGCCAGACGATTACGGCAGATGTCTATTGTCAGCAACTGCAAACCATGATGGAAAAGCTAGCTGCTAAACAACCGAGGCTGGTTAATCGCTCTAGGCCACTGCTGCTTCATGATAACGCTAGACCACACACTGCACAACAGACGGCTACCAAATTAGAAGAGCTTCAATTGGAATGTCTAAGACATCCACCGTACTCTCCGGACCTTGCCCCAACAGATTACTATTTTTTTCGAAATTTGGATAACTTCTTGCAAGGGAAAAAATTCAACTCCGATGGGGCAGTCCAAACCGACTTCAAAGATTTTATTGATTCCCGTCCGAATGTTTTTTTTAGTAAAGGGATCGATGAACTACCTATGAGATGGCAAAAGTGCATAGATAGCAATGGTACATAGTTTGATTAAATAAATATATTATATTAAAAAAAAATCAACTTTATGTTCCTCCCAAACAAAACGCCAATTTCATATGTAAGGACCTAATATATATATATATATATATATATATATATATATATATATATATATATATATATATATATATATATATATATATATATATATATATATATATATATATATATATATATATATATATATATATATATATATATATATATATATATATATATATATATATATATATATATATATATATATATATATATATATATATATATATATATATATATATATATATATGTATATGTATATGTATATGTATATGTATATGTATATGTATATGTATATGTATATGTATATGTATATGTATATGTATATGTATATGTATATGTATATGTATATGTATATGTATATGTATATGTATATGTATATGTATATGTATATGTATATGTATATGTATATGTATATGTATATGTATATGTATATGTATATGTATATGTATATGTATATGTATATGTATATGTATATGTATATGTATATGTATATGTATATGTATATGTATATGTATATGTATATGTATATGTATATGTATATGTATATGTATATGTATATGTATATGTATATGTATATGTATATGTATATGTATATGTATATGTATATGTATATGTATATGTATATGTATATGTATATGTATATGTATATGTATATGTATATGTATATGTATATGTATATGTATATGTATATGTATATGTATATGTATATGTATATGTATATGTATATGTATATGTATATGTATATGTATATGTATATGTATATGTATATGTATATATATATATATATATATATATATATATATATATATATATATATATATATATATATATATATATATATATATATATATATATATGTATATATGTATATATGTATATGTATATGTATATGTATATGTATATGTATATGTATATGTATATGTATATGTATATGTATATGTATATGTATATGTATATGTATATGTATATGTATATGTATATGTATATGTATATGTATATGTATATGTATATGTATATGTATATGTATATGTATATGTATATGTATATGTATATGTATATGTATATGTATATGTATATGTATATGTATATGTATATGTATATGTATATATATATATATATATATATATATATATATATATATATATATATATATATATATATATATATATATATATATGTATATGTATATGTATATGTATATGTATATGTATATGTATATGTATATATATATATATATATATATATATATATATATATATATATATATATATATATATATATATATATATATATATATATATATATATATAAATATATATTACTTGATTTATTTAATTTATAATTCATTGATTTGGCCTACAGTAGTCAAGGGAGTCAAGTAATATCTTCACATATTAGTTACATCATATTACAAGTACCTACTTCTTCAGTATTATTCACATATAATTTTTCATCATCAAACATTTAAATATGGTGCGGTGCTCCTTTGATCAATCTCGTCTACTCTTTCATGTCTTGGGAGTATTTTCCATCAAACTCTGTTGGTCATTACAGCCTTGCACAGCATGCGTTGTGAGGCTCGATTCTTCCATCTTAAATAGGGGATTCCCATTTTAAAAACCATAAAGTCATCCAACGCTCGCAAATATATACAATCAATAATAGTGTATATAAATAAAATAATCTCTCCATTTACTTGGACGCCATTTATTTGAATTTACTTGAATTCTTTTGAAATTTTAAATGCTTAATAGTGACATCTATTAACTAATAATTTTGACTTCTTAATCAATATTTTTATGTAAAAATTTGTATTATATTAATATCAGTAACAACTTATGTAGACATATTAAAAAAACAACTTAAGCTTTTTCAACAAAATAAAAATAGAATATCTAGAAATATGTAAAAGAATATATATTTTACATAGCATCCAATGGCTCCATTTGCACAGTTTTCATATATATATGAAAACTGCTCTTTTACTGGAACCAAATACTCATGTAAATGGAGGGATTACTGTAACACAGTTTATTTTAAATAAGGGACTGTTTTTTTTATCATTTACTCTATCCAGCAATAAGTTTTGTATTCCTGTGATATTTTATAACCGATAACTCCAATGTTCTTAAATTGTTTTTAACGCTGTATGTATCCAAGTTTAGCTAGACTATTTAAAGTTAGCAAAGAAATGTAGGTAAGAAAATCTTGAATTATAAAATAGATATCCAATTTAGATTGACCCGATACTTTATCTAGTTTATTCATTATGTGATATATTCATATTTTGTTAATGCTATTTCCAATAACAATGCGTTCAATACATCTTGTTCATTTATTTATATATTAGTGAATAAGCTACGAATACAAAGCTCGTAAGCCAATATCTTGTAACATTATAGGACAGGGCATTAGTTTAATTTTTAATGGTTGGGTACAGATAAAATACTAGGATATCATTTTTGGCATTTTGCTGATGGAAGACCACAATGTCACTAGTCAATTACTTTGTTTTAAACAATTCTTTTCCACTCTTCATTTTCGTATATGATACTTGATGATATCAGAAGTAGTTGGAAAAGGTAAAGAATACAAGGAAATGTCACCTTCTATCATTATTATACTTTCATTATATACAGTTCAACCTGACGGGCTTATTGCTATGTGATAATATTTTCCAGTAAACCGGAAAAGAACTCATTGTAAAAAATCTGGATACCTAGTATTGAACCTGCATATGTTTTTGGTAATAGCTGGTTAATGAAAAATCTTTGGGCATGTCAAAATATCATATGTATATTGATTTAAAAAGCACTAAAATTACATTACATTTACAAATTTACAGTGCCAAATCTTTATTTTTATTTATTAAACTTATTTTGATTATTCTGTGATAATTTTGCAATAATTTTATTTATAATTAATTTGATGAGTGTTTTCCATTAGTAATGTAAGGCTTGTGGTTAAATAACTGCTCAAACCTGCATAAAAATTTCCTCTAAAATATCAATCAACTCTTTTCCATAGATATAAAAAATGTATATTTTCAACCCTTACACCCCTTTTGAGAAAAACATCCTTTTTAAAGGAATGGCAATATGTTTAAAAAATACTTAATAACCTCCTTTCCACGATATTTATTAACATTTTATTATATTTTAAAATACTTTAATTGAATTATTTTTTTATAATGATCCTTTCTGATTAATTGTAGATTTGTCAAATTAAAAAAAAGCCTCATTCTAAATTTTGTCTTCAGCTAAATAAATAAAACTTTAAAATTTTGAATGTTTAGTAAATTATATTTTTAAATCATTCAAAATGCTAACAATAAAAACAGATAAAACAACCTTTTTTTTTGCTTTAGTATAAGAGGTCTAAAATTATTTCAAATATTATCTATGGAACGGATGAACCCTGCGCTTTAAGACCAAAAAGATCACGCATATTGATCTAAAAACAAGAAACTATAAATGATAGCTATGTAATACAAAAAAAGGTAGTTGAATTTACATGTAATAGCTGTTAATTGAGCGAAACATAGATTCATTTATTTAGAGGTTTATCTGTATTTTAGAATCTGAGATTACACATATTATTTTGTATGAAAGGAGTTCCCTAAATTGAAATTTTACTTTATTTCGCTCCAATATGTAAAAATGTTATTTCATTTATAGGAATTAATAGTTAACATTTTGTTACATCAAGTTCAAATTCATTCGTAGTTTAAGCCCTTTTTGTTATTCACCAAAACTTTAAATGCAATTTATATTTTAGGTAAACTCAAGCCTCAATATAAAAATAAATTTGAAGTAATTAATTTCAAAAGTAGGCTGTTTTTTTTTTTTAAGAAATACACACACTTAAAAACCTAGTTAAACTGAATAATAAATAAGTATATAGGTAGGTGTGTATACAGACTAAAGGGATAAAGGCATTCACGACGATTACCCAATGAGTTCCATAGTCTGGTTGTTAAGATGCTTCAGTTCCACCTGGGAGTTTCAGGTTCGATTCCCGATGGTACTAAAAAAAATATCCTAGTCTAATAAAATAGTTAATCTGGTAATAACACTCGTACGCACTGTGTACATGTGACACAATGTTTTTGCATACTCTAGATTGTAACAGATATCAATGATGGTGATTCTACATCCGATTCGGAAATATTCTTAATACATTCGCTGCTGAGTAAAATATCCTAGTCTAATAAAATAGTTAATCTGGTAATAACACTCGTACGCACTGTGTACATGTGACACAATGTTTTTGCATACTTTCTAGATTGTAACAGATATCAATGATGGTGATTCTACATCCGATTCGGAAATATTCTTAATACATTCGCTGCTGAGTAAAATATTTGTAAATTAATGCCATTGTTTTAAAAATTTCATATTGTGTAGAATTAACTCATTTCTGTGTGCTGAGGTTAAAATTAAGTAATAGATACCATACTTTTTTTTGACACCGATAAACATAAAAAGCAATAAAGTGAGTTTTGCGCACCTAGTGTAAACATTTATGAACCTAGCAGCCAATGTGTTAAAAAAAAAATCCTTAAGAGTTGCAAAAACATATGTTGCATATACGACCTCTATGATTTGTTTAATGGAACACTTGTGTTCTACTCAAAGACTTTGTGGTACCAGAAAATTGATCCCAGTCTCTGCACATATATGTATTTTATTGTCTGTTGGAAAGAACCTGTGCTATACCTCGTACATACTAAAATGTATATACAGATCGAGCCAAATTGGTGTATTAGACGCAGACAAGCTGCAAATACTGAATCGCCATGCCGTGTTTGCAACAATATATGCATTCCTATCACAAATTGAATTACATAGTCATCTCCAAGTAGCACCAGTGGCAAGTACCCTCATCTCCCACTTTGTATTGTGCCTTCTATTATACTCATCACGGGTAATAGACATTTATCAATTCATTCCAAGTATATACAAACACAAAAAATATTTACAGAAATGAATAATATATTTAATACTATGTACAATATTGTGAATTCTTTTTTAATTATTCTTGTTCAAAAGAAATGATTTCTTTGTTTTGTTTTTCTTAATTACTTTTTATAATTGTTTATTAATTAGCATTTTCTTATCAAATTACTAAATAAATCATTTGATATTGCCATTTGATTCATCCTGGACAGTACTGGGCGTTAAACAAAACTTGACCCCACAGGCATTGCAGCAAGTGACGTGTGGACTGCTCTTCATCGCAGATATGGTCGATACGTCATGCAACATTTTGATATGTTGTTGTTATTTCTCCCAATTCCTGTTCAGATCCTGTGAAAATGCCTCAACAGGCAAAATCCACCTGCCTTTTGTATAAATTTGTATAATGTTATTATCCCTACTCCTTATATAAATTTTCTGAATAAATGCGAAATATATTTCGTAAGCAGGTAGAATGAGAATATATAAAGCGTTATGAATATTTGTCCAAGTATTGCATTCACTGGAAGTTTTGGTGAATTATTCCCAAAAATGATTTCCATGTCCTTTTGTACCTGTTAAAATTATGTTTGTTATACGCCTTTCCATGAATATATATATATATATATTAGACATAAAGTACTTATACATAAGTTAAATTAATGAATATCAATGGGCATTCGGGAATTCCTAAATAATATAGACTTTGGAACACAATCGTTCCACATTTAATTATATATATATATTTTATACCCATTTGTTTAAACATTCTAGATTTCTTTTATCCTTACATATATATGTTTAATATGTATGTAAAATGCATAAGCTAATTTAGTTCTAGATGATTGGGCTACAAATTAACTTAAGTGCGTTACCAAAGAAATTTTTATTTCAATTTTTTCGTTACATATTTCTTAAATATAAAATATTCATACAAACTAACATGATTGTATTATAATTAAAACAGTCAAATGTATGAAAATTTCACTAAAAAAGCTAAGTTTTCAAAACTACCTTGCGTAACATCTTAAGACTTTTTCAATATGAGAGCTTATTTGTTCATTAGTAATCAAATGTCTTTGGATTATAATGTATCTCATTTTTTTTACAATTCAATAGAAATACAAAATATATTGAGCTTGCCGAAAATTAATTAAAAAATTTAATTGATGGACTTTATATCAACCATTAATTTATTTATGAGTAAATTTAAAAACATTGAAACAAGAGTTTAACAATTTTATGTTGAAAAACAAGAGTTTAACAATTATATGTTGAAATTCTCCAAACTATCGGTTTGATTGCTTTCATTTAGGAAGTTAATATGTAACTTAACCATTTAATTCAATCAATTTGCATAAATCTGTGAGCACAATATAGCTCTGTTACGTATCAAATCAGACTCCAAGAAAGTGCACAAATAAAACCACTGCTGTTGTTGAAAGATTAAATATTTTACATTAAGAAGTTTTTTAAATGGATAGCAATATATTTCTCCTTAGCATACAGATATAGAGATGAGCTCTCATAACAATTTAGATTGAAGCATTAGTGAAATTTTCATTTCTATTTGTGAATACTATCAATAATATTTTTATTATATTTCTTTGTGAAATATTCTTTTATTATCTGAATACAGGAAACAACCATTACTTTTTATATAGATATTTTAAGTTTATATTGGAATTTTTTTAGGCCTAATTAATTTACCTAATGATATGCAGCCTAATGTTCTAATGATTTCTTAATCCTTTAAACTATAAAATGATTTCCTCGTGTTGATTTACTATTATCATAAAATAATTATTATTTTATCAAAGGCTTTTTCAGAATTTTCAAACCAGATTATAGAGACAAAATCTAAATTTCAATGAAAGTAGAGTTTTAATTTGGCATTGTTCACGAGTGTTATACAAAACAATAAGCCATAAGCATAAGCAAATAGCCATAAGCAAAAATAAAGAATTATAAATAACCATAGAATTAAAAAAAATCATCTCTCAATAGACTACACACTTCCGATGAAACACGGTACCAGTTGCACTCGTAACAACAAATTGCTTTCATAACAAACCAGGATCATTTTGCCTGAGGAGAGCCTCGTGATAGGAGGTAGAAACACGTGTCTCGAGGATTAATGTAATTCGTGGAATAACAAAGTAATTTATTAATAAGTAATATTACATGATTAATCGTAATGATAAAAAAATGCAATGTTTTCTAAACTTTTATTACTGCACCCATACTTCACCGACAATGCCTTGTAACAAACCTTGATAAAACAATTTTATCATTCTCCGAGTAAAAGTATTTAAATATAGATTTTGAATACTATATTCACTTGACTTCATTTAATGACTTCTCATATTCACTTTTTGTGTATATTTTCCATAATCTTCCATCTATGATTTTTTTGTCTTCAAATATTCAAAATAACACATAGACTTCTTTAAAAGATTGACTTCCTTGATACTTTCAATTGGATAATATTTATCAAGAATTGATTGTGTTGAATCTTCCCCAAAGAAATCTATTCAAGTATTCTCTCAGCGTTCCCAATTTATTAAATAAGTTTTTCATGTGTGTATAAATGAAATTGTTGAAGCTGTTAATTTCTTGAAATTGATACACTAAACTAAGGATTGACTTACGTGGTACATACTCGTAACTATTTCT
Source organism: Odontocerum albicorne (assembly GCA_949825065.1). Lineage (NCBI taxonomy): Eukaryota > Metazoa > Arthropoda > Insecta > Trichoptera > Odontoceridae > Odontocerum > Odontocerum albicorne. Next base: position 18,963,778 of record OX463860.1, on the reverse strand, counting down.
CACAATTATCAAATCGATAAGTTGTGAGAAATAGTTACGATAATAATCAACAATTGGTAAAAAGTATTCGCCTATTTTTTCATGTTTATATGTCCTCAATAAGATACAGGCACAAGTCTAATTAAACTGGGACATGACAAACATATCGGAATGTCCACTTGAAATTGCATTAATAGAATTAAATTATTTCAACAATTTCTTAGGATGCTCAGCCTCGGGCCAAACAGCCTTACTATTTTAACAAACTTGAACTGGTCTCTTGATATAATGACTTTTCCGATCTCAACCCTGTCCAGTTCCTGATGGTACGAAAACAAAAAAATCTACTCCAACCATCACTTGCCTTCTTTTTGGCCCTCCATTAAGTCCCTTGAAATGGGCAGCATTTTGAGTCACGAATAAAGTGACCAAGATATTCTATTCTGTGGTCATTGCTATGGCTGTTAATAAGTTAACTTTGTGCATCATTTCCAATACTATGTTGTTGTTTATATGTTTTACTCACTTTGTTTTAACATTGTTCCGCAACACTACATCACAGATACTTCCAGTTTATTCATTATGGCTACCAGTAAACAGACCATATAAAGGAACCGATCACAAATTGCAGTATAGATTTAAAATGTGGATGTTAAGAGAAAACTATAATAATATTTTTTTTGGTTTATGAAAAGATGTTTGTTTCCTGTTTTCACATTTATAAATAAATTATACAATAATGTGTTTTGCTTTTATATTTTAACTAAACTTATGACTGAAAAACTTGAATAACGAAGTATTAATTGAATTGCTGTGTATATATATATAAAAGTTTTCCCTAGTAAATTATTGATATGATAAAATACATGCATGAATCCTTTTATATTTATTATTATTATAATGTATTGCACTATTATTTAGATAAAAATAATATGTACATTTTAGCAAAATATTAACTTATACCAAGCCTGGATAGGGAAACGATGTTGTAATTTAATGACAAAGGAATCAAATTCCATATTTGAGTCAGTCAACATTTTTAGTAAAAGTAATTTTATATGTTTTTAATTAAAAAAAGATTTTCTCAATAATTTGATTATGCTCAAAATTGTTTAATCGAGCAATATTAAAAGATGCAGAATACTCTTTTACTATTTTTTTTAATTGTTTGTAATCCTGCATTTTTACTTGCCGAGCAAGATTATTCAAGAAACAATGCACCTGGTATGATAATCATTTGTATTCTTATGTCAGGTTTGAATGTTGGCTGGCAAATATTTGAAATATTCGAACATTTTGTTCACTCAGTCGCCAGTAAAAGTGCACATTTACTGATCATCAATTTTTAGAGAAGTGGGTGGAAAATAAAAGGAACTAAGCAGTATTTATTCTAGTGGTTTTTTCATTTATTTTAATGTCAAGTTTTCAGCGTTGAACATTATTGTTTCAAATTTTAATATTTTTGGGGTTGGTAAAAACATTAAGATTATGTTAGCTTCATATAATTAATTAATTATGCTAAGAAGCATTTCTTCTAAGAAAATATTAATGAATTTAATTTAATTAAAACAATTATCAAGAAAGTGGTTATTTTACTTGTATGTATTGCTTTTTTTATAAAAAGTTTTTAAAAAAATTTGTGGCAATATTGCTGACTTAATTAGTAATTTTGTCTTTTTTTTTTAAATCAACGTATTCTCTTTATATACTAGGTTAGTCAAAAAGTTTTGAAAGCGGAAATGAAAATACATTTTTTTTGGGGGGAAATCACTTTTATTGCTCAGTATAGTCTCCCATAAGATCAATACACTTGGTCCAACGATCTTCCAACTTTGTTGTCCCATCACGAAAGTGACTTTCTGGAAGGCCTGCAAAATACTCCTCTACGACGGCTATAACCTCTTCGTTTGATGAAAAATGCTTTCCACGAAGGAATTTTTTGAGGTGTGAGAACAGCCAGAAGTCAGAGGGAGCTAAATCTGGCGAATAGGGTGGATGCTGCAACAATTCGTACCCCAATTTACTGATTTTCGCGATGGTTTTTTGAGCTGTGTGAGCAGGTGCATTGTCTTGATGAAAAATGATTTTTTTCTTCTGCAAACCGGGTCTTTTTTCACAAATTTTTTCATCCAACTGGTCCAAAAGGTCACAATAATAATCAGAGTTGATTGTCTTACCAGTTTGGAGATAATCTATCAATAAAATTCCTTTTGCATCCCAAAAAACTGACGCTAACACCTTCTTGGCCGATTTCTGGACACGAACTCGCTTCGGAGCCAAAGTGCCTGGTTCACACCACTCCTTAGCCTCTTGTTTTGATTCAAGATCATGGTGGTAGACCCAAGTGTCATCCATAGTGATGAATCGACGCAGAAAATCCTTTTTATCCTTTCGAAATTGCTCCAAATGTTGCTCAGAAAGTCGCATTCGAACGTGTTTTTGTTGCATTGTTAGCAAATGCGGCACCCATTGTGCACACAGTTTTTTGAAACCCAAAACTTCAGCCAAAATATGCCATGTTTTTCCATGTGAGATGCCTATGGTATCAGCTATCACATCCACAGTCGATCGATGATCTTCCAAAACCATATCCTGTATTTTCGCTATGATTTCTGGTGTTGATGCACTTTTTGGACGTCCTGAGCGTGGATCGTCTTCAACGCTTGTACGGCCACGCTTAAACTCCAAAACCCATCGGTGAACGGTTGAAAATGAAGGTGAATACTTCTTTAATACTTTCACCATCTTTGCATGGATCTCAGTAGCCGATAAACCTTCCAAAACAAAGAATTTAATCACTGCACGATATTCGGATTTTTCCATTGTTAAAAAATACACTGACACGTCAACTTCAAATGGCTTGTAAACAAAGAATGAATTGACAGATCGAAATGAAATGTAGAGTACGTTCTTATGAAAGATGAAATATTAAAATGGCGTAGAAATTTTGGTTTTCTACTGCTCCATAGATGTCGCTTTCAAAACTTTTTGACTAACCGAGTATTGCTTTCCACAATATTTTTCAAGAAGAAATATAATTTGAAAGCTTAAAAATGAATACAAAATGTGTTTAACAATACTAACAAGTTATTATTTTAATTTTTATCAATCTGATGTTTTGTTTAAAATTGGGAGAAAGTTAAAAAAACCGACTAGAAAACATTTTTAAAATGTTAACATAAATCCATTGGATGTAAAAAATGTACTCAATAATTAATTTTATCAAATTTAAAAAAAATACACAATGTACATCGTAAAATACAGATTGATGATAAATGTTTAGATTTTAAAAAGGAATTAGTATTTAGTCATTGGATTCAATTTCTAATATTTATATAATATAAATATTTCATCATGATACATTGTGTAATTTTTAAATTCTTTTGATCAAATTATGTATTGTAAATATTTTCAATACAGTTTTTTCCTAAAAATCGTTGACTGTTCATCTTTCAATACAAAATGGTTTTAATTCAAGAACTTTTAAGCTGTTGTAATTTATTTTATCCAACACTGTTTATTTCACTTTTTAGCACAAAAAATACTTGTTTGTGTCCCCCCCTGAAGATGAGGTGAAAGCCTTGAAACCAGTAGGGTTATACCGTTACAAAAAAGTGGAATAAACAGTGTTTGATAAAATAAATTACAATGTCTTTAAACCTCCACAACGTTAATGCCTTAACTATAAACGATATATAAAAATCTTTTAAGCTGTATTTGATATCAGATATTCGGTAGATAAATATTCTCATGTTTATTTATGGTAATGAAGTTTAAAAGTATTGACACTGATTTTGATACATTTTTTCATTATTTTGAATATGGAGGTATTAAAAAAATATGAATCGAGTTTTAAAAATGTATTTGAAATGCTAATTTGATACGTTTTATTTCTGATTAATATATTTGAATTCATATTGAAAAAAAAACACAGGGTAGTTAAAAAGCGACAGTATTTTAAGGTGCCAAATGTTTTATTTAGTTTTTATATGTTTATTTAATTAACACTGTTGGCTGCGAAGCAGTTTGTAATATCCAGGCTTGTAAATGACAGCTCAATAATATAAGACAAAAATAAACAAAAAAAAATATAATTACATAATTGTTATAATCGTAAATGGATGGAATAAGACACTGGCATTTGTAACCAGTTCCTATGTGTATTAAATATTTGGTAGAAGTACCAAAAACTTTGTCATTTGAAATTGTTATATTTGACGGTTGGTGACACTCAATGTGAAAGGTTGGCGATATTGGAAACAGTGCTAATTGATAAGGTTATCAAATTATTTTTTTCACTTTCTATAAAAATAGTACAGCCTCTTCAGATTATAAATTTATGCCTCAATCTCAATGTTAAAGCTACTTTGGTAAAGTACCACTGTTACAGATACTTTTAAATCTGAAGTAGCGTGCTATTCAAAGTAAAAAGTAGTAATTGCGTTACTTTATTTTTACTTAATACTTTCTATATGCAGTGCTGTACTGAACAGCTACTTTAAAAAAGTAACATTGTTACAGCTACTTTTAAATCTGAAGTAGCATGCTATTCAAGTATTCTAAATTAAAAGTAGTAACTCTGATGAAGTACGCTACTTTACCTGTATTATATTATTTAGCAATACATCTATATATAAATACTATTGTATTTACACATCATTTGCATCTATCTTTTTTCTTTAATGGCTCTGTTTATGTATACAGGAGAAAAAAAATACAATGATGCATTTACTACCAATTTCTGTATAATCCTATATGAAATTTTTAATGTGAACAGGACTTTTTGGCTAATAGAATTGTTTTATTTCATTGGTCGTTAGTCTGAATAAATCACATGTAAACTTGAAATACAGTCTTCAGTTTAATTTAATTCAAACTAGAACCCCTTGTAATATTTTTATTTATTCAGAGATCCACATAATTTTTTTTATTGTGATAACTATTTTTTTTACAATAATATTTGTTTCTTTAGCGACTTTTAATGTCATTTAAATATCTATAAAATGTATAGCGATAAATGATTAAAAATTCTTTGATTTATTTATATTTTGTTAGAAAAGATTATTTCATTCTTATAATATTTAATATTTTGGGACTGTAATTTAACATTTTGTTTGGACAGATAAAATAAGTTATAGTAAGAATTAAAAATGGAAAATAAAAGCAATATTTTTGTTAATCTTTTGTTTATTGTAAAAGGTTAATTTATGTAAGAAGTCTGAAAAATAGTAAGAATGTATTAAGTAAATCATGAAGAGCACCCATACATGGTTTAGGCACATGGAACGAAAGATTAACAATACAAATATTCAGTGCAAATGTGAGTGGAACGTGTGGTAGAGGAAGACCATGGAAAGTATGGTTGGATCAATTGAATTATATTTTGAATGAAGGAAATAAATGTAAGATGTAAGAGAAGTCGTAGGAGCTGTATGAAAAGGTATATGAATGTGGAAGAAGCAAAATATGTGTTTCGAGACAGAAAAGTTTGGTGCTTTAGCTTTTTTCTTTATACCACCATTTTGGATTCGAAACTGCTTCATTATATTGACATTTTGTAGATATTGTGTGACTTTACTTATAATCTATATCTTTATACAGGAAAATGGTGTGATGGTATGTATCTATGTATGTTATTTATTGTATTGTATTCTTAAATGAAAAAAATAATTACCTAATTTATTTATTTATATGAATATTTCAGATACATGTTTAGAATTATCACCCTACTGAGAACTTTAGCTCTGTAATAAATGACACAAGTTGCTAAACACACTGTGGTTAAAGCTATTTTTAAAAAGGAATACTGTTAGTTATTTTTTAAGGCTACTCAAGAGTTCTATTATATATAAAAGGTAGTAACTGTACCACTTTACAGTTACTCTTAAGACAAAATGTGCTACTTGCATATTTTAATGAATAATACTGGCTAAACATTAATTACCACTGTTTCCAATTCATTTTAATCAATTATCATATAACATAAATGTATTTGTTAATAGTTTATAATTTTTCCATAATTAAATAATATTCTTTTTTATTTTAAATATATTCATTTCATAATCTTGTGATAGTTAACATTTTAAACATGATAATTATTGTTAGTTAATATTTATTAAAAAAAAATATTTCAAATGTATACATTTTGATGATATAGAATGATGATAAAAGAAAATTAAAATGACGAAACTTAAACACTGCCTTCATTATTGTTAAGTTTTTTCTTTTATATATTTTTTTTTATGTTTGAGAAACAAATTTTTCTAAAATTTTCTATAATCTTAATGACACAATGGTAGAATTTGTTTTTTAATCCTTTGTTACCTGAACATAGAAATAACTTGTTTATTGCATTTTTTTGTTAAATATCTCTTGTAGTAGGATGTTAGAGAGGGATTAATTTTTTTTTATTCTAAGTCATCCAAAAAAGGGTGGTACACATTTGTACCGTCAGTGAATAATCGTATGTTTTGAACAATCGTATTATTATAGCAATCAATTTTACAAAAACAAATGTTAATGAACTTCTACTTTCAATAAACACACTTACCTGCCATTTTCATTAATATTTTTATATCCAAAAATGAACAATAAAACACGTGTCCAATCAGTGTGACAGTCAACATTCACCTGAGATACCTGGTGGCATTTTTAATAAATACATGTTCCAATACTGTTGGCATTGTAAAACATATGTGATGACAGGGATTGATCAAACTAATTTTGATGTATAATGCTAGAATGAACGTTTAAATCTGGTGGTACAAATTTGTACCACCAGATGGCAAAGGATTAAAAGACTTTGTCCGCATCATGGATTCGGATGTACTAAAGAGTACCAAATGAATAAATAAAATTATAATTTCAGTGCATCTGTGATTATTTTTTAAGATTATTATGATTTATTATTTAATTTTTACAATTTTACTACAGCTCCATGTCTATATATTTAATATAGCTGCAAATTCTTTCTAAAAATATCAATTATCGCTGAAATATTTAGTTTCTCAACACCCTATTTCTTTTATTTTTTTTATTGTTAAACCTATAGTTAGCACCCACCTAGCTTATATTCAATAATGTTTTTTTTACATTGCCCAGTGGATGAAGATTGGAACGCTTATGAAACGTCGACCATCATTGAAACCTACTCAACACGGAAACAACGTCGAAAAATATTTTAAACTAGTGAAAAACTTTCGAACATATCTAATAATACATTTAAGGTGTTCCAAGTAAACATATCCAGGATGTTCATGTTGTCCCAAAAAAATGTAAACACACTTTGAATGATTTTAAATTCAGTATTTATTAAAATAAATGTAATATTAATATCAAATTAAAGAAGGCAGACGTAGAATTGGTAGTGGAGAGATGCACCATCTTACTGGAATTAAAATTCCTCACAAATGTATAGTATGACAAATTCCTACAGAAAGTTCAAGTAAAAGTGTACATACATCTTTTTGGAATATCCTATACATTTAAATTGCAAATCTTTCATAAATAACATGTTTTACATATTTTTTTTAAACCTTACTGATGACAGATGTAAGTTTTTATTTAATAAATACTAAGCATGATTTTATTTAGATTACTTACTGTATTCATTTTGGTTAATTGTTTTTTTCTTCACAATTTTTTTTTTCAGCAGTTATTAATTTTTTTTTAAACAGCATTTTTCCTTTTCCCTCCTTTTTTTTCATATTATTTTGTCCTATATTTTTTATTAATTTCTGTTATATTTTATTAAATGTTATTTGATTAAAAATGTTCATACTTTTCCTAAATGTATACATGCAATATATCCTCAATCTAAAGAATTTATTTATATAAATGTATCAGATATCCTAAACTCCACAGGTCTATTCTATGGTATAGGCCTTCTGACTCCAAAACACTGTTTGAGATGATAACCTGGTCTGTTTTTTCTACCTCAAAAGGATAGTTAACACTTTGGGAATAAGATGATTTCAATATATCCTATCTTTCACATGGCATATCCCTATTGAAATAGAAAGTACTTTTTAATCAAACTATATTTGAAAACGGTGATTTATGAATAATTACAATGTATGGGAGTAGAAAAACTGTACTACAGAGGACCATGGTCAATCCAACTTAAGGATAACCGAATAATTGGCGCTCTTCTGTATTGTTATTTTGCGAAGTTCATAAATATTATATTTTTATTGAGCCTTTCCAGGAAAATATTTTAAGCATTATTCTATATTAGAAAATCAATGCTGTCGGCGAATCGTAGTTTTCAAGCACAAAAACAGACATGTTCAACGCTACGAAAACATATTAAGTTTTATTACACTTGGATTGTTATGAGTTAAAAGTCTTTGACAAATGTAAACACAAGAAAAAGGCGCCAATAACGCGGCCTGACAGTCACTACATTGACAACTAGAGCCATATATGAGCAAATTCCGGTTTCTAATTTACAGACCTGGTATATATGATATTTTCCATAAAATAAATAAATATCGACCTTTTGTTATTAATTTTGTTGTGTTAAATTAACAAAATTCTATTCAAATATTTCGCATGGTAGGTTTGTTAAATTGAGGATTTATTGTAGTCTATTTCATAATTTTATAAATTACAAAAAAATTTATTGAAAAAAAATTTATATTCCAGAAGATTCAATAATGGAAGTCTCCGAAGACAGAACAGACTCAGGCTCTTACAAGCCAATGGAAAGTTTCTATTTACGGCCCCAGAGTCCAGCTTCCAGGCAGGAGAAGTCCTTCTTTGCCTCCACTCCCAGGGCTGACTCCAACTCTGCTCAGAGACTCAGCGATAGAGCTCCTCCCAGTCCGCTGGCGATCAGAAGAGATGTTAATGGAGCTGTTGATAAGAAAATTGAAGTTGTTAATGGTACAGGTGAGATTGTTTTTTTTATATTTATAATGGATTGACAAAATATTGCCCCATGATAATAATAAAAGGATAATTTATATAGTTTCATTTCTAGAGCAGACTCTCCTCAATGGCCTTCTAACATGGGATTCAAACCCACTATTACTGACAAATTAAAAATGTTAAGTATAAAGAAAGAAAGGTGGTTGCTGTGCCTATTAGATTAGGAACTAGCCCATATCTGTGTATGTTTAGAAAAACATATTTGGTAAGAAAACCGCAGAAAACTTACCAAGGGAAGACGAACTACAAAGAAACCGTTGTAGATTTCTTGATATGTGATAGTAACACATTTGGCTTTAGATGTTACAACATGAAATCTATCATAAATATGATGTAAATTTGTTTCGTGTCTTAACACGTTCACTGCGTCGAACACGGCTCCCGTGTCCATACAAAATAGCCTTGAATGTTGAGTGCACTCATAAACTTCTCCCGATAAGGATTCGTCACCGGTTTCATGTGTTTTGAAGACACTAAGGAATACACTTGTATATGATGTTTCAATAGAAAGTAGAATTTGATTTTTAACAAAGTTATGGGTTTTCAAAAATTTGCGAATTTTCAACATCGCAGTGAATGTGTTAAAGCTTTAACCCTTCCCTTACGGTGATAAAATTGAAACGCTCGCTCCGGTGTTGGGTAGTGAGTACGCGATAAAAAATTAGTGATTTTAAATTGGAAAAATAAGAACATTCATAGATAATCCCCTTAATTAATTATAATAATATATAATAATATAATAAGTTAAAAATTATAATAATTGAGATTTATTTGCTGAAAACATTAAAAAACCATCTGGCAACGCTCACGGAACGGGCGTAGATCTAGTCTCGTTGCCAGCTCAACAGCTACTGTGGCGCGGCAGGGCTGGTGGCTAACTCGGGCGTGGCTTACACTTGCGAGGTTGAGACAATTGAGCTCCTCGCTATTCAGTGACGTATGCAAAAGTGAGATGCGAATATAGTGTCGCGCTTCCCGCATACTCTTCACCTATCGTCAAGACCCAAGATCGAGGCACTCACAGCGTTTAAATGCGAATTTGTTTCCGATATTCACGAAATACTTACGATGTAGTCGATAAATTCTGATTATTATTAATATTATTTTTTAAATCAATGCGTAAATATATTATGGAGGAATACCTAAAATCTTAACCTTGTATTTATTATATTTATAGAGATATTGTGGTTATTAGAAGCAATGTGTAGAAGATACCCAACACAAGGAAGGAAAGGTTAACAAATATTACCAAATTCACGTTATCACAAAAACTATTTTTTATTCTGTAGTCAAGGGCTTCATTTTATAAACTACACAAATATAAATAATTTTATGACTTAAGATATTACTTTGAGATGGTTTGAACATATAGAATGAATGAAAGAAGAAAGGCTAACGATACAAATATACAGTACAAATGTGGAAGAAGTGGTAGAGGAATACCAAGGTAAATGTGATTGGATCAATTGTACGATAATTTGAAAGAAGGAAATGTATAAGTTCAGAAAGATTATAGGTATGAGAAGGTGAATAGATGAGAAGAGGCGAAAGATATGCGTCCCAATAGAAAAGTCTGGCGCTCTATTTGCTCTTCTTATATCGACGGGGAAACAGTGTGATGGTATGTTTTTATGTATGTACTATATCTTAGAACTGATACGTTACACATACATACCATCATGCCATTTTCCTGTCAGAGTAGGCAAACAAGAGAGAGCGCTAGAGTTTCCTATCACAACACATCTTTTGCCTCTTCTCTCATACACCTTCTCATACAAATCTTACGATATCTCTGACTTTTAACATTTTCTTTGAAAATTTCATCCACCTACACTTTCCTTGATCTTCCTCGATCACAATTTTCACTCACATTTACTATGAATGTCTTTAAAGTCTTTCTTCATTCATTTGTTCTACATGTTCAAATCATCTACCTCAGGGTGCTCATCTTGATCTGATATGTTATTTTAGAAAAAGCACCTCCGGCAGGTCGCGGTCAACTGAATAGTGACTCCAGCTACAGCATCGACGTACTCAGCGGCGGAGAAAGCGAGTGCGAGAGTCTAAGGAAGAGGAAAGACGACACGTTAGTATCATATTTAAACTTGTTTACTTTAAAAACTGTCACCAGATAATGAGTAGATTCATAATTGATCGCACATTACATAGGTCTGTAAATATGAAACCGGATTTTTTTAATAGAAAATACCAGGGCTGTGGAGTCGGAGTCGCGGTGTTTGGGCCGGAGTCGGAGTAGGAGTCGTAAAAAACGAGCGACTCCGACTAATTTTTCGTTAAAATTTAAAATACATTTTTTTTTAAATTATTATAATGAATGTGTATTGTGCACGAATATTAAACTTGCAGGCGCAAGTCGCGCCGATATGGTGAATCACCGAGATCCATTTAATGCATAAAGTCTACGAAAATGTGTTTGTCTCCTTCTTTCTCACTCGAAAGAAAATTCTGTTGGCTGGGATCTATGTTAACCCCATGGTTCGATCCATATTGACGGAAGAACAAATAAATAGAGCGAAAAACGCTATGTTTGAATTAACTGTTCGTATGAAAGGCTTTCGACTAGAAAGAGTCGGAGTTGTGGAGTCGGAGTCGTATTGTTGGTAAATATAGGAATCGGAGTCGGAGTCGTGTTTTTTTTTAAGCGACTCCACAGCCCTGGAAAATACACATTTATTGTATGAAAATGGTAAAAAATATTTTATTCAAAGTATTGCCCATCGCTAGCTACACATTTTTCCCATCTCTCTGGCAATTTGTGAATGCCACACCAAAAAAACTGTTGCTCTTTTGAGGCACACCAATCATCGAGCCATTTTCGTTAGAAGTGAAGTGCTGCTCAGCAAGTGCGTGTCCCATCGATGCAAATAAGTAGCCCACTTTCTGGATCTTTCCCATGGCTTTCAAACGTAACGAGATGGTTTCTCGTGTCACATTTAATTGATCCTCGAGTTGTTGTTGCGTTTGAGCGTCATCCTCATCCAACAATGCTTGCAATTCGGCGTCTTCAAACTTTCTCGGTGGTCTTCCATGTTCTTCGTTTCTCACATCAAAATCACCACTTTTGAATTTTTTAAACCACTCAAAGCACTGTGATTTACCAAGAGCATGCTCACCGTAAGCTTCGACAAGCATTCCATGCGATTCTGCAGCAGTTTTCTTCAAATGGTAACAGAAAATCAATGCTGTCCGCAAATCGTAGTTTTCAGGCACAAAAACAGACATGTTCAATGCTATGAAAACATATGTAGTTGTATTAAACTTGTATTGTTGAGTTAAAAGTCTTTGACAAATGTAAACACAAGAAAAAGGCGCCAATGACGCGGTTTGACAGTCACTACATTGACAACTAGAGCCATCCATGAGCAAATTCCGTTTTCATATTTACAGACCTGATATACATAACACATCGATCAATAAGTCCCGGGACTAACTACTAAAACAACATTTGTTTGCCAAAATTCTTCTTTATTCATCAACATAGTCTCCTTCAAGAGCGATACATTCATTCCAACGCTTTCCTAACTTTTCTATGCCAGCCGTGTAGAACAATTTATCTTTGGTTTCAAAATAGGCGGTAGTTTCGGCAATCACTACTTCATTGGAGCCAAATCTCTTTCCCTGAAGCATCTTTTTGAGGTCTGCGAACAGCCAATAGTCGCTGGGGGCCAAATCTTGAGAATACGGTAGGTGCGGAAGCAATTCGAAGTTCAACTCGTGCAATTTGGCCATCGTTACCATCGACTTTTGTTTTGATGACATCGACGTTTCTGTTCCATTGTGAGCAAACGCGGCACCCATTTCGAAAAAAACTTTTTCATGAAATGTTCATGCAAAATAGTGTAAACACTACCAAATGATATATTCAGGATGTCAGCTGTCTCACGCAACTTTACTTTGCGATTTTCCATCACGATTTTGAGGGTTTTTTTTATGTTTTCTGGTCTAACAGCCTCATTTGGACGACCAGAGCGTTCAGCATCATTTGTGTCTGTACGACCGCATTTGAAATCAGCATACCACCGACTAATGGATGTTTTCGATGGAGCAGAGCCCGGATAACACTTTTCAAGCCATCGCTGAGTTTGAACAGTATTTTTTCCCATTAAAAAGTAACGTTTCATCAACACACGAAATTCGGTTTTTTCCATTGTTTTGAAAATAGCAAAAGTAGCATAACTAAAACCACTGTAACTCAATGACACAATGTCTTAATGTCATGAAAGTTCGACACGTAACTTCTAAAGGCTGGTACTAATTGAGAATGGTATGGATTTGTTATTAGAGGCGCCATCTGTTGGTTAGTCCCGGGACTTATTGATCGATGTGTTATATAGATAAGATAAACACAGCACAAATTACTAACATTTTGTATCTTGAAAGCACGTGCACATGGGAAATGCGTTACTAAATGAAAAGTAACAGTTGGCAGTAGAGTCAATGGTGAGTTATACAGTGTGTTTACCGATCGGAACGTAATCGAATTTTGGTCCCAACATATGGACAAGCGAAACTCGAATGTGGTAAAAAAAGTTATTATAATATATGCGGTAGAAATGGGAATATTATGTAATGTGTGGAAAAATAATGTATAACAGAATAGAGAATGAGGACATTATGAAAAGGTGTGGTTTGAAAGAAGAGGAAATGCTTAAAAGTAAGAAAGGAGCATTGAGATGGTTCAGCAACATATAAAGAATGAATGATAAAATATTTACAAAATTAATCAAAACGAGTAGAATAGAATGTACAAGAAGCTTGGGAGGACCTTGAAAAATGTGACACAAGAAAGTGAATCAAATTCTCAAAGAGCAAAGAGTGAAAAGACTTTATAACTTTTTACGAGTATATAGAGTTTAAATTTTTAGATTGGGTCGCCTACTTAGAACTCCAGCAACCAGCAATGGTGTTATCAACACCGAATATGGCAGCAATACAGGAACCGGCACCTTCGATAACAAGCAGCACCGCCGGGGGCACGGGGACAGAGTATTCTACATCGCCAAGGAAATACTCATGACCGAAAGGACTTACAAGAAGGACCTTGAAGTCATCACTGTGGTAAGTTGCCGATTCCATAAAAAAGTCTTTTTAAAAAATTTGTTAAGTGAGTAAATATTACATGGTGTAATGCATACGTTAGGGGCTACCCGCATGATATAGTGAAGATTTTCAAATTCATCTGTGTATTCGGACTTTTACTGTAACAGATTTTCGAGTGGTACAGATGTCTGTCTTTTATAAATTTGAACTTTTACTGTAACAGATTTTCAAGTGGTACAGATGTCGGACATCCATAAATTTGGACTTTTACTATTTTTAATATATTTTTGAGTAGTATGGATGTGTGGTATTCATATATTTGAACTTTTACTGGAACATATTTTTGAGTGGTATGGATGTTTGGTATTCATATATTTGAACTTTTACTGGAACATATTTTTGAGTGGTATATATGTTTGGTATTTATATATTTGAATTTTTGCTGTAATAGGGTATAATTTGAATATGTTCTATATTCCAGTGGCTCAGAGAAGAGGTCCCTGTAGAACTGGAAGTGGAGCTATGCGGAGGCAGCCTGTGGGAGCCCCTGGAGTTCATGTGCAGGGCACAGGGCCCCGCATTGAGGGCGCTGGAGGCGCGCCTGGTGGCACGTCCCGGTGAGAACAACAACTCCAATAGCCCTGAGGGGCAAAGCACCGGAGCCATAATGCTTGACTATCTCAAGGATACCTTGCCTGTGAGTTCTTGTTAAAATTGCTTCTTTTCCCCTCTGTGATATGAAATTTTTTGTTTGCATATTGTTTGTGTCTCATTCTCACATCAATCAGATGAATTAGATGGTTCATCTTCAGATGTAGTAGCATCCTATAACCATCACAATAAAAGATGTTTGAAAGGTCTTAAATGAAAATCAGAGTGAAATCCTTTTAGAAAATTTCTGGCTTCCGACAAGAATCAAACCTGCAACCCCTCACTCCGAAGATCTTGGGCCTGAACTGCCTTGGGAAGAACTGGGCCAAAAAAGTGATCGTATTGAGAATGTGTTCTATTAGCTGGCTGAACTCAAAAGCTGAGCTGTTTTATCGCCCTACAATTTACACCGGTTTTACCTTACCATGACTCACAGTCTTAGTCTGACAGGAGGATGTAGAGTGCCAAGGTATAGATTTCCCTGGATAGAAGTGTTTTATGGCATCCCTGCATTCCTAATAAAATGTATAGAGCAGAGATGGGCAAGTGATTGATCACGATCAACTGAATTGTAGACATTTTGATGGTCGATTGCGTTCCCATGTGAAATTCATAATAGGTTTACCAATGTGAACGAGTAAAGCAAATATAGATTGTATATAGATCTGTGCAAAATCGTAGACTATAGAAGCATGCTCGTATCATTATAACAAGATATTTATTTCTACAATATTACGAATCAGTAACGTTTAGGACTATACAAGCAGTAGCATCTCATCTTTAATTGTATAGTGTGCGTTATTGACAAATCAAACATTCATATATTTTCGTCTGTTATTGGTTAGCTATCTTGAATTAGTTTCTTTGTTTTACTGTGGTTGGTTAACACTTATAAAAGTGACATGTCATAACATGTATTTCGAATTTCGTACACATTTTTTGTTTTTCATATTGAATATGAATCTGCCCCCGGTTGATAATGTATTTACTATACGGAAAAGGAACAATACCTCAGGATGAGGTGGTGAAGTTTCAAATAGATCTTGCTACTTCTAAGTTTGTCTCTGGTATAGAGTGATGATGACCTAAAAAAGTTGATGGAGATATAGTTAGCTAGGAAGATACTGATTACAGCCACGAACTAGTAACAACACAGTGGGAGTGTATTGATGTTGATATATTGACTTTCAGTACTACAGTGAATGGATATCAGAGCACAGCAGCTCGCTGCGCCGGTTGGAGGAAGGCTGCACTAGTAGTCCCACACTGGAGCAGCTGTGCAGGGACATGGAGCAGCAACGGGTGTGTTACCTGCCACTCTCTACCTTCATGTTGAAGCCCCTCTACAGGCTACTGCATCTCAGGCGGCTAATACAACGTAAGATATTTTTACTTTGGTGATTAAGGTTTGCGAGGATTTCATTTTGTGCGGATTCACTTTCAGACCGCTTTTTGTTTATTATTATTATCATTATAAACAGGTAACGTGAATGATGTTCTCCTTCTTTATCCAGTCCATATGTTAATGAAGAAAAAACAGGAAAAGAACAAGTAAAGAGAAAAGAAAGAATATGAAATGTGTACACTGAGAACAGCGCATGGGGATACAATTTATGACAGAATGTAGTGATTAGGTATGAATGTGAAGTTAAGGCTGATGTGTTGAGTAAGGTGGGGAAGAGCACTCTGAGATAGTTTGGACCCATGTCCATAACGTTCCATAACGAATAAATAAAAAACGAATTACAAAACACATATAAAGTGTAAATTAGAGTGTAAGGCGTGATAGAAGAAAGCCAAGGAAGTATGGTTGGATCAAGTGAATTATATTGTGAAAGAAGGAAATATAGAAAGTCAGAAATTGTAGAAGTTCAATGAGAAAGTGTCAGACGTGAAAGAGGTGATGGATGTGTGTCGAGATAGGAAAGTCTAGTGCTCTGTCTTTTCTGCTTACTCCGACAGAGAAATGGCGTGATGGTGTGTAATAAACAATGGAAACAAAACATCACTTTTGGGTTAATGTGTACGAACTTGTTTAGTTCAATGTTTATTCTAAGATTGGTGCAAGATTTCACAATTTGGTTAGCAAAACAAAGTTTTCTTGAATTATTATGTCCCAATGTACGGTAGTATTTCCAACACGTACAATAACAATTTATGAGTGACATGCTTTGGTTCTTAATTAATAGTTTGTACTATATCACTTTTGTTTTTAAATATATTTTTTATTTACTGACAATATTAAAAAATCACATGCAATATAGATTTGTGTTTTTTTTATTACAAACAATAAATACTATATAAATATTTTTTCTTATGTAAAAAATTTTATTCATATATATGCAAAAAAAATCTAATTCGAGAAATTTCTCTAGTTTTTTTATTCTAGATTTTTATACTAGTGATGCTGTTAAAAATGTTTTTTTGAATTATCATATCACAATTGAATTGACATGTGTGTACTTACATTGAATATGCAGGAGCACTAGAAGAATGCCCAGAAGAGGACAGAGAAAGTGAGGAGCTAGAAGAGAGCTTGGACCTTCTGCGCCCCGTCTGTGAGGCTGTTGAGGAGGCCCTTCCCGACACCCTCAACTACGCACACCTCTGTCTGCTGCACAGGGATATTGACGGTTCGTTAACATGTTGTGCTCTAAACTTTCATATGAATTCATATAAACTTTAGTCAGTTGCTCAAAACTCTCATTGCCGTTCTATTACGAATTTATTGAATTAATGGTAAATGGTAATGAATTATATCTGCTCTCACCTTTGTACTGGATTTTAAGTCTTAATCATGACATTGTACTTTTTCGGTGTCACGATTAAGATTCCCTTTAGCACCCATTTGAAAGTTTTAACTGAACTTAAAAAGGTAATTAATTCTATCTGCTCTCACCTTCTTACTAGATTTTAAGTCTTAATCATGAAATCGTACATTTTAATGTCATGATTAAGATTCCCTTAACCACCCACTTGAAAGCCTTAATTAAACTTAAAATGGGCAAATCTGATTTACTTATTGATTCGTCGTCATCGTTGCTGGGTCTCATAGTTGAGGATCCTTGAACCTGTGCTGTTTTTTTTTTAATTGAGTGTGCCATTGCAAACCAGCAAACTCACCGACCTTGACTTATTGATTAATAACGGTCTGATGATTTTACAGGTTTTGACAATCTAGTGGTGCCTGGCAGGCAGTTCATCAGACAAGGCTGTCTCTTCAAACATTCCAACAAGGGATCTCAGCAGAGAATGTTTTTCTTGGTGAGCTTGCACCTCATTTTTACAACTATTAATAAGTATTGCTTAGAATCATTTGTCTAGTAGAATATGTATAAAAATTATATTTTTTAATTGTACAGAGAAATCAGTCAAATCTTTCTCCTTGAACCTTGCTTTAGCCAGTATATATCAAGAATCACAAGTTGACAATCGGTATATTAATAAGTGCGAAAAATTTTAACCCCTTTTTTTTCGAATAAGAGATTTGGTAAAAAAATAATAAGAATTTTCATTTTTCTCAAAAGGTATTTATTTAATCATTAATATTGTCCCCTTCAAAGTAGTCCCCATAGGATAAAATACATTTTTGCCAAAGTTTTTTTCCAATCTGCAAAACATTTGTACGCACTTTTTGGGATAGCCTTTAGCTCACCCAGCGACTTTACCTTTATCTCCTCTATGGTTGCAAAACTTTCAATGTACGTGTAAACTATTATTTCAATATTAAAGACACAAAAATATGTATTATTTATATGTCAATGGTATTTGTATCTAGTTCTCGGACATCTTGGTGTATGGAAGCAAGAGCTACAGTTCTCAGCAGCAGTTCCGGGTGCACGGGGTCATCCCGGTGTCCAGCATTCAGGTGGAGCCTGCTGAGTACAACAATTCATTCACCCTCTACGGTAAGATTGCTTACACGCAATTGAAAAAGTTCATGAAGCTATTCAGCATATTATGATTGCTGACCTTGACCTGATATTTAAAATGCATCAAAACCCCTGACACACGAATGTATTGTATTTAGTTTTACACTTTCATTATGAGTAGTACCACCTTCCGGGGCATCACTTTACACTGGCATATACTCCTTCATATATAGGAGTTGAAGGCGATTATTCAAGAAAGAAGAAAAGAAACTTCCGGAGTAATTACCATATGACAATTTCTTTTCAAATGAAGCAGTACAAACTTAAAACGTTTGGCTATTACTCGCCAATACGTAACAATTTTTCTCCCGTTATTTGTGTTCACAATTGATTTTATTCTCATTTGCCACTAATTATTATTAACTGCATTTGCCACAAATAGTATTAACCCTTATCTTACGGTGTTAAAATTGAAACGCGTGCTCCGGTGTTGGGTAGTGAGTACGCGATCAAAAATTTGCGATTTTAAATCGGAAAAATAAGAACATTCATAGATAATCCCCTTAATTAATTATAATTGAAGTTAAAAATTAAAATAATTGAGATTTATTTACTGAAAACATTAAAAAACCATTAAAAACCATCTGGAAACGCTCACGGAACGGGCGTACGTCTAACCTATTTGCAAGCCTAGAAGCTACTGTGGCGCGGAACGTCAGTCGCATACCCCGGTGCTTACGCTTATGCTTGCGACGTTGAGACAATTCAGTGGAGTATGCAAGAGTGAGATACAAATATAGTGTCGCGCTTCCCGCATACTATTCACCTATCGTCAAGACACAAGGTCGAGGCACTCACAGCGTTTAAATGCGAATTTGTTTCCGATATCTTCTCAAAATACGCACGATGTAGTCGATAAATTCTGATTATTATTAATATTATTTTTTAAATCAATGCGTAAATATATTATGGAGGAATACCTAAAATCTTAACCTTGTATTTATTATATTTATAGAGATATTGATGGTTATTAGAAGCAACGTGTAGAAGATACCCAGCACAGGGAAGGAAAGGTTAATATGAAACAAAAATATATGAAATCTGTGATTATCACATTCAATGCGATCAAATTATTAAGGTAATTCACGTATGGCTGTAAATTTAAAAAAAAAAGATGTAAAATTACGTACGATTTAATTTGGTGTTTTCTAGTAGTACCCCCTCCATTTGAAACGAAACATTGAACACGAACTTTGCATACGAAGACGTGTCTGGCGCGTTGTTAGCACCCGACGGTTGCGAAGAAGATCGCACTAGGCGTGTTGTTAGCATTGAACGTGTTAAGGACTGAGACCACATTGTCTCTCTTTTTTAACATTCTTATGTACTTGTGGTCTACTGTTCGCCTTTTCAATAAAGCTTTGTATATTTTAAATGATTTTGATGATAATTAAATACATAAAATGTAATGTAGGTGGTGGTCGAGCGATGACCCTCAGCAGTAGCAGCAGTGCAGAGAAAGAAGCATGGCTGGCGGAGTTGCACTCTGCCGCTGAAGCAGCCAAGGCCAGTCATCAGGAAGCTGTGCCATTCTCCAGGAGCCTCTCCGCTTCAGGTTAATACACGCCTTATTTGTTTTTATGTGAACCGTGGATGATTACTGATTGTGCACCCATATATGAACATCTATAGGTGTTTTCTGTTGTTGACATGTAACTTCCATGTCCATCATCATGCGTGTTGATAATACTGCATATGCCGAAAGTTAACAATAACCTGGTAGAAATCTGTCATCAAAACTGGCACTCATTTTTCGGGTATCATTGGGAATCAAACTTGAAATCCCCAGGTGAAAGACAAATATCTTACCAACTACGCTACAGTGACCACCAGTTCAAGTCAAAACTCAACAGATTAGTTCTTCCATGTCAACTCAACACACTTCCATCTGCTTTACCTCTTTGATTTTAATTTTACAATTTGTACTTATGGAGTACATCAAAAATTTACTATTTCCATTCTTTTTTTAGGAATTAGTACATTTTTTATTAATTTTTGAGAAACGCCAAAGATGTAAAAAAAACTGCGTGTTTTAGAAAATTGCAGATATTTCCTGAATGATTAATTTTTAAGCTCTAGATTAGGCTTAATTGTTGATAAAATATTGTATCATATAATTTGAAAGCCCATTTTAAGAACTTTGAAATGAGCCATGTATCATGATAATAATAAAAGGACAATTTATATAGTGCCGTTTAAAGAGCAAACTCTCCTCAAGGGCGCTCTAAATTTAAATATATACCATTTAAGAAATACTAACCAATATGTATTCCCAAAACATGCCGATGTAAATATTTTTCAAAATTTTACTAAAAATAAACTACTTGTCAAAAACACTGGAAAAATTTTTTTTTGGTGCACTCCATAGACAAACTGTAAATCAAGAAAATCTAAGGAATCAGATATTTTAAAATCAATTTCAATATCTGTTGATGTGTTAATTGTGTAAACAAAAACTATTATTTACATAATAATGATATTCCAGAAATATTAAAAAAAAATTCTTCTTCGGTTTCATGTCTCAATATCTCGATCACCTGATCAATTGTAAGATTTCTATATTTACTAATATTGGATAATGTCTTCTGTGAACAGGCTCGGCTGAGGAGCTCTCAGACGGAGTAGATAACGTGGGTTCAGCCCTTCAGAGGAGTAACACCCTGTCGCATGTTTGCTGGCACCGGAACACCTCACTCTCCTGGAGGCATCTCTTCACCGCCATGGAGGTATGGCATTGCATTTATGTTATTACAGTAGACTCTCGATTATCCGAGATTGCATTAACTAGGTTGTGGAATAACCGGGGCAGTAAATTGTGAAATTTTCTTAATAATATTTGAAATGTAAAAATTAATTTTGAAACTGAAAATCAAAGGAGTGAAATTGATAATATGTAACAGAAAATAAAAATCAAAATTGCGAACATGTCATCGACCAGGATTTCCGGTTGATGACATCTTCTTCAATCGTTATTTGAGCGTGCTCAGATTCAGCGTTTACGTTCGATATAAATTGGTGGTCAAATCACTTTAAATTGTGAATTTAAATTAAGCATGCATAGCTGTTTATTTATTGTTGACTTTTATTATTGTTTTTATTTACTCATATTTTATATACTCAATTTAATATTTTACATATGCATAGAACTAAAACACATATAGCTGTCAGTTATAGATTTATGTATATTTATTTCTTGACTTTTTAAAATTTATTGACAAGTTTTCAAATCATTGTGTCAATTTTTCTCCAATTTTTATTTTCGTGTTTCATAACATTCCACTGTTTTAAGTTTTTTTTTTTAATCCTAATCAACCATGTCTAAACGTAAGAGTTATTCTTATAGAATACTAAACCACTAAATAATTATGATAAATGAGAAGAGATGTCGGTCAAGTCGTTGATAAATGAGATTATCTGGTATTTTTTTTATACAGGGCATTTTTTTTCTAATCACCCTGAAAAGTTGAAAGTTTACTGTAATGTTTTTTTTTTCTGTATTTACAAATTACTGAATCCTTCATTTGCTCACTCTCTTTGGACGACCTTACAATTATTTAGTTACGACGTTACAAAAGATTTAGCCTCAATGATGTCACTGAAGTTGGTCTACATATTATTCAGGAAGTAATTGTTTGATCTACTGACTGCTGTATGTATTAATGACCCGTCTATCTTGTGAATGACATAAGTTGCTAACCCATGCCATTGACTTATCTGTTACGCTGCTGTTTATGTAATATTATTGACAACCTCTGTGGCCTGGTTGATAAGATGCCTCTCTTCCAACCCATGGATTGATGATTAAATACCTGTATTATTATTATAATTATATACAGGCAGTATGAATGCTGTTAATATCAAGTTTAACTGTCACATGTTCATAAAGAACATACAAAAGTTTTTAGGAATAATTAGGAACCCAAATAATATCTTTAAGATTGTATTTAACCATTTTTCTCCAAAAAGAGTTCCAATCTATTTTTTTCATTTAAGGCTTGTTTAACATCTATCTGCTTGGTTGGAAGAGATTACCACTTGGTAATAAACCCTCCAAGTTGTTCTGTATACAACGGAAGTGTAATACAATACAAATCCTTAAAGATTTCTAGCAACACTGTAGACGAGTGAATAGAACCATAGTAACTTAAGTACGTATTGATAGTCACTGCTCTAGAGTTGATAGTCACTGCACTAGAGTTGATAATCACTGCTCTAGAGCATATGCATTTTCACAGAGTTAACTTGATTATATTTATTTGTTTTTCATTTTAATTTATTTGAATTGTATTTTTTTTAGAACCAACTGTCAGGCTACTTGCTGCGGAAATTCAAGAACTCACTAGGCTGGCAGAAGTTGTGGGTGGTATTTGCATCTTTCTGCCTCTACTTCTACAAGACGTGTCACGATGACCATCCACTTGCCTCTCTTCCTCTCCTTGGGTAATGCATGCTTCTTATTTATCACAGTAAGATTTTTAGAAAGAAGTTTACAGATGGTTCGAACTACTATGATTTGTTGTTGAAAATTTTGGAATTAATTTTAAGTCACAGGAATGGAGCCAAATGCATGCTGTAGAAATGCGTGCACGTATAAGAATATATGGAGGGATAATTTGTGATAGAATATGGAATAAAGTGATTAGCGATGAATGTGAACTCAAAGTTGATATATTAAGTAAAATGAAGAAAAGTACTCTGAGATGGTTTTAGCATATAAAGCAAATGAATGTAAAAAGACTAACAAACAAAGATAATGTGCAACTGTGAGTGAAAGGCATGGTAGAGGAAGATCAATGAAAGCATGTTTGAATGAAATTAAAAAAGGAAACGTAAATAGTCAGAAAAATCGTAAGAGTTGTGTAAGGTGTATGAATGTAGAAGAGGCAAAGAATGCGTGCTGAGATAGGAAAGTTTGATGGTCTGTCTTTTCTGCCTACCCCAACAGAAATGGCGTGATGGCGTATGTATGTATTAATTTTAATAAAACTTATTTTTTATGTAGAGAATGCGGGTTCAAATCATGCTAGAACCCAAATTTAAAAAAAAGTGTTGTACAGCACCGGCGCAAAGACTAAAATAGGTGGATGGCTGCCGCTCAATACTCGGAGATTCACGCTTTTTTCTTGCGCTTTTGGTGAAGAATTGCAGGTTGAAGAGATTCCTCTTTAGCTGGTAGAAGTTTGTCGTAAATAAAACATAGTAGATGTTCCACAAACTGATAATATATTTTGCTCATTTTTCGTTCCTTACGTGCAGTCCATCGCTCATCATAAGTCCCTTTATTCGCCCGTGTATGCCGTCACGGCTTACTAGATACTTGCTAGATACCATGTATACCACGCGCTCTCTGCATGCATGGGCTGTTCGATTATTTATAGTGATTTTTGCGAAGGCCACGTATAATAAGGAACATTTAATTACAATTGGTACAATTTTTACAGATGTCAACTCTACAATATTTATACAGCAATTACACAAATAAAATCATATATTTTAGGTGACACATACGTCCGATACAAGTGTTTCAGTTTGGTTTTTGCTTTTTAAAACCATCTGGGTTTCAACAGGAATCGAACCCACAAACCCCGGGTTGATACACAGGTGTCTTACCAACTAGGCTACAGATGACATATGTGTATTATACTGATTTAAGTATTTAAATTTTCAGATATGTGGTGACAACACCAAATGAAAGAGATGGCATCAACAAAGATTTTGTATTCAAATTAGTTTTCAAGAATCACGTCTACTTTTTCAGAGCAGAGAGTGATTACACATTCAAGAGGTAAATAATTATATTTCACCTAGATATTAGCATCATATCATGCCCCTTATGAGATAGACAAAGAAAACATATAAAAATTATAATAGGGAGCTTTTAATACTAACACCCTTGAGAGTTTTTCTCAAGGGTGTTATTATTAAAAGATAAAAATATTTCAAAATAAATATATATAAGTTGAGTGTAAGGATAGGAAGCTGGTGACCTATGGCCAATAGATTAGGAACTTCCTCACATCTGCATATGTTTAGAAAACATCTGCATATGTTTTGATAAGAAAACAGCAGAAAATTTACCAAGGGAAAAGCGAACTACGAATAAACCTTTCTAGATCTTTCAATATGTGATATTAGCACATTCGGCTCTAGGTGGAGTGTAGCATATGTGTGTAGTGTTTGTCTATAATCATTAGTTTTGGCAAAAAGGTTGTGATAACATGTTTAAATGATAAAAAATACACTGTAATCAACTACAACCAATCAAGGAATAGACTAAATATAGTGGAATATTGTGTAACAGCTTCAGAAATACTCAATAGTTATAAATTCACAATTTATTTTAAAAATTCAATAATATTTTTAATCTTTCAGTTAGAGCGCTCTTGAATAGTTTACTCTGAATGGCGCTATATAAATTGTCCTTTTATTATTGTGTTATTGTTTCAGCAGATGCATTCTTTGCAACAATGTCCATGTCCAAGCTTCACTTGCAAATTCTTAAATTCATGTGTTGCAACTGTGAGCAATTAGCACTGTGCCTTTATCAAACTGTAATACAATTTCACCTGAGGATCTAGTTAAAAAGTTATTATTTACACAAAGGTGTTCAATTTCACCTGAGGATCTTGTTAAAAAGTTATTATTTACACAGAGGTGTTCAATTTCACCTGAGGATCTAGTTAAAAAGTTATTATTTACACAGAGGTGTTCAATTTCACCTGAGGATCTTGTTAAAAAGTTATTATTCACACAAAGGTGTTCAATTTCACCTGGGGATCTTGTTAAAAAGTTATTATTTACACAGAGGTGTTCAATTTCACCTAAGGATCTTCTTAAAAAGTTATTATTCACACAAAGGTGTTCAATTTCACCTGGGGATCTTGTTAAAAAGTTATTATTTACACAGAGGTGTTCAATTTCACCTGAGGATCTAGTTAAAAAGTTATTATTTACACAAAGGTGTTCAAATTTAATTATAATTACAAGATTTAAACTCATAATTTCCTGGACAGACCACGTTACAAATGTGGAAGTCCTTGTACTCATACATGTGAATATGAACCAAGAACTGTTTTATAAATACAGCTTGTGAGCCTTCACAGTGTTAATATCATAATGAGAAGCACATGATACATAATTACACTCTTCATCATCCAGGGAAAAATAAATGGCAAACAAGGCAGAAAAAATCACCACCGCATCTCTTGGCTTAAGAACTTGCAGGAATAGTTTGGGTGTAGTTCTACTGAGTTGTTCTGGGCTGCAGTAAACAAAATAAACATTGTATTGATGGTGGCCAAGACAGCACCCCGAAAAGAAGAATATACATTGTTTTCTCTTCAAATAATTATTTTATTTTGTGATCAATTCCAAAGTTTCATAAATCATTATTCAAATTCTAATCTTTATAATTTTGATTTTATGTTTACAGATGGATGGAGGTCATTGGCAGTGCTACAATGCTACCCTCAGTTGCTAATTAGCTACACAGATATTTTATATTTATTGTTAAATAATCAATAATCTGCAGCATAAATTTAGTAATTTTACTTAGTATTTGTTATAAGAAGCTAAATTAATACAATGGGCAACAGAGCTGGGGAATTGCTATTGAGAATGGTAACACGTATGAATATATGAATAAATTAAATTGATCAGTCAAAAATTTATCGATTTTTTTCTGAAAATATATTGTTTTAGAAGTACTGGACTCACAGAGTAAAAATGTCACTATCTAGCTTTGAATTCCATCACTGAAATTCTGTTTTGACAATCTCCCTCGAGAGGAGCAGAAAAACTATAAAAAATGTGCATTCTACGAAACATTTTCTGAGAAAGAGTAGTTCATATGTATTATTGTATCGTATTACACTTTAGTTGTATACTGTACAACCTGGAGGGTTGTATGACAATCTTGTGGGAAAATCGGATTAAAACCCTTTTAAAAAACCAGATTGGAAGGAAGGCATTTTCCAACTAAGCTAGGGAGGGGCTCGACAACAAAATAAAAATCAATAGATGGGCGAAAAGTAGTTGCCGAGAAATAGACACCAACCTTTTTATGAAGTTCAACAAGGTACTCAATTACTAAGATTAGAGACACATGATATCAACATGTAATAACAAATAAGTTTTAATACAAAATTGTTTGTGGTAAATTATTTTTTGTTAACTTGATTCATTTGTACTTTTTAGTACGAGTAGAGTGCATTTATTTTAACACTCTTTCACAGAAAAAGTCACATAGAACAGATGTTTTTATTTTATGACAATTTATGACATGGAAATATAATCCTTGTAAGGTTCATAATTTTCTCCCATCAAGGAGAGGTTACTTCTTTCTGTAGAATGGCGACGAGCCCTCTTGGCAAAAAAAAAACAATTTCTTCACGACAACTTCAAAAATTCTTGCCCCTAACGCCAGATAACCTCTTCCTATTTCAATAATAACACCATCCAGTGAGTTTAAAGTTTTCATCATCCTTGTAAGAATTTCTACTGGTCACATATTGATTTATATTAATCCGTCCTGTATTTGTCTTATAAAAAAATAACTAAATATGTCCGTCCATTTAAAAAGTAAGATGGAACATGGTAAAAGAAAAGTTTCATAGCTCCTTTGAGAACTCCTACGATTGAGAAAAATACTGACACATTTTACCAATTATTTTAGAATAATGCTTGTAAATGAATATACAAACATTTATTTCACTATGCCATTTCCTTGACAGGATAGGTAGTGAGGGCAAAGCGCCAAACTTTCCTATAACAATACTAATTAATCTCCTCTACATCCATAGATAAACTAATTCCAGATGTACATGCTAAATGATATATGTAGACTGATATTTCTTCAATATTGAACATTCCACAAATTAAAGAGACTGATAAAATTCAAAAGTGACAGTTCCAGTAGTTTATTTTCTAATCATTTTAATGCTTTTTTTTTTCTTTGAAAATATATAGGTATTCAGTTCTAGGCAAAATCATTATTTTAAGCCAAGGCGTCTCCAAAGTCTAAGTCATATGGCAATTTTATCATACCAAAATAATTTTTGTCAATGTTAAATCACAATACAGGAATACTTCGCTTAACGAACCTCTCGCTATGAAGTTTCGATACAACAAAGCAAACTCCAGACTAATTGAAAGTATGCCGTGTCAGTTAGTGCCGTGCACTCGCATAATAAACTGCGTTCCGATAATTTATTATATTTGATGACACTTAGGGGGCTTTTAACAACTGACGTCCGCCATATGGAAGTCTATTTTATTTTCATTCAAAAGGTTTGTTCTATTTTGCAGGAGTTCTTAACCATAACAAATTATGAAAAATTAACATTAAAATTACTTGAATGTTTGTTTTTCTTGAATAATGGCCATACACTCCTACATATAAAAGAGTATATACACCAGTGTCAAGTGATGTTTGTTTTTTTACATATATGACATTTTTTTAAATTTACCTATGGAAAACTGCTAGTCTTCCTATAAATAAAATATTGAAATTTATTTGATATTTTTATAAAAATCTATACTTGAGGGCTTTTTGTAGGAAAAAACTTTTTATACCGAAAAAAGTATGTATGGTTATTATTAAGCACCTTTTTGTAAGCTTACAAATGAGTTAAATTTGTTTAATGGGCTTAAAACAGAACATTGCGTAGAAGATGTGGGAAAACAATGTATGACACAATAAAGAATTATTACATAGGAAAAATTTCTAATTGAAAAAAGATGCAGTGTATAAGATGAAAGAAGCATTCCTATGATTGGCCACGTAGAAAGAATGAATGATGAAAAATTTATAAAATCTACATACATATGTGATAGTAAAGAAGGTAATAGGAGTTTGGAAAGACCTTGAAAATGTGGCACGACCAAAGTAATCAAAATAATTCCAAAATAGATCAGAGTGAAAAGCCTTTGTAATAGGAAGTATGCATTATAAGGTGTATCAATGTGGCAGAAGCCAAAAATGTGTGCCAGTATAAAATGTAGTGGAGATTTTTTTCTCTGCTTACCCCAATAGGGACATGGTGTAATCATAATGATGAGTTGTAATTTTGCCATTAGAACAGCACGTAAATAATTTTGGTTAAGGAAGGAAGATCAGTATTTGTTCTAGCGTCAAATGGTTAACTGTAATGTTTAGTTAATGAAGATCAGTATTTGTTCTAGCGTCAAATGGTTCACTGCGATTTCGACTAATCGAAGAAATAAAATATTTTTATAAATTAATCATTGTTATACATTATCACATGTCTTGAACAATGCTATCTTTAGATTTGTTAAAAATATTCATATTTTTAGATATATGTACATCCGTGTAATCAAAATTGGCGATAATATCCATATTAATTTAATTAGCATAAATAGCTAAATCCATACTTATGGTGATATATTTCATTTTAGTTCAATGCAATTTCAAATTATTTTAACAAAGTGATACTAGCTTTTAATTAAAATGATATTGAAAAAATTCATTTCATTGAAAATATTAAGAACCCTTTTGGGGGCCCTCTCCATTAGTGTTATATAACCTGATTTAAATACTTACTAATACATAAGTAACATTAACACTTTCAGTGCTGAAAAAGACTAGGTGATCACATACAAACTTTTACTGGATGCTCAAAATGGTCAGAGCCGTTTTATTCCGAATTTTAGATGGATTTAAAAACAAGTGAGCCCGGAGTGGTCTAACCATAATAATAGGGTTCGTAAGGGGGTATATGACAATGTATTATACCCGCTATCATCTTTTTACTATTTTTTAATAATCTTTAGTACAGGCAATTTTTTTAGCATTTTAAAATAAATTATTCAGCAGTTGTCTTAAAAGACGGTTTGAAGACATTGTATGCTTTAAATATATAAAGATTATGTGTATCATAAAAATAATGTGAATCAATTTACTAATCTTATTTTCAAATTATAATTTATAAAACTGAATATGTGTAAATAGACATCGCTAAAAATTTCACCATAGACAAAAAGCAACAGAAATTTATCAAATTATTTCATTAGAGGTTAAAGTTAACTCAAAATATTGACAAATGAACAAAAGTCATCAAATTTACTTCTACTCATTGTATATTAAAATAAATACGAGGACCTCCCAGGTCTAGTTGACATCATAAACATCTTTCTACATATAACGTTTACAAAGAAAATGTTATACATGATTTACTCGAGCACTGCTATAGCTGCCAGATGTGATATTTTAATAATAGTGAGTTCAATTAATCTATTTGATAATTCTTAAATTTTATTACAACAATCGACAAAAAAGTCAGCAAAAGGAGATATAACATATATAAAAAAAATGGTTTATTCACGCTATTGCATTTACATAGATTATTCCAGAGATGGAACATTATAAATAAATAAATAGAATAAAGTTGATATTGAATATATGTATTTTAACAAAGCATGCCTTAAAAAATATTCAATCACTCAACAAATGGTACATACCAACAATATAAAACCAAAACTTGGAACTCAAAATTTGCCTTGATTGATTGATAAAAATATTTATGAAGCTTATGAAAAAAATTATAAATCACCTGTAGATTTTAGACATTTTCTCAATCACTGAGTGAACTTATGAAAAAGTAAATTGAAATTTAGACCATAGCATATGTGGTAATGAATTGATAACGAAGTTATATGAATATACAACATATATGTGTGCTACGTTTGCATAAATCTATTATTATTATCTCATATGTTATTTGTAGCACTCGTATTATATCTAATAAATTCGCCTGAGATCAATACTGTCGATTAACTTGGTCTATAATACCACAATGTTACTTGCTTACCCCAAAAGAGATTATTTACCTTGTATTGATTGATCAAGATTTATGTAGTGACTTAAAAATTGTCTTGAAATTTTTAGATCTTTTATGTGGCTAAATGTTTAAATTTAAATAAATAACACAGAACTAAATGTTTTGTAATTATTTTTTGAAATACTTATTTTTAAAACTGGGTCCATTCATTGTTTGTAATGTAATTATTCCATTTTTATTATTGTAAAATTTTTGATATATTTCATATTGATTTTTTTTATAGCCATATTTGTATTATATTATAATAAAAACAATTTTATAAATTTAAATTTAACATGATATTAAGTTTAACAGCACCAAATAATAAACTTAGTTAAATTAGGACAATATATTTTCTAGCTCCTAAAATTGTTGTATTTTACAATTAAAATATAGGTATCTCTCGTTATATACAATCCCATTTAAAACAATATCGCTATAAGACATCTAAATAAAATTAAGAAAAAAAATGGTGATTTGAATTTATCTGATTGAAAGGAATGAGCTATGCAGGTCTTCAAATTAAATATTAAAATTATTATTGTTTTTTTTTTACCATTTTCAGATTACTTTTTTTTCATTTGGAACTGATTCCACACAGATTATAATCCATTGACTTTGCGCATTTTTTTAGCTATGCAATTTTTGTTAGAAACAATAAATCGCTTAAAGCGAAGCATGCCTATATTAAAGATTTTTTTGCTTTCTTTTATTATGAACTTGGTCTGCTATTGAGTTTAAATATTGGTGATACCAAAAATCAATAAACATTATTTCTTTGAAACTGAAATCACTCTAAAGGTAACTAACGGGTGTTCGACCATGTAGTTATATCTTCCAAACATTCACAAACATGTTGAAAATATATTTAGTGAAAATCAGACTTGAACCCTTTTTAAAATATTTGAATCCAATGAAAAATTAACACACAACCCCCGGGTCGGAAGACAGGTGTCTTACCGACAGAGGTTCTATTTTGGTCTTATAATTAATTTTATACATCATCGACTTGTACATTACTTGTAAAGAGTATTGCTTTTTTTTGCAGATATGTCAAATCCTGTGATGTTTATTTTAACATGTCACATTTGTATACCTTGTTAACTTAAAATACTTTCCCAGTATTATATTTCAAGTAAATTGGTCTTAATAAACAAGAAATAAAATCGGTAAGTTCAACGTGTAATGTAGCATCTCCAAAATTATCAGTTGAAAAGAGAGCATTCGTAGATAAATAATTTAAAAATTAGGTTTTTTGATAGCAATAAAAAAAAATCTTATAATTTCACAAATAAAATATATAAACCATTGTATACTATACATATTTGACATAAGAGATGACTATCAAAATAGTTGGGTGGTGTGTTATCTTTTTAGTCCTTGCCTTATCACTATCTCCATGAACTGCTCCAATTTCGTTCACAACACCTCTCCATTTACTCCCAGACTCAGCTAAACAAAGTGCTGACACTACCGAAGATCCTGCTGCAGTCTTAATTTAATCATGATGGTAAAGAAAATATAACCCTAAAGATTTTTCTTTATAATGACCACGGTGATGACGATTATTCAGTAGGTCACAGGCTCTGTGAACCACTCACAGGACCCAGAACACTTGACTTATTGTGCAAATAGTTTATTTTGAAAGTCCAGATTTACCTCAACAGCCAACTCCACAAACATATCAATGAAAGTGTCTTGCAAAATAAAAAGCTTTATCTGTAAATTTCAACTTATTAATCCAGTTTGGTCTGATGACTGTGCTGATATAATCTAAATGGTGTATCTTAAGCTGGACCTAGAAGATAGATAGCAGTGGTGTCAGATATTAACAATCACTTCTTTTCTTTTTGAGGTATCACTTCATTTCTTGTATTGGAGGTTGGTCAACATCATGATAATTCTTATCCTGTTCACTGCAACCTGGACTGACTCAGTAAACTGCACCCAAACCGTGTGGCATCTTCTGCCTCGTTGAGCATTTTTTGCTGGACGATCAGTTGTGTTATAAAGTCTTGCACCTTTCGTTATATGACCAAGACACCGCAACTTGTGAACTTTCACAGATTTAAACAGTTCTCGGTCCTTATACATACGCGCAAGCACTTCCACATTTGTAACAATCGCATCCATTCAAAATCTTGTAGATGTAGATGTTACATTATATGTTGAACTAGTTATGAATATTTTGATGGACCTATAGCAGTGTTGTTAAGAAACTCTGTAAAAGTAGCGCAGCTCGCTTTTAAAGTATTCTAAGATTGCCATGTACTAAAAGGAGAGAGTTGCAATTTTCTAAAACTAATACTGAGAAAAGCAGTAGTACTGTTACTGATTTATACTTTGAATACATAGCATGCTACTTGAGATTTAAAAGTAGCTATGTTAGAACAACATGTACCCTAGTATATTCTACTCCCCTGGTAGATTAACATTTTTCAAAATATGGTTTTTAGAGGAATAAAACAAGAAGTATTGTTTATGAAATGTCTAATGAAAACTTATTAATATATTTGTATTACATAATACTCATAATCAAGTTTCTTTCAGAATAACAATAAAAAAATATATATTAAACATATTTTCCTTGGAATAGACATCTGATTATCTGAACTAAAATATTTAGATACTAAGTAAGGGTGTGATAAAGAAAATATTCACCATCTTTCAGGCACTAAACAATATATTTTTTTAAACTTAGCCAATGTTTAAGTTCTAATATGGACATAAAAAAAATATTCGTCACCTTTCAGGTACTAAACATTGTACATTTTTAAACATAGGCAATGTTTTAAGCTCTAATTGCTAACCTGGAATTATCTTTAGCATACATGAAACATTTAAAAAATACATGCCTTCTTAAGGAAAATCATAGTAAATACATCATTAAACTGCTATTCTGCCTAAATAATTTACTATGAATACATAAGTAATTTTTTGCCCTATATATTGAATTCAAATGTTAATTTGTTAAGATGTTTTTTTTTACGCAGACACTGTTTTTCGGCTTACGAGGACAGTATAGAAAAGTATTAATAATAACTTTATAAAATGATCATGGTCTGGATAACCTGGTCTCTACTGTATTTGGAGTAAATTTAAAAAAATATTCATAAGCACTTATTGAACATTTCACACCGAAGGCTCAAATTAAAATAAGATTATATTGATGTAAATGAGAGAGTTAAAAAACATATTGTCCGTTTTATTTAATAATTTATGGGATGTGAGGCTTGGATGTTGTCATCTGCATGATGAAATTTTTGCAAGAAATTTAACAATTTAAACATTCTTACTATGAAAAAATAAAACAATTTTGAACCATGTGTCTATTTATTTTATTTCAACACCTTTTAAACAGATATGCTTTTTTACAGGTTTTAGAGTATGTAGATAATTTACTTTTACATTTAAAATTTATCGAGGATACCATAAAAAATTATCGAGTAAGAAAAAGGGAAAATATGTGCAAGCTGAACATTGAATATCTGTAAATATATTTAAAAAAAATACATCATTTGATTTACATATGAAGGTCATTGATGCTCTCAGTGTTCAATTTAAGTCAATTTTTAAGAAAATCATAAAACAATCAATACAGTTGTTTCATCATACAATGGCCTTGTCAAATACTGTTTGACAAGGTCAAGGTGAAACAACTTCCATTAATGTAATGATAAAAAAGACAGAAAAATGTTAAATTTGGTTTTCCTATTTGGAGGGTCTCTATCCATCATTAGGTGCTAATAAAACTCTCAAAAAACATCTTTTAGTTGTTTGAAGATAAGAAATAAATATGTTATTGTTTGATAAATTCAACTGATAATGATAAAATTGAAGTTGAACATTTGGCTTTCATGACTTTTAGCATAAAAACAAATGAAATGCAAAGTTGGAATGGGAGATCCTTACCTACAAAATAAATTGCCTTGGATCATGTACTGAAAGAAGAAGGATACCTTTTCTAATACTATTACTGTGAAATCAGAACAAAGCATCCAGTTTGGATACACATCATTCATGAATAAATAATTATCCAAACAGACAGGAGCCGCTGACAAAAATATTTTCTCCCGATTAATTGCCTAAATTAAAAACACCAAATATGACAAATTATTAATATTATTGAACCAGAAATTATGGAGATTTTTAATAATTTGCAATCTTGCCTATAATTTAAGAAACCCAAAGTTCTGTTAGCCAATACTATTATATTATTAGGAAGTTATAAAGTATGACAAATTATATAATGCAGATATTTGAGATATAACAATTTAATTTGTAAAAGTCAAATTCCTGAGATAAACAATATTATTGTTTTAATAAGTTACAATGGTTTTGCGGCATTGAAAAATTCTACCACCATGTAATTCATTTTTGGGGCTTTTGTACGTCGACCACATTTTTTTTTTCATTCTTTCGATTAGATATAAAGGGCTTGTGGACAAAGAAATCCATGAATGGATTTTCTACTTCTATAGAGTCGTACTTTGGTTAACAATCTACAACATTCTTAAGGAAAGCGATGATTTGGTTTGCGACAAAATTGTTGCATGGCACATAGTTGGGACTTAGGGATCTCCAAGAGCCGGTCTCCAAAATCCAAAAAAAGTCTAAGTTAGTTGAAAACCCTCAAAATTGTGGGTGTTCTTAATTTCCCTAATATTCTGGATAGCCAATGTCACCATCACGGACCTCGCCATCTTGTCACCGAATATGACATGAGCCAGCAAAAAAAATGGAGCTAGTTCTAACTAGAAATCCTCCACTCTGTAGTGTCACTGGACCTGAAGTCCTACTCGCCAGCTACTCTACTACAACAATGGTTGAAGCTACAAACACCATTGATTTTTTAATCTTCTCCAGTGAACCTTTATTTATAAGTTGACTTTATTTTTAAAATCGATTCGAAATTGTATTTCAAGTGTTTTTTGCTTAAATTAATGATATTTGTAATTAATAAACGGTATAATTCATAGAAGATATATCTAATTGCTAACACCCACATTACTCCATGCAAAGAATAATATCGAAATAAATCTTATTTTCCAAATAAAAATTAAATAATATTATATAAACATCTCCCCCTATCTATGCTCAAAGATTTGGTAGGTATCATGTTCTTTATTTTTTGACTGAGTAAGTAAAAAAACATCATAACCCTGTATCTTATTACTAACACCCGGACTTCATTGAAACATGTATGAAAAAAATAATTGAATTCAAATATATTTTGAACAAGCCCCCTAAAATTTATTTTCAATGTCAATAATCAAGGTTTCACTGTAATTTCGTATATAATGTTGATTCTACGCAAGTACCGCATACCTTATGTATTTTTTATTATGATTCTAAAAAGATGTGCCGTTTTTCTTTTTGATCCAATCAAAATAAAGAGAATCAGACGTTTTATAACATTTTCATCTACTATTGGTCGATTTTGACATTCGAGTCTCAAACAACACAGATTATCTAATTCACGCCAACTCTACAATTGTAATATCTTTGATTGTCTCTGACGTGCCACGCTGATGTTTGTGACTCCCGGCTTTTGAGCCGGTATTTTGCGTACAAAAATACTCGCAAACGTAAGCGGTTTTCGTATGAATATTTTTTTAAATACTCAACATACTCACAAGCGAATAAATATAGTGCAGTTTTTAGTAATTTAATGTTTTATTTATTTTAATATTTGTTATTACAGAATTATGGGGGTGACAGCTGAGGCTTCATCCAAGCCCAAAGGGCTTCGGATGTCATCTGAAAAACAAGAAACATTATTGAAATTATCTATTTTATCCATAGCAGCGATATTATGTACGTATATTTAACATTTTATTTTTATAACACGTTTTTTATTTCAGTATTTATCTCAACAAATAACCTATATTGGTATTTTGAGTTGTGCGCATTGGTATTTGAGCTGTGAATGCTGTTATTTTTTATTATTTAGTTGAATCTACGTAATTTTGCCTTTTTCTAATATTAAATTAACCCCTAATAAAATAATTATTTAGTAAATAATTGTATGGATAGAATACATGTGTCACGTATTGTATAAGAATTAGCATAATGCTTCACAATTTATTTTATATATTTGTACAAATTGAAGATGCGCAACAATGTTATGTCCATACAAAGCAAATTTGAGTGGAAGTAAGGTGACCAGATCTCAGTGTTTCAACACTGTCTCTCCGGGTTTAGTTATCATTTCTCTGGGCTCTGTTATACTTTCAGGTTTTGTTATTTCTCCGGGTTACGCTAGTTTTATTATATCTAAAACTAGTCTCAATAGAAATAAAACACGTTACATATACTCATCCCAAATCTCATGCAGGGCTCGAGCATATAGTTCATGGACTAATATGAAATATAATTTTAAACTTTAGGTAAACATCACAGTTCCCCAGTTTTTTCTCTATTTTATTATAAAATATTAGTTACCTTAACCGTACTGACTAATAAGGATATGTTGTTTCTATATTCGTCGTCGCTGCTGGGCCTCTTGGTCAAGGATCCCCTCACCATTCTAATGTCAATTCAGTTAAAAAGCACAACTGTGCCATGGAGTTTTTGCTTCTTTTTCTTTAAATGTGTGAGTCGTTGCACATCAGTAAACTTACTAACCACACCGGTGGACTGGATTCAATGGCATACCTGAAGTGAAACAATCGGAGCACACCGGCATATTTTTTTCTTCCTTTGTTTTTGAAAAGATATGACCAAAGTCATAGGAATCATTATATATGTACGTTTCTATATACATTTATTAAAAGAAAATTACATCTTTTAAAACATTGACAGAAAGAATTATGAAAAATGTTTTATTTTGAGTTTTGCTTTCTGTAAACATCTTGTATTTCTCATTGAAGAATATTCCTCACGATTGACATAAACTGAAATCTGGTCACCCTTAGTGGAAGGCGAATTCGGACAATCTTAAGTTACACAGCAAAAATGTTTTAATTATAGGAGATTTTAATTTGAATAACGAATCCACGGAAGTATTGTTGGATTATGACTGTTTTCTTCAGTCCAACGATCTTGTCCAATACAATCACATAAATAACGAATACGGCAATATGCTGGACCTAGTATTAAGCAATGCCAACTGCAAGGTGGACAGATCGTTGGAATGCTTTGTAAAGGAAGATAGACATCATCCGACACTCTCCGTGGAGATCCAGGTGAGATGCGTGGGCCGTGGGAGGGGTCGCAAGTATCGCCCTTCGCCACCCAGGGCTCCTCCCCCCTCCCCACGCAACTCCCGCCCTACATATAACTACTATAAGGCAAATTTTATACTCTTAAAGAATATTTTACTACATTTCGACTGGAACACCCTGTATAGCATAGATAATATTGACGAAGCCGTAGAGTACTTCCATAGTGTCATTTACGGAACGCTAGATATCTGCGTCCCACAGAAACATAATCTACCAAATTTGCCCAACTATCCAGTTTGGTTCAATGTCGATATAATCCGAGATCTCAAAAATAAAAACAAACTTCATAACAATTATCTTCAAAGCAGAAACCAGGCTGATTACTTAGAATACTCGAGGCTGAGAGCCAAATTAAAAACTCAAATAAAACAATCGCGCCATGAGTATTTAGCCAAGATAGAGACCGACATCCGAGGAAACCCTTCGAATCTTTGGAATCATGTAAAAAATAGAAAAACGAATAAAACTAGCTTCAAATCTATGAAACTGGGAGACAGTATAACCGAAGACTCCCAAAAGATTGCAGAAAACTTTGCACAATATTTTCAATCAGTTTACGTAGATTCAGCGGCCAAATAATATTTTAAACAGTTCGTCAGACAGCAGAAGCATATCGCTCCATTCCATTTCTAAGGAAGACGTGCTGAAAAGCATAAACTCCTTGCAAACCGACAAAGCAATCGGACCAGATGGGTTATCAGCCGACATTTTCAAAGTCTGTGCGAAATACGTGTGTGATCCCATCTGCTACATATTTAACTTGAGCATAAATACCAATACATTTCCCGTAAGCTGGAAGACAACCAGGGTCTGCCCTATCTTCAAATCGGGAGACCCGTTAGACTCTCATAATTACAGACCTGCAGCTGTTCTCTCTTTGCTTCCAAAAATTTTCGAAACTGTACTGTGCAACCAATTGACCCACCAAGTATCAACAAGACTTATTGGAAACCAGCATGGCTTTTTGCCAAAACGATCGACTGTTACTAACCTTCTCTCTCTCACACAACAGATTGCGTCAAACTTAGACGAACTTTCACAAACGGACGTAATATATACAGACTTTCAGAAAGCTTTCGACAAAGTTGATCACGATATATTACTTAAGAAAATGCACAAACTTGGCTTCAGCGATAATCTAATTGGATTATTTGCATCTTACCTAAAAGAAAGATCTCAATACGTAACAATCCGTAACAAGTCTTCTGTGGAATTTATCGCAAGATCTGGTATACCACAAGGATCCAATTTAGGTCCCCTACTATTCCTCGTATTAATAGACGACATTCAAAATTCCATAAGTCACTCGACATGTTTATTGTTCGCTGACGACTTGAAAATATTCAAAAAGATCAATTCACCTCACGACTGTGCACAGTTACAACAGGACCTAGACTCCCTAGTCTCCTGGAGTGAGCAAAATCATCTTCTGTTCAACATTAATAAATGTGTCTGTGTATCTTATAGTCGATCGTTTTCACCAATCCACCATCAGTATACTATACAGGGAGTGGCACTAAACAGAGTTTCTGAATTCAAGGATTTGGGCGTAACCTTCGATGTCGGACTCACGTTCGTTAACCATGTCTCACGTTTGATATCGGACTGTTACAAACTACTCGGTTTTGTAATGAGAATATCAAGAGAATTTAACAGCACCGATATCCTCCGAAACTTATATAATTATCTAATTAGAACCAAATTAGAATATGCATCTACGGTTTGGGGTCCTCACCAGCTCAAATACAAAAACAATATAGAACAAATACAAAAAAAATTCCTCAGATATCTATGGTACAGAACAAAGGGCGATTACCCAAAATATGCTCACCATGCCGAACTTCTCACGGTGTGTAACTATAGAAGTCTTGAAACAAGAAGGCAAGAATCCATTGCGATATTCCTAATAAAGGTTTTCCAAGGTTCCTTTAACTGTCCCGCGATTCTAGAAGCACTAAGTTTATATGTACCCAATAAATATATCCATGCAAGGAATCACCCTCTGTTCTACATACCAACTTACAGGACGAATATCATGGCTAAACACTCAGTCACGCGTGGTTTAGAGATATTGAACCAACTGAGTGACACGGTTGATATATTCTCGGTACCGTCTAGCAGTATGAGAAGAATCCTGGCTGATATTATTCCTAACGAATAAGCTAACGCTAGAAGCAAACCCTCTGTGTAACAGGAGAAATCCGTGCAAAGTGGATAAAAAAAAAAAAAAAAAAAAAAGACCAAGGAAACTTTGGTTGGATCAAGTGAATAATATTTTGAAAGAAAGAAATGTAAAAAATCAGAACAAACGGAGCTTTAAGATAAGGTGCATGAATGTAGAAGAGGGGAAAGATGTGTGTCGTGACAGGAAAGTCTGGTGCTCTGTCCCCTCCGCCTACCCTGCCAAGGAAAGGGCATGATGGTAAGTTTGTTATATGTATACATTTATAATAAAAAAAAACTATTACATATATTCTTTTTTGTTTTCTTTTATTTATAATATTGCAACATTTTTCCAGCATTTGCTACCCGTCTGTTCTCTGTGCTGAGGTTCGAGAGTGTCATCCATGAGTTTGATCCATATTTCAACTACAGAACTACCAGATACCTGGCGGAGGAGGGGTTCTACAAGTTCCATAATTGGTTCGATGATCGAGCTTGGTACCCTCTTGGAAGAATTATTGGAGGTCAGCTATTCTTATATCTGTAAACCTAGATAAAATTCATAAAAAATGTCATTTTACTGTGTGATTTATTTGAAACTTAATACCTCGAGATCTCTTATTCACTGGTTTGTAGAAGATTGGAGTCCGGTTTAAACGTATGAAACCCAAAAGAAATCCGGAACTCCCTTTTAGTTGAGGGAGTCCAAAAGAGATTTCTACGACACCTTTATAACGTCTTCTACCTTTGTTATATTGCTAATCCAGTGGTTTAGTTTACGATCTCTTTTAGTATATCCCAACATGCATCTCTCCATGCGCCTTTATGCAGTTTGGAGTTTTTGTGTGTTCTTTACTGTGAGCGTCCATGTCTCGCAGCCATACGTAAGTACTGGGAGAATAAAGGCAACTTTGCTGGTGCAAATAGTCGAGTGCATAATATAGCAATTTTTACTATCAGACCTTCATCATCAGCCCGTCTCCATCCAAAGTTGAACATAGGCCTCCCTTCTCCTCCATTCCTCTCTTTCCTAGGCACATCGTTTCCAGTTGCTCCCGGCCACTCTTCTAATGCAGTCTGACCACCGTGTCTGAGGACGGCCCACACTTCTTCCCTGTCTTGGGCGCCACTCCAGCACTCTCTGGGTCCATCTATCATCTGTGCATCTGGCAATGTGTCCCGCCCAGTTCCACTTCTGAATGGCGACATCAGCTACTTTGATCTGCTGCCTTATCCATTCATTGGTTCTCCTATCCCTCAGAGAGATATTTAACATTCTTCTCTCCATGTCCCTCTGCGTCACCATGAGCTTGTGCATAATCTGTTTATTCAGCACCGATGTTTCAAGCCCATATGTGACACAGGAATCGAATATGGATTTTTTAAGATGTCTTGCGTATTTTGGAGATTTTAGAACAAAGGATAGCTTTCCAAATGCAGCCCAGGCTTGGCCTCGTCTTCTCTCAATTTCAGCATCTTGATTCTCCTTACCCAGTCTTGTTGTATGTCCCAGATATACATAAGAAGAAACCTCTATTGTCTTTCCCTTGACTGTGACAGGTGTTGTCTGACCTGTGTTGCTCATAATCTTTTTTTTGCTGTAATTTATTTTCAGGCCTACTTGTGATGAAGCCCTACTAATGTCATTGAGCATTTCAGCAATGTCATTAGCAAGGAGTACAATATCATCTGCAAACCGCAAGTCACTCAAATACTCCTCATTTATATTAACGCCCCTGTTGGTCCAGTCCAATTTCCTAAATACATCCTCCAACACTAGGGTGAAAAGAGATTATCAGACTTTATTCCACCTGAATTTGTTAAAGTAATTAAGCATAACTCTGCGATCATTAAAAAAAAAACCTCCAGGAAAAACATCATTACAAGCATTTTGACAAATTTCCATATGTTCTAAATAAAAAACTTCACTTTTTTATTTATTTATTAGAATGTGTAATATTTGGATACAAAGTACTGAAAATCTCCCATACAAGGGTTTCTTTTAATACTTATATCTTTCAATGCTATCCTGTTACGGAGTCAAATGTAGTGACATTTGCAATTGCAATTTCTCAGTAGGGCCATAATTGTCATCCTGGACTGTCCAAGTTAATACCAGCCCACGCAAACGAAATATATCATGTTTATATGTCATATTTACAGCAGAGCATGTACTTAAGACGTAAAATTACATAATTTGTTCCTACAATTGTTACTTCCCTTAAAATTTGCATGTAGGGAATGTAGTTACATGCTTAATTCACGTGTTATCTTACATTACAAATGAATGATACAAATTAAGTTAAAAAAGTATTCAGAAAATAAAAAATCAGTTCAATTAGATTTAAGAAGTTTATATTATGGCTAAATAATTTATGTGCATCTTCATAGTTCTCCGAAGTTTTGTACCAGCTATGAAGAATAAAATATTTTATGCTGTGTGATTTTAAATCGAATAGAGCTTTTCTAGATAACCTTTAAGTATTTTCTATCTCATGAGTTGGCAGTCGACAATATTTTCAGACAATTTATGTATATTTTAAACAATTCATTTGCTTCTTTAACGTTTAGATTGAAATCTTATTTGTTTGCTCTCCTGTGCTGTGATGTCACACAATTATAATTCAGCGGTGTTTCCAATGCCACATGTATCGCTGAACCCCAATTTGGTGGAATGTTATCTTAAAAAAAGTAAATCCATTCTTCTCATTAGTAGAACCGTATTTCAAACAATTGTAGTCTTTTTTAAATCTACTTATTATGTTACATTCTCTTCAATAAATTTGTGAATTGTTTTTCTTGTTATTTAGGCCTACGTACATAAATATCCTCGAATTTACCTCTTGGCCCACAGAGCCTAAAATATTTACTATTTGGCTTACAAAACGTAAAAAAAAATTGTTTTACACGGATCATTCTGTAGTAATGATTTTAAATTATGAGGTTAAAGGATAAAGTTTATGAATTAAAATATATTTTAATCAGGCACCATCTACCCCGGGCTGATGATCACCTCGGCCGCCCTGTACCACCTTATGTGGCTACTGAACATCACCATCGACATCAGGAATGTGTGCGTCTTCCTCGCGCCATTCTTCTCCTCTCTCACCACTATCGTCACGTACCTGCTCACCAAGGAGTTGAAGGCAAGTGATATTACATAGTTTATTGATATTCTAATCAGTAACTTGACAGTTTGATATTACTTGTCAACCATAATGTAACAGACTAAAGCTGCTTAAAACAATCTCAAAAAATGATTCTATATTGTATTATACAATTGGCCCAATCCATCATATTTGATCAAGCTCTAATTTCACACTTTTTTAGTATGATGCGATCAATCAATAAAATTGAAACTATTAAAAAATATTGTCACTTGAGTGGTTTTAATGTGGACCAATCAAAACTTTCGCTTCACAAAAAATTTAAACATGTTTACTTATATTCAATAATGTACCTAATACACTTGGAACCTTTTTTTTTTAATATCTACCAGCTACTCTGAGTAAATTCTACAAATATTGTAAATTTTAGCGTGCAAAGTTATATTGCAATAAAAATCATTTTACTGTTTTGAAATTTTATAGGGGTTAATAAATAAAAGACTTTGTGTCTTTGTTTATGTTTCACATGATTACCTTACAGTATAAATGACAAAATAAAAAAAAAAATATTTAATGTATGATTATTCACAAAACGTCACCGATGTGCATTCCAGGTTTTCGAGGATAGGTATCGCAGTATTTGCACATTTCACGTCTCTCTCCTGTAATTTTTCTATTTGAACACACTATGCAGTCTTTTTTTTTTCCTGAACGAAGCGAA
This sequence comes from Odontocerum albicorne, assembly GCA_949825065.1. NCBI lineage: Eukaryota > Metazoa > Arthropoda > Insecta > Trichoptera > Odontoceridae > Odontocerum > Odontocerum albicorne. The sequence goes on along the minus strand of OX463860.1, from coordinate 18,920,170 downwards.
GTAAATTTTACATGAAGATGTTGAGATCTTTTTTCTCCCTTTTTCATATGTAAAATATGTAGTTGCTTCTCTCACACTTGTTACTCATAGCTCTATTAGAAGTAGGAAACACAATGTGAGAAGATTCGTGTTACTTGGACTATGTTAACAAAATAGTCACTTGTATTAAAATGCCGCCAACACAGTGACATCCGAGTTATTAGATAGATTTTTTATGTCGCCATATCGGCGATATCATGAGTGTAAAGGGTTAATACTTTCTTAATTTGCAGACATTTATTCACAAGTCTAGAAAATCAAAATTCAATACAAATTATACAAAAAACAAAATAAAATTCAAATAAACTTTAAAACATATATAAGAAAAATGAACATCAACAACATAACTGAAAAAACATGTAAACTTGAACACATAATACAAATAGAAAAATATCTATATACGATACAGGAAAAGAGACGATAATATTTCGACATACGGTAGTGTTACAAACACCTATGATAGAAAGTTATATGTCTAAACTAGTGTTTCGAAACCTTAAAAGCTCGATTAACGGGACCGAAGATAAAATTGTGTCCTAATCACGCATTTTCATTTCTCTGTGTCCACTTCACTAATGCGGATATGTTTAAGGATACTGTACAAATAAATGCCACAATATACTCCTTTTACTTATGATTATTTTTTTCAGGATTCAGGTGCGGGTCTGGTGGCCGCAGCCATGATCTCCATAGTGCCGGGCTACATCTCCCGCTCTGTGGCCGGCAGCTACGATAATGAAGGCATCGCCATCTTCTGCATGTTGCTCACCTACTACTTCTGGATCAAGGCCGTCAACACGGGCACCATCCTCTGGGCTACCATGGCAGCACTCGCCTACTTCTACATGGTGAGCTGAAACAGTTGCACTACACCCATTCCTCATTATACAATTAAAATTTTATTCCAATTGAAATTGCTCATAAAGGAAACATTATATACAGGCAGTGCTCAACTTTTGTATATTCAATTCTCGTACAATTAGCTGTTTCGTACTTGTGCTGTTTCATACTTGTGCTGTTTCGTACTAGTAACTATTTGAGTTATGTACATTTAACTTTTCCCACTCATCATAACTCAAATAGCTAATCTAATGAATGAATTAAACATGGATGTCAATAACGAAGATTTAATTAGTTAATTAAATCTCACTCGGATGCTTTGTCAAACAAAGACATAATTGACCTACAAGATGTAAATAGGATATAAACTGAAACAGTAGAAGCTGATAATGAAGAACCCATTGTTAAGTCTGACAGTCATGAATATAAATGAAGCCTTCATGCATCTTGACAAATTCTTGAATATCATAGAAGAAGGTTATCCCAATGGAGAGTGTATGTCACAGGTACGTAGAATATTTCATAGAGGCACAGTGTACTATAGAACTATCTATCAAGAATATAAAATGAAGGGTAGTATTTACTAAAACACCTTTTCATGTTTTTTTATACTGCTTTACTATTGTACACATTTTCTAGAACCAATAATGTAAGAAAGTCGAGGACTTCCTGTAATTAAATAAATGTATACCCCTTAGACATCTTTTGGTTTTTTAATCAACGGAAATTTCCAGTAATGTTTATTTCATAACAATTTTTTTTTTTGCAATAATAGATCCAGGGTCAAGGCTTTCAAGTCTGTCTGCCACTCCTGGCTTCCATTTATTGAGTGGGCCGCCACAGTATTCTTAAAAGCCTTTTTTTTTACATGTTTTGTATAAAAAGTACTCTCAAGCTGTGTTTTTTATAATAATGTGTTCTGAAAAACATCTGTGATGCCCTTGGATGAATTTATTCTCTTTACACTGTAATGGTGCTTGATTGGGGAAGTTAGAAGATGAGCCCTGATCTTTTGATAACATCTGATTCAAATCGTTCTTTTGAATCGTGTGAAACCTATATTAATGTTTTTTTTTTCTCGTGTTGCTTTGTTTTTGTTATCAATAAACGAGATTATTATTTATAGTCAGTGAAAATTAGACTGCAATCCTTTTTTTTTTAAATGTGTGCCATTGGAAATTGAGCCAACAGGTCCCGGGTTGAAAGACAGACATCTTACCAACAAGACCATGGAGGTTTTCATACTTGTTCATGCCAGTATCGTCTTTATTTGTCTTACCACGTAATAAATATATTTGATCTCACACATTTTTGTAATCTTTGTGATGTGGATTCTCAAGTAATTTTCTCTTAATTGATATTTTTTAATTCTCAACAGGTTTCGTCATGGGGTGGCTATGTGTTCCTGATCAACTTGATCCCCATGCATGTGCTGGCTCTTATGATGACCGGTAGGTTCTCTCATAGGCTGTATGTAGCCTACAGCACGCTATACTGTGTGGGTACTGTTCTCTCCATGCAGATCAGTTTTGTGGGATTTCAGCCCGTACTCAGCTCCGAACATATGCTGGTAATTGTTTTACTTGTTTATTAATGATTATTTTTTTTATGTATATATATCCACACAGCATCTGTAGCCATATTTTGGTTCTCGACAAAGAAATACCTATAAATCTCTTCACACAAGAATTTTAGGTTCTTATAGAGGGAGGCTGGGATTTGATACATCTTGAAGAAGGTGATTAATACAAGCAAAAAAGTTTATATGTGTAATACCAATTTTCAACCTATACAAAGCTTGTCTGTCGATCCGTAGGTTGCGAGTTCGATCCCCGCTGGAACCCAGATTTTTAAACTCTTATTACCTTTGACAGGATTTAGGTTTTTTATGAAAAATATTGTGCATTTAATGTGTATAAAATGAGTTAGATAAACTTATACTGGTAAAAAAATCACAGGTGATATATACACAGTGGTTCTGTGCCACAGACCTTTATGCATAGCAAAGTCGTGCTGATAGATTGGCATAGTAGGCCGGAGTTGTATTTACAACTTCTTTATATATTACTAGTAAAAACCCATCAAGAATGATGGAAGTAAATACATTTTAGTCAATATGATGTCGTCATGTAGCTGCTTCTCTAGTCTCACTTGCTCATTGTGATTGATGTGATCGTCTCTTCTGTAGCTTTCTATGCAGCAATCTTATCATTTTGATCCACAATAATGTCATTTACATACTTTAAATTAAAACTTTGTCTTGCGGAAATAATAAAAATCTTACATTTCAACGTTATTATTAACAAAAAGAAGAGTTAAATCTGTTTCCTGAATAAAACTGAAAATCTTTAATAATGTAGAATTTGAATGCAAAGAAACTCAGAACAGAGTTATAGTCTATATAGCTTATTGACAGAAAACTTATTACAAACTTTTTTTAAATGGGTGAGATTGATCAAGAATTGAGCATTATAACTCATAAACTGCTTTCTCATTTTGATATTTATATTTCTGTGTTCAACAGTCAAGTCGTATGTTTTAATTAATACATTATTTGCCATTTTATTTTATGTCTTATAATCACATCTTCTTCATCTTTAATAATAGCCGTGAACTCCTATATATGTAGTTTATAATCACATCAAGAAGTTAAGGTTGTCAAATATTTTTTTAATAATAAAATGTTCTAACTATGACATTTATCACTTTATACTGGTGTAGACTCCTTCATATGTGTATATGAGAAGAAGAGAAGAACTATGGCATTATTAAATAACTTTTAAATCGTAACTATAATTCCTTATGTTATACAACTGCTTTTATATTAATTGAATGAATAATGATGATTTTGACTTGTTTCTTTAGAAAAAATATGTGCTCAAGTCATAGCAGATATTGTGAAACGGTCATTGATAAAACTACAAAACTTTCACGCTGATTTGATTTATGGAGCCATTTCAGCTTTTGCAGCTTTGTACAATTTTTCCATAATCATTCTGTCTGATGTTTGGTTGGGATTCATAATATGTAAAAATATTTAAAATTAAAAGCACAGTGAAATTAAGAAACTCAAATTTCTTTTATTGTGTTTTTCTAAATGCTCGTATTTGTATTTATAGGCCTTTGGAACATTTGGCCTGTGCCAGCTGTATGCCTTCTTTGAATATGTCAAGTCTAAGCTGACTCCTCAGTACTTTGATATCCTATTCAAAGCAATGGTCACTGCACTGGTTGTCATTTTGGGATCAGCCACGGTTATTTTAACTATTTCAGGTAACTGTAATATTGTAAATGAACTATAAAACTGTTAACTTTTTTTTATAAATAAAAATAGTCTGATTAAATAGGCACATCACTTGTAGTGTGTCTGTATGTGTCGATAAAAAAAACTACAAACCCTTCCCAAGGGTCCTTTATTTGTAAATAATAAAGCACATGAATGCGAACTGAACTATTATATGACGTCTCGGTTGTATAGTTACAACCTGGCGGGTTTATTGCCATGTTGCAGTCTCTTACTGCCTCTAGAAATATGCTTAAGAGGTAGGTCTTAAGTGAAAACCAGACTGGAACTCTTTAAAAAGTCAAGTTCTAACAGAAATTGAAGCTATTACTCCCATACTGGAAAACAGGCATCTTTTCAACCAAGTAGGTACATTACAACCTGGCAGATTTGTTGACGTGTGGTAATCTCTCAACTAACCAGAAATATGTTAAAGAGACCTGAAGTGAAAACCAGACTGAAATTATTTTTAAAATAAATTGGGTTTCAACGGGAATCGAACTCATAACACCTGAATTGGATGACAGGTATCCCCAACAAGGCCACAGAGGTCTATCAACTGCAACAATTATTATATACTAGTTGCAACCCGTGAAATATTCACAGAAGTAAAACAAATTCCACATTTATGAAAATATATATTCATAAGTATAGAATTTGTTTATATATTTCATTTATACATCGTCCCCTTTTACACCGGTTCAAAAATTGTTAGCTAGGTATTTAAAATTCGTTCAGTATCACGGACCCACGGAGATTCAAATTTCGAATTACTTTCGCAGATAATCTAAGTATTCCTTTCTCGCTCTCTTGTATTCGTATTCTTTCTTTGAAGACAACCATCGTATGGGTTTTTTGCCTATTTATACTATGATTCTTGATCACAGCGAAATTCAATTTTGATCGAATAATAAACTTTGTGATGTACATTTAAATAACTTTTTCTTTTAAACTGTCCATTGATTTTTTTGATTAATTAATTATTCTACCTTTGTCCTGATATGGAATAAAAAAAATTAAAAAATGTGTCCAAGCATTCACACCAGATAGATGTGCTCTGTAGTTTTTACGATTCTTTCAACTTCTTTGAACACCCCTTAATTTCTATCTAGTACTGTGGATTGATTCTTGCTATTTATTTATGTACAAACTAAATGAAATGTAGAGATTTCTTTACAACAGATATTTATTTCTTACTTTTCCACCCTCTATATATGCAGCATAGGTCTATTTTCTTTCGAAGTACTTTTATCAATTTTAAATTGTTGTGTTAAAATTTGATAAAAATAATGTCTGACCTCACTCTTCCATAGCACTAATGTCTATAAGTTTCCGGTCTGAACAAGTAAGAGTTTTTATGGACAGCAATCATGTTGGCCACGTTTATTGCATACTCAGGAGATGTTATAATTAATATTTGATACCTTTTCCCTCAGTTGTATGTCAACTATAGCTGATAGAAGACATGTTGTTTTGTTATATTATGAAATGTTGAAAATGTAATATTGCATGGTTATCAAGTTTCTTTCAAAAGAAGGGAAAAGCCTGACAGAAACTAGGTTTCCTAATCAAATTTTAACTAACATCGCCTAACCATGCGTGAGGGTGCCCGGTGTGATATCTGTCCATAAATGCTATAATTTGTTCAGATTGGAAACAGGTTTGTTCAGGTTAGTGGTAACATAGTTGAAGTTTATCTTCTTGACCTTATCCACGGGCTTGGGCGTGTCCACTTGGCGCATGTAGGTGCTGAACAACTTTTTGTGATGTTTGAAATACTTAGGTTTTTGTGTTTGTACAATTCTACGGTCAGGACAGTACAGAGGGGTTTGGTTGCCAACTGAACACGTTCCGTCATTATCAGTTATCATCATCACCATCGCGCTATATTCCTATTGAGTTAGGCAGAGAGAACACACCTCTCCTTAATTCGATCTTGGTAGACATCTTTCACTCTTTTGTTATAATGGCTTTTCATTCTTCCCTCTTTCAGAATTTGGTTGTACCACCATTTTCTAGGTCTTCCCAAAGTTCTCATACCTTCTATACTAATATGGATTATTTTTGTAAATCTTTCATTCTTTCTATGCGGCCAAACCATCTCAATGCTTTTTTCATTTTTAATAGTGCATCTTCTTTCAATCTGCATTATTTTCTAATGTTCTCATTCCTTATTCTGTTATATATTGTTTTTCTACACATTATTATTATCGATTGTCATTAAATTTATTGGAACATTACTCTGAACATGTTAAGAATAAATAATCCGCATCCTTTTCTAATGTTCTCATTCCTTATTCCGTTATATATTGTTTTTCTACACATTATTGTCATTAAATTGTTAAGAATAAATAAAATACTAAACTTTTGACATTATTTACAGGTAAAATCTCACCCTGGACTGGAAGATTTTATTCACTGCTTGACCCATCTTACGCCAAGAATCATATTCCTATTATTGGTAAGTCTTATTGCCTTTTTAGACCTTGTACAAGTGTGACTTGAAAAAAAATTCTTTCCGCACATATAAAATTCTATAAATGTAACTGAAAACTATATTTTTAATTTTAAATAGACATTTTTTTGCAGTTGTGAGACAAATGAAGTTTACAATTGAGTTATATAATCAGGCTGATATTTTTTTAGTATCAGAATATTGAAAGCTCTATAAACCTCTAATAATTCTATACACCTCAATGCTCCTTAAAAATTAGAATGACCCCCCAGGGTTGATATTGTCTCCGTTAAGAATCGCTGTTCTATTTTAATAAATATATATGAAAATTATACTCGACTAAAGAACGATGCTCGTGAAAATGTTTGAGTGTATTGATTGTTTATTTTTGTCCTGCAGCTTCCGTATCGGAGCACCAGCCTACTTCCTGGTCTTCATTCTACTTCGACCTCCAGATCCTAGTGTTCCTCTTCCCCGCCGGCTTGTACTTCTGCTTCACTAAGCTGACTGATGCCAACATCTTCCTCATCCTTTACGGAGTTACCAGTATCTATTTCGCTGTAAGTATGAATTTTGTTTACTTACTATATGATTGGGTTGTCCGGAAAATGATTTCATATTTTTATGACAAATTCAATTAGTATTAGCAGATTGTACTATTTTTTTCACTTTTGTAAATAATATAAGGGGCATGCTGTTATAATTCAATTATAAAATTGAAATATTTTTATCTACGTCATGATTTTTATTTTTATCTACGTTGAATAAATAATATTTGCGAGTGAATATTTTCTAGTTTTGACATTTAGTCATGTGTCAGGGTTATATTGTGTTTAATTTGATTTTTTATTTGGGTAATTGATGTAAAATATGTTAATAGAAGTAGTGAGTAGTTAAACCCCATGAATATTTTATATACAGGCACCATTTTATGACATAGCAGTTCAAAAACTCTGAAACTGGCATGGCATGGGTCTTTTAGTATTGTAATATTGATTTGGCATGTTTTATTAATTTTGTCTAAAATAACCAATTTTGAATGTTTAAACCATGTATTTCTGTAAAATTAGGAAGTAGTGAATACAAATAATTATTAAAATCAATATATTAGATATTGTATAAAAATTTTGTTTTTAAAAATAATAGTAAAAATTTAAAATAAAATCTCACTAGTTATGAGTTGTGTGACAGTTGAGATTTGATCAAATTGCAATAAAATTCTGTCACATTTGATATAGTGTCTTGAAATATTTCTGCTCTTTGTTTTTTCCTATAAAAAGTGTAGTACCAAAAAGGTAGCATTTTACTTTCAGTCCCTTTTGAAATTATTGTAGCTGTTTGCCACCCTTTTGTAGCTGTTTACCATAAATTCTTGGATAAAAAATTAATAAAGTGTAACCCAAAGACAACATATACGTGATATATTGGATATTTCAGGGTGTGATGGTGCGCCTGATGCTGGTGCTGGCGCCGGTAATGTGTATTCTGTCGGGCATCGCAGTGTCTTCACTGCTCAGTACCTACATGCGCCAGGTGGACCCACCTAAGCCTGTGGATAAAAAGGCCAAGAAGATGGACTCCAACTTTGTTATGAAGAGTGAGGTCAGGCATTTTTCTTCTCTTTATCAAAGTAAAATGATAGGTAAAATGGTAAAAGCACTTTGCAAGAAAACAGAAGTCTTTGAAATGTTTATGTATTTTAAGGATAAACTAAGTAAGAAATGCAGATCCGTTTTTTAATATGGTATAGTATACCTGACTTAATTTCAGTCTTCCACTTCTAGGACTATTTTTTTTTTAATATCATAATTTCCCATTCGAAATTTTTTAACACAAAATGTTGCACTTTTTTTAAGAAACTTAAATAACATGCAATTTTGTGTGAATTATTAATTCAGTGTAAATTCTGTCATTGTACAGAAGTGACTTTTATTCATATTTTTCATATTGAAATGTATAATTTAAATATTGACAAACTGAGAATTAACCAAACAGGTGGTGACACGACAGGCAGACCACAACAAATCGTCAAAACTCACTCATACAATAAAACAACATTAGTTTTGTGGCAGAAACCTGATGATATATTTTAAGATTTTCTCAGTACATAACAATTCATAATGTTGGTTTCAACAGATAGCCTGGTTGTTTGTGGGAGTGATGACGTGCCTGCTGGTGTCCTACACCTTCCACTGCACATGGGTCACCAGCGAGGCATACAGCTCCCCTTCGATCGTGCTGTCAGCAAGGTCGCACGACGGTGGTAGAATCATCTTTGACGACTTCCGTGAGGCGTACTATTGGCTCAAGATGAACACCCCTGAAGTAAGAATAGAAATATAATGGATTTTTTATAAAAATATTTTATTTCATCTCAATTCATATTCTCTAGTAACATAGTAGTGCCTCTCTTAGGTGAATTCTAAGGCCGAGGCCACACCAAAGTGCTTCGTTAGGTGCTAAGCTAGGTTTTACGTGACTCATATACTATGACTTCATGCCTGGCCACACCAAAGTTCTTCCTCTTTTTTTAGGCCTGTTGGCCTGTTATGGTCCTGCATCATTGTTTCCATCTTGTGACGTCGACTGTCAGCTGTCTTTCCATCTTTTGGGAGGTCTGCTTGCTTGGGGGATACTGTCCCTGGCCATTCTTACGGCTCTTGGTTCCGCCATTCTGGATACATGTTTGTTCCAGAACCTTCTTCTATGTCGTCTCCATCTGACATTATCACACCAAAGTGCTACGCATAAATTCATTTGACAGTTGGGAGCGGTTGAGTCAACACACAATGTCACTCTCAAAGCTAACCAATTTCATTACAACTTACCATCTTTATTTACTTTCTGTGCAACTTCATTCCAAAGTGATTTTATTACAGGTACATTTTTCTATAATTTGCTCGATGGGTTCCACAAAGGCACTCTTTTATACACAGCTGTCATTAAAACTTCCGCCATCTTGTAAATTAACCAACACGTCTGTTCGCTAGGAGATTCACTCAATGACTAATTGTCATGCAACGTAGCGCGAAGCGTGCAGTGTGGTCACTGCGATAGTATGCGGTACGTTGGTTCGCTAAGATATGTCGCCTAACTCGCAACATAGCTCTAAGCATCAAGCGAGGCTCCTTCCTGTGTGGCCGAGGCCTAAGAATTTTGAGCAGATTTTTAGCATAAAACAAAATCATCGGCAACATGAAAAACTCATTTGATTGGAAAATAAGTTTTTAGATTTTTTTCGCGACAAGATCTTTTATGCGACATTAATGTATGAGAGTGAAACGTAGACATGGAAAATTAATAAAAAGAGCTGAGTAAATACGGTAGAAATGTCTGCACTGATAGAATACGTGGTGTGTATGACAGAATAAGAAATGTGATTATTTAGGATGAATTTTACATTCATTTGTATGGCATCGATCAATACATTCGAACTGGAATTCTGGATATTTTGAAGAGTGTTGCTGGGAGACAATATAGTCTTTAGTCTCATTAATAGTCTTCAGTTTTTAGAATCAACATTCATATTAAGAATGAAATCAGAATGGACACATTAAGGACGAAAATGGGCTATAGACTGATGTGTTGAATAGGATGAAAATGTTGAGGTTGTTTGGACATGTTAAACGAATAGGTGACAAAAGGTTGACCAAACAAATTTACAATGCAAGACTGAGGTAGCGTCATGGTAGAGGACAACCGCGGAAAGTATGGTTGGATCAAGTGAATGATATTTTAAAACAAGGAAAGGTAAGGAATAAAAGAAACAGAAGGTACTGTATATGAGAAGATGTATGGTTTTGTAAGAGGCAAAAGGAGTATGTGTCTTATCAGTCTTCTTGCCTACCATCAAATGAAAATGGTCTAATGGTATGTACATACAAGTATCTTCCACTACAATCAGGGAATGTGTGACTCGAGAATATGGAGAATATTCGAGGCTTGAAACTTAGTGCTATTTGCTCTAAATTATAATACATAGTGAGTAATACTCGTATATATATGTCATGATGCAGTGTCCCTTGCGGCGTAGGCAGAGAGAACAGATCTCTAAATTTTTCTATCCAACACAACTTTCGCCTCCTGCACATTCATGCATTTCACCATGCACAATCTCGTATTATTCATACTTCTCACTTTACCTTCTTTCATAATCTGGTCATATTTTCTTCGGTCTATCTCTTCTACCCATACCTTCTACGCACTACTGAAGTGTATTCTCACTTAGTCATTCTTTCATCATTCATTCTCTCCACATGTCCAAACCTCTTAAAGTTCCTTTCTTCATCTCACTTAATCCTTAAAAACTTGTTTTCCAAACATGTCGACAACAACTGTGAAAGTTTCAAAAAACTTCAAGACATTATTTTCAATCAATATGGCATAATAGAAAAAAAATCTATAATAAACAGTATTTACACTATGGATTACCGTTCATTTCATCGCTTCACATTGCAAATATTTGTAAATAAATGTTTTAAAATATATATGTATATCTAAAAACAGAATGTAACATATTTCAGGAGCTTATTATCAAAATAAAGCATGTTCATTTTTGGGCTGACAAGTATAGTGGTTGAATATTATTGAATATGACGTTTCAAACAGTCTTGGTTTAAAAAAAATATCAGATTCACACAGTTTCTTCTTTATAAGCCATTCAAACTGCTGCTTAGCCTCAAAATACGTCAGGTCCAGCCTGCCTTGTTATCAAAACAAAGCTTGTCCGGTTCGACCAAAAATGGACTTGACTTGTTTTGATAATAAGCTCCTGATGTATTTACCATTAGGAATGAAACATGAAAATTCTGCTGCACAATGATGACAAAAAGACATTGAATGTGTTGAGAGCAACGGCAGTAGAGTATCAACTCTTGGTGCTCCTGCATTGCATCCTCCGCATTGTGATTCTAGACACTTTGATCGCTGACGTGCAAAACATTATTTTCAAACATTGATTTACTCTTTTATTGAAATATAAGGTTTTACTTTTCAGTATCTGGCCTTTTTTTTCTCACATACAAGTGCATTAAAAAGAGTAGGATATCAGGAGGTAGGATTTAACGTTGAACCCTACTACATATGTACAATTTTTATTTCATGCGGTTCCTGTCAAGCAACATGTTTTCTTTTTTTCTTTTCAAATTAACTATGGCCTCCATGTCTTAACTTGTGAGACACGTATAACCTAGTTCGTAAGACATATATTATGACATCTATGGCCTAGTTGGTAAGATACCTGTTTTCCGACCCAGGGGTTGCGGGATCGATTCCTGTTTTTACGCAAAAAAAATCAAATAGGGTTACTGTTTGATTTTCATTAAAGGTCTCTGTAACATCTTTTTGATGGTTTGGAAGAAATTTCTACATAGAAATATGCCTGCCAGATACAATACACCTGTCTTTCAACCCAGGGGATGCAGATTTGATTCCTGTTGGAATCCAGATTTTTTTCAAAAGAATTCGATTCTAATTTTCACTTAACCTCTCGAGTAGTAAGATATTTAAAAAAATTAAAAAATTTGTTCAGTTGGTAAAACATGTAACTAGCCGATAAATGATTAAATTGTGTGGTATCATAAATAGATGTCATTGGTACTCCAAATCCTGACATGATCTGGTAATATTCGAGAAATAATCACTGCGCCCCAACCGCGGGGCCATATGCTATCTGACTCAGTATTTCATGGCCCCACGGTTGAGACGGTACTCGCGGAGAGGTTAAGGCCTCATTAACATCTTTTCTAACAGACATTAAGTCGGCCAGGTTGTACTGTATACAACGAAAATGCGATACAATATTTCCACTTTCCGATTATTATACAGTTATAGTTGTAATTGACTAAATTCATGATAATTGAATGAAGTATAACCTTGTATTATATTATATTGTACAACACTTTTATTTTATACAGTACAACCTAGTGGGTTATTTGCCATGTATAAATCCTCGAACCAACCAGAAAGATGTTAACAAGTGAATTAAAATGTGTTCCAGCGGGAATCAAACGTGTATCCCTTGTTGGAAGACAATCATCTTAACAATTAGATCATGGAGGTTGTCATAGATTCTTTTCTGTGAAAAGTGATGGTCTTTATTTCAGGATGCACGTGTGATGTCTTGGTGGGACTACGGGTACCAGATAACGGCCATGGCTAATCGGACAATTTTAGTGGATAACAACACTTGGAACAACACACATATATCCAGGGTGGGTCAGGCCATGGCAAGCTCCGAGGACAAAGCCTACGAGATCATGCGTGAGTTGGATGTGGATTATGTGCTCGTCATCTTCGGGGGACTCACTGGATACTCTTCCGATGGTAAGTGTTAATGCAGATTGATTAGCATGCTCGCTCAATAATCTTTCATCCAGATTCTTTGATGTCTGTAGAATATACACGTATAAGAAATTAGTTATTCTCAATCGAAGTCTTTATTTAATCATCATCAGTGACAAATGGCTTTCTAAAGCTTGCAAATCTTCGAATATTGTATCACCATTGTGGAACTTTTTAAGCCACATTTGACTTACCACATTATTGCCGTATACTGTACATATCTTTGTTTTGGTTTGTGTCAAATTTTTTAATTTGTGATAGTAAGAAAGCATCAAGCACCAAAAGACAACTAATTTTGTTCCATCTTTATAATGGTGCCAAAAACCGCTTAAGTAATAAAAGTTTTTTAATTTCTAAGTTTAAACGCGTTTTTTGTTTAGAACCACTGGTATTTTATTACACCACCAAGTAAACATGACATTCAAGTAATTTTCTGATAATAAATAATAGTCATTACTCTTAAGGAGACTCATTAAATAAAGGAGATAAACTAAACATTACGTAAAATACACAAAGGAATGCTACAGATCAGATCACAGGTATTTGTGCTTCCCGCGAGGAACACGTTAAACATCATATTATTTTTAAAAAATTATTTATTTTGGGAAAAATAAAACAGAAAATATGTATAAAAATGTATTGTTAATAAATAATATGGATCCAAAACTAATAATAACAATTTGGAAGTTTTGGAATGTATGAAGAAAAATTGGATTAAAAACATTTTTTGCAAAAGAAATAAAATGTTTCCATTACAACATTTAGTTATTCATCGCCTGCCGATATCGACTTTTGAAAGGTCCATAAATTGTCACATCTAGAGGTTGAAGCCGGCGACTACAGTGTGGTGGAAGTGTTAGAATAATGCTGTGATGGGCTCTTGCAAATTGTACGACTTTTATATTCACATGGACGGAATGATTGTCTATAATAGTAAGATATTTATTTTCATCTGTCGGTTTCACATGCTCTTTAAAATGTTTCATTGCCTCCAAAAAACAGTACTCATTCATCCACCTAATGGATTTGCTAACCCTTTATTGCCTACTGGGGCACCTCTTAACATGTTATCTTTAAAGACACTGTGTTCCCCGATGCACTTACGTGTACTTCGTATAAATAAATGTGCAGGAACCAGAACTTACTTTTCTGCCGAGCTTACTTGGCCTACTTGTTTGGATCCACGAACTGTTATAACTTTCGGTGGCTTTATGACCGTCATGCAACCAGTTTCATCTAGATTCCATATCATATTAGGATCAAATTTGTATTTCTTGTAAATATTTTTAAAATGAGTGAAAAAAGAGTTCGTGTTAGTTCTATTGAAACTAGTAGTCTTACTCAGTGATGTGCTTTCTGGTTGACCTACATACAGTTGAGGCTGTCTTTTCATAAAACCATGAAGCCAGTGTACTCCAGGTTGATTTTTTTTGGCCCATTCGGAAGGAATCTTGACGTTATTGACTACGGTAAATTGATACGCCGAGTCACTGGTTTGAATTTTCGTCAGACTGTAACACATTTTTGAGGCCGTTTGGAGATATGATGCCAATATTTTTTCTCGATCTGGAGTAAAAGTTTTCCTATTGCCGATGTTACGAGTATATTTAAACATTTCGTCACATTCTTGTTTTTGCTTCGTTCGCTTCACAGGGAGGGATAATAGTGATTTTGATATATCTGTACGTTTTGCTACATTCCGAATGCTGTGTTTCTTCTCCTTGATGACCGTATCTGCGGCGTCAATGAGCTCGCTGTCGGTTTTTATGCAAAGTTTTAGCATTTTCAAGCTAAAAATGCAACAAAAAGGTTATTTTTTTGTTACCCTACATAAAAAAGTACTAAACTAAATAGAAACGAAAAATAAATATTATTTTATACATAACACAGCATTGAATGTGGTAATTTGCGATAATATTATATTCATTTTGAGGAAAACCATTACAATGAATGCAGATTTCAATAAAATAAATCCATGAAATGGACACCTATGTTATCCCTTGTGCGAGTATTGGACGTCCAATTCAAGGAAACGCAACATGTCCTATTCATGGAATGAGCCCATTTTCAGAAACAACAAAATATATGACTAAATATAACTTAAATCCTGAATTCTACTTACCAGTCATTAGCTATAAGATAGATCTATTCACTAAAACTAACGGCAGTTTATGGGATATCGGTATAACAGAATTAGACTTCGTAAAATGCGCAAAATATTTACTTTTCACATGCGAAAACTTCCCTCGCACACAGCTAGCTACGTATTGAGATGCGAGCGCTCAAACTTCATGGGTATTGGCAATACACCACTACCTACAAAATGTAGTATTTAAGACGGGAATGGTGCTATTAGTATTAGAGATTCGATGAGTGTCCAATTCATGGCGCGTCCATTTCATGGGTTCTCTCCCCTACATCAAGTTTAGTTTTGAGATCATGTACTATGAAATATAATGTTAAAGACATGCATATCATTGAAGGGTTTTGAGATCATGTACTATGAAATATAATGTTAAAGACATGCATATCATTGAAGGGTTTTGAGATCATGTACTATGAAATATAATGTTAAAGACATGCATATATTGACGAAGCCGTAGAGTACTTCCATAGTGTCATTTACGGAACGCTAGATATCTGCGTCCCACAGAAACATAATCTACCAAATTTGCCCAACTATCCAGTTTGGTTCAATGTCGATATAATCCGAGATCTCAAAAATAAAAACAAACTTCATAACAATTATCTTCAAAGCAGAAACCAGTCTGATTACTTAGAATACTCAAGGCTGAGAGCCAAATTAAAAACTCAAATAAAACAATCGTGCCAAGAGTATTTAGCCAAGATAGAGACCGACATCCGAGGAAACCCTTCGAATCTTTGGAATCATGTAAAAAATAGAAAAACGAATAAAACTAGCTTCAAATCTATGAAACTGGGTGACAGTATAACTGGAAGACTCCCAAAAGATTGCAGAAAACTTTGCACAATACTTTCAATCAGTTTACTTAGATTCAGCGGCCAAATATGACATAAAAAATATATTAAACAGTTCGTCAGACAGCAGAAGCATATCGCTCCATTCCATTTCTAAGGAAGAAGTGCTGAAAAGCATAAACTCCTTGCAAACCGACAAAGCAATCGGACCAGATGGGTTATCAGCCGACATTTTCAAAGTCTGTGCGAAATACGTGTGTGATCCCATCTGCTACATATTTAACTTGAGCATAAATACCAATACATTTCCCGAAAGCTGGAAGACAACCAGGGTCTGCCCTATCTTCAAATCGGGAGACCCGTTAGACTCTCATAATTACAGACCTGTAGCTGTTCTCTCTTTGCTTCCAAAAATTTTCGAAACTGTACTGTGCAACCAATTGTCAACAAGACTTATTGGAAACCAGCATGGTTTTTTGCCAAAACGATCGACTGTTACCAACCTTCTCTCTCTCACACAACAGATTGCGTCAAACTTTGGGGTCCTCACCAGCTCAAATACAAAAACAATATAGAACAAATACAAAAAAAATTCCTCAGATATCTATGGTACCAGAACAAAGGGCGATTACCCAAAATATGCTCACCATGCCGAACTTCTCACGGTGTGTAACTATAGAAGCCTTGAAACAAGAAGGCAAGAATCCATTGCGATATTCCTAATAAAGGTTTTCCAAGGTTCCTTTAACTGTCCCGCGATTCTAGAAGCACTAAGTTTATATGTACCCAATAAATATATCGGTGCAAGGAATCACCCTCTGTTTTACATACCAACTTACAGGACGAATATCATGGCTAAACACTCAGTCACGCGTGGTATAGAGATATTGAACCAACTGAATGACACGGTTGATATATTCTCGGTACCGTCTAGCAGTATGAGAAGAATCCTGGCTGATATTATTCCTAACGAATAAGCTAACGCTAGAAGCAAACCCTCTTTGTGTAACAGGAGAAATCCGTGCAAAGTGGATAAAAAAAAAATTAAAAAAAAAAATAAAAATATATCATTGAAGGGTTAAAACAAAAAGTTGCTAATTCGTACAACTTGATATAAGCTGTAAACTAAAAATCAAGAAAATCGAAAATGTAAGGTGGAAAGTGTTTGTTGAATCGATATGAAATAACTCGATGGCTGATCTGGTCTTAATTTCACAGCTTTCCATCATACTTTAATTGGATTCTCATTTTTTAAATTGTTATGCCGTCTATATGAGCTCAATATAACTCACGAATCATTAAAATTACTGTTATGGAATTATTGTTTCAGGAGGATTCAGGGAGTTTACATTTTTTTGTTTGAACAATTGCAGATATCAACAAGTTCCTGTGGATGGTGAGGATTGGTGGTAGCACAGAGAAGGGTGCGCACATCAAAGAACAGGACTACTACACGCCCAACGGGGAGTTCCGCGTAGACGCAGAGGGCTCTCCCACATTATTGAACTGCCTCATGTACAAGATGTGCTACTACAAGTTTGGCCAGGTCTACACTGAAGGGGGTACGTGTTGATCATGTCGGTTGTCTATCCACAGTAGGATGTATTTAGAGTCTTAACTAACTATAGAGGCTTGTCTTCAAACATGGGGGGTTCAGGATTTACTTCCAACGGTGATCGACAACCTGAATTTTATGTTTACAATGAATTTGTAAAACAATCAGTTTAAGTTTTTTTTTATTTTAATGAACCAATGTAAAATTATTTATTCCTTGTGTCGTGACCTCAATGCTGAGGAATGTGACACACTGAAAAAAAACACATGCTTCTTAAATTTTTAACTTACTATCTATTCTCATGTAATTTTTATTCCAGAGCACATATTTTAGGCATCCGGAGACAGCAATGACTTTATTAACCGTTTTAGTGCTAAGCAATTTTTGCAAAAATGTATGAAAATTGCTATACATATATTGATTAATTTAGAGGAAAAAATAATGGTGTCAAATAAAACACTCTAATTTAGACAAATATCAATCAATTTTAATAATTCTTTTTGCATTATAAAGAAAAAATGTTTATTGACATGAATATGAAAAAATAAACATAAAATATCAATATTATTGTATTTTATTTTTTTTTGAAAATAAAAAATATAAAAAAAATAGCTCAACAATTATGTTTTGCCGCACAAATAGCATGTAGGCCTTTCCTACAGCGAACGCAAATAAGGCGGGATCGCTGTATCCCACCCCTCTGTTGCTACACACCGCGCACTGGCGTAAGTTACGTCCCGGTAATTTTTCCAGCGCAAATTTTTTGTTTGATGAAGATGGTTGTGTTGACACGCTATTTTTATGATTCATCCACTCCTTTTCGATATCCTCAATAATTTTCGATGTGAATTGGAGCCGGGTCATTTTTTTTTCGGTAGTGTTGGAAACATACAAAATATAAGAGTTGAGCACCATTCTTCCAAATATGTTGAATACTACTTTTTCCCAATATTTTAGGGTTCTTCGCTCGTCCAAATACACGTACAACATTTTGTCAGATTCGTTCACACCTCCCATGTATTTGTTGTAGTCATCAATCATGCTCGGTTTCACCTTTTCGTATTCAAAATTCCCTTTCTTTTTCTTGATCGTCACACTATTAGTATCTGCATTGGATGAAATCAATATGACTAGGTTTGGTTTGGACTTTTTGTTTCTGAATGAACACATCAAAACATTTTCATGTGCTATGTATTTGGCTTCTATAATAATAGTACGTGACGTGGTAATTTTTTTTAAATAATATAAAAAAACGGTAAAAAGTTATTTTTAAATGTATAAGAATGCATTCTCGTTACAAATTACGCGCGAGGTTAGAGTACGTCCACTCCCACGGAGCACCAAAAACACACTGAAACTCGCAGCGTTTTTGCGCTGCGTCGCAATTTTCGATACCAACGATCGCAGCGCTTTTGCGCCGCGTAGCATTCTAACGGTTAAATTGGACTCTTATTCCTTACGGAGATAACTGTAACAAAGTAATTGACACCTAGATATTTGAAAACCATTACTTGATAAATAAGTTTGTCATCAATCATTGTCATCTAACTTCATTTTTTGAGAATATTAAATATTTAGTTTTCTCTACAGATATACCTATATTATATTTTTGTGATGAATGATGTAACCTATGGAATATCTTTTGGAGGGTCTCTTCAGATTCTACAAAGAATGATATAAATTAAGTTGTCTCCCATTATGTAGCTCAGCCGTAAGTGATGCGACTTGCTCAATTATTTTATTAATTTTATATAAGTTCTCTTTTTGTTTGTCATTTAGGTCGTCCACCAGGCTTTGACCGCGTTAGATCGGCTGAGATTGGCAACAAGGACTTTGAGCTTGAGGTGCTGGAGGAGGCCTACACCACCGAGCACTGGCTGGTGCGAATATACAAAGTCAAGAGCCTGAGGAACAGGGGTGTCTGAGTATGTCACTCCACTACACACTGTGCATCTCAATGCAGACTATTCCCATTCTTCCATGTTAAATCTATTTAGATTATTTAGAAATTTCGACAGCCAAAATAGTACGAGCTTGCAACTTAAGTACAAGCGATATTCGGACTTATAACAGGTTTAGTTCCAGACAGGTGTTGAATCTTGAAATATTGATTTCTTTCTGCACTGCAAGCATAAATGTATTTACAACTTAAAGAAACACTTTAGATCTTATTTTGTCAAATAATTACGATAGTCGGCAACTGATTAGGATGACGGCATCATGCCCCTTACGTGTTGTATCTTCGAAACAACTGCAAATCAAGAAGTAGTAGCTTTGCAAACTGTTGTTAATGTAGAATGTAAGAACTTAACAATCACCTGTACTATTATTTTTCTCTCTTGTGGTTCTACAGCCGAATGCTCTACAGCAGCTTGAAAGCAGATACTAGAACCTGCTTATTATAGAAACCATTAATAGTGTAAGGTCAGTCTGTAGAAGTTTGGTTCAAATATAAATATACTGTTGCAATCCAGCCTTAAGAAAACCCATGCATAATACACTACTGCTGTCGAGAAAAGTAAATATCGTGGAAAATTATCCATAATTTTTTTTTTTATGTGACTTCATCCCCGTAGCCTAGTTTTAGCTCACTTCCAAATAGCATAATTCGCAAAACTTGTGAAAAAACATTCCATGTTTGTACTGTATACAATGATAAAAAAATTATTTGGAAATTTCACACTATTGCGTAATAATATTTTTTTTATGTTGCGCGTTTTTGGCTGTATTGTAATAATCAATTATTTTAAGGTTACACTTGTATGAAAATATGAACAGAAAAACTCGTTAACTCTCGATTTTTTCCTTCTTTGTTTTGAGCTTGATATTATGTCAAAATGTCGATGAAAGCGTAATAAGGTTCTCAATAGCCTTTGTTACTTGTAAAGGGAAATAAAATTGTTAGTTTGAAATTGAGATTGCGCACGGGGTGTGAAGTAGAGATTAAAATAATATTACAAAAATAATGTTGATAAAAAGACTGGATTTGTTTCCCACTCCACTCCCACTTCATGTGATATAATAATATTTACACACAAAAACGTCTCAAATTAAACTACAGCGCCGTACGTTAATTCTGTTCCATCCGATTAAATTTATTTTACATGTTATACATTTATATTTGTCACACTATTTTCTTTCTGAATGACAGTTGTTAAATTAAGCTATAATTTTAGAGCTTACTAGATCTAAGTAATTGTGAAACAATCATATAGGAAAGGAAAGAATCCATACATCACCTGCGTGAAAGTTTTATTCCATTGTAATCTCAGTTTTGAGAGACTATTCAAGTTATGTATGTATCACTATTTTAAAAACATTCTGCGACAGGAATTGAATTATTGTGACAATTTGAAATTTTCCACAAAGTAAAAATAAATTGTGTTACATTTCTATAAGTATGGTATTTGCAAGACTAGATAAAGAATCTTTGGGAACTTCTCAATATTGAAAAACCATCTTGATAAAGATTTGAAGAAGGCTTTTAATTTATTTGTATCGGTTGTGGTTTCAACACTTATAAGTCATTGTTGTAAAATCATGATTTATAATTTTCAGCTTTGGTTATTATTAACTTCTACAGAAACACGAAAAGAAAAAACACATTCCATTTATACGACCTTTAAATATTCCTAATTTATTTTGATCTGACAAATTGAATTTGCCTTTGTGTAAAATTTCAAATGAGTGATTATAATATTTTACCTTTGTGATACAATATTTCAGCGATTGAATCTGTCCATTTCTAATAAGTGCTACAAATTTAAATATGCTATATTCATTTTTCCACATTTTTTTTATACAAACTGTTCTAAATACGTACTACTATTAGATGATCAGTGAAGCTATACTGCCACTTTATTTTTAGTTTAAGGCGCCTCATTTCTCTTATTCTATTCAGTTCGTGTGTGGTTCCGTTGGATGAACATGATGTAATAAATGTGTCACAAAATTTGTAAAAAGAAAAAATTGTCATAAAAAAAAAGGTCACAAATTTACACTTTTATTATAGATACTTTTAATCAAAATTTTGTATCGAAGTACTAATGTAATTGCGTAATGTTAAAAAATAAATTTTGTAAATAAAATTGTTGAATTTAGATTTTTTAAAAATACATATATGTTTATAGTGAATAATTTTTGCATATTACTTATATTTATTTTAATATATGCACCTATATTTATCAAATGTATTTTGACTATTGTCTCCTTCAGCTTTTTACATTTTTTTTTATCAGAAATTGTATTATTGTTCGAACACATACATTTTTTTTATCAGAAATTGTATTATTGTTCGAACACATACATTTTTTTTATCAGAAATTGTATTATTGTTCAACACATATATTTTTTTCAATTAGATACTGTTAAGTTGTTATTTTGACTATTAAGGGTAAGAAAAATAAGCAACCCTTTCAAAAATCTCACTTGCACATTCACAATTTGCCCAGTGAGAGAATTGTCCATATTTTTCTAATAATTTATTTCTGAAACAAAATAAATAAGCCAGCATCTACACATATCCGTTGCTTTGCACAATTTGGTTCTAGGAAACATTGCATAGCTAGAAAAATGTGGTGTGAGTGAATAATTGATTATAATCTGGGTGAGATAGAAGTAAAAAAATAAATGAAGAAAAATATTATTTTTATTTAAAAGGCATAGATAGCTATATAGTTTATTCTTTTCAATCGGATAACAAATCAACTGGATCTGGCTCCATCAATTTCCTGCCACCTGGAAGGACGGTCCGATTGATAGCTAGGCCATTTTCAGTCGAAAAAATGTCCTAAATGAGTTTATGGACAGCATTTTTCTAACCTCTATAAAGTTCTTTGTAGTTAGCTAATGAGTTTCATTGCCCACAAAATTCTGTTAATAATTTTATTTAAATCACGTATAACGAGGGATACCTGTATATTCGGTCCATAGATAATGTATCAGGTACAGTTACTGCATCTGTATCGGCATATAGTTCTCTATAAAATTCTTCCGCTCTCTTCAGGATAAGGTCTCGTTTAGTTCCAGTCTTTCCTTTAGCACACTTTTAACTGAAATCTAAATATGAATAGTTGGGCATTTTTCAGATCAGTTATATTTAGGTGATATAAGAAATTGTAAATTACTTGTGGCAACAATTTTTGAGACTAAAATATCTTCTATATGATTCCATTGTGGACAAAATTGGATGGATTCTTTAAAAAAATTACAAACACCAACCAGCTATGTATAACTGTGGAACAGGAAACAATATGTGTACCACAGAAGTATATAAGTGCACATCATGTGTTGAAATTAACATAATTAATTAAAATGAATTTCTAATAAGTGTATATATTATAATATTGTTTTAAACTTTCCAAACATAATAAGTAATGTCTATTTATGACATTAAGGCGGTTTATGTTATCGTTCAAACTGCACCATGGTCACATTTGTATAAGTTAATTTAATAGAAAATAAAATAAAAAATATACAAAAAAGTTGTTTTATTCCTCTCTTTCAAACCTATTGTCAAATTAGATATTCCAAATTTTGATAAAATCTAATTAATTTGCTTCCTTAAAATATTAAGTTTCTCTGTTGTTTTGTAGTAGAATATTTATCATCCACATCTGAAGGATTTGTGATCCATTTGTATGATCAAGAATTTCTTCACACCAACGGGAAGAAGGCGGGAAACACCCACATGCATTGATAGCGTGTCATTTAGACACCTGGTAAACTCTCACTGAGATCCAACTACTATAATTCAAAGAAATCAAGCTTTTGGCCCACTCCTACTGTACCTGTTGTCAATTCCATTTTTTTATTGTGAAATTATCAGTTTTAAACAAATTACTTTTCAATATTTTTTTAATTGTTGATCAATTAAGGAAAACCAAATATTGTTTAATATAAGAGTAAGAAATATATTCCTCATTCATTTTTATAGCATTTCATGAAAGCTATTTTTCGCAGTGCATAAATTATAAGCACTCGATCAAAAAAGGATAATCAGTGAAAAGTAACATACAACAGTTTCCCATATACTAATTATATGAATCATTTTTATTAAATTAACAATCTCATTTTGGTTATTTTTTAATTAATATCACTCAATCTCACCATATAGACACTTTCCTTAAGCAGGAGTGTCAGTCACCTGACTTTTTCATATTTTTTTAAATCATGGGGGTTAAGTTACACAAAAATGAAACAAACATACATGTTAATAAAAATATATTCAACATTGGATAACATATTTTATGACAAAAATAAGGATAATATATAATTATTATATAACAAGTGTATAGAAATTGTATTAACATTAAAGGTGTTTCATTGCATAAAAAGTAATCTACACAATTTGCTGCTTTGAAATTATAAAGTTTTTTTAAAAATAAATAGTAAAACTAAAATAAAGGGTGTTTTTTTAATGTAATAGGCAACGTTCCCTCTAAGGTTTGTGCGACCGCACATCTGTTAAAAATTGTCCGCACACATCTCAAAGAAAGGAACTTGTAACCATATTTTGTTTTGCGCAATTATTTATTTTATTTGATATTTTATGATCAGTTCTCAGGTTCCTTTCTTTGAGATGTGTGCGGAACATGGAAACACCATATAGAGTCCACGCGCTGTAAGGAAAGAATAGTGAAGAAGGGTGACCATGATTTTTCATTTATTATATATTCAGATTATTTAGTTTATTTATTTCTTATTAATTTAAAAATACAGAAGTGGATTTTTTTGTTTAGAACAAATATTTGTTTATTGATACAGAAAAAGAAAATTTGAAAGAAACAAGAAGTTTTATTTATTTTTAACAAACCTTATATTTTATTTACAAATACACAAGTGAATAATACATATGTATGTATGTAATAGTGTACATAAGTTTTGTTATCATAATGTATTTTAATTAAATATTAGTCTTAGAATAGATTCAGTCTTATCTTATTCTGCATAATTAAACTTAAATAAAATTTTTAGGGTTGTTTATCAAAGATAATGATATTATTATGTAACAGTAGCTACACAAAATAAATAACCGTTGTTAACTAGTACCAAAGTATCACCAGTTATTAACCTACTGGACTTCCAACAGGAAGGAACATTAATAAGGTAAGAAAATATATTTTTTTTATATTTATATATAAAAATATTTGAAAAATGTAATTTATGATTTCGTGGTACATTATGTTGACTACTTAGTTTTATCTATGTATATTTGTGCACTTCAGACAGTCAACGCGGAACTATACATTCTGCAAATGCAGCGGCTCAACACTGTAATTCAACAAAAGAGGCCGGATTGGCAATATGGCGTTATTTTGCAACACGATAACGCCCGCCCTCATATCGCCAACATTATGAAAAATGCCATTCAAACGCTTGGTTGGGCAGTCCTGCCGCACCCTCCATATTCTCCAGCCGCTTTCGAACAATTTGCGCGGAGTTTCCTTCAATAATGACGTCGAATTGCGCACATGGTTGGGACGAATTCTTCGAGTCAAGATCGGATGGTTTTTATCACACAGGCATTGAAAAACTTGTAGAACGTTGGCAAGAAGTTGTAAATAATGAAGGAGAATACATTATTGACTAATTTGTTGTAATTTTTCTTATTGTGTCCACTTGTTCTCTTCCTTTGGAATAAAATGGACACAACTTATATTAACACCCAATAAATTAAAATTGTACAGTTGACCCGCGGTAATCCGGCCCCTGTCTAATCCGACATGCCTATAACAGTATGTACATACAAAGCACATTTACATATTATGACAAATCTTCGTCAATGCATGCTTTAACATGTTGTGACATGTTCGCGACAGTGATTTTTGCTCGACGCATATTGTCTCAGTTTGATTGTGAATGTGATCGCGGGCGTTCATATATTGCTTTCGCATCGTACAACGCATAATATATCTACAAGTGTCGCAATGGCTTCGCAAACTCAAAAGTGGAAGCACAAAAAATTAACAATTAAAGAAAAAAATGAGATTCTGGACCGCCTAAATCGTAATGCATCTTTTAGTAGCTTGGCAAGTGAATACGGCGTAGGACGTTCCACAATTTATTATATTAAAAAGAACCGCGAGAACATTCAAAAGTTCGTGTCAACCACTGACTGTGGGCCAGACAAGAGGCAGACACTCAAGAAAGCTGAAAATCCAGAGGTTGAAGAAGCTTTGTACATGTGGTTTCTTCAGGAAAGAAACAGGCATACGCCTATTTCTGGGCCAATATTGGCCATGAAAGCAAAGTTTTTTTACAAGGAGATAACAAAAAAAGACGACTTTGTAGCAAGCAAGGGATGGTTGGAACGCTTCAAAAGTCATCATGAAATACGTTTGATGACTGTAACATGAGCAAAACTCTAATGATGCATCCTGCATAGAGCCATTTAAATTGAGATTTTTTCAAAAAGTGAAAGATTTAGACGACGTGTGCAGTCACCCTTGTATGTGGTATAATGAAAAAGACAATGCTGTGTAGATCTGTATGTGAATTATATTTTCTAACCCTTATTTTCTATGTAAATTCATTCTATGAAATAATATGTGAAATGTTCTTGTATTTGAAATGTATTGGAAAATGTATGTAGAATTTATGTTTGTTTGACTCCGATCGAGTTCGCGACCGCAATGGAAATAAGTGACTTGCGGGGCGATGCGTCGGAGTAGGTCGGCGTAAGCACCGCTCAAAACCCCGAAAGTTGTTGTATTTCGCGGGTAATGAGCGCTTGTGATGGCCGACTGACCATTAATATAGAGGGCCCCCTGTTTGCGAAAAATTATATTCTCAGTACTACCGACTATACAGGTGTTTTACTTGAGACCCGCTACCTACTTCGACCTGCCTGAGAGGAATCTCTCCACCCCGCACCTTCTTCTTCTGGATCTTCTAGGAATCATTTTGAAAAGTGTTTATTTAGTAAAAATCCTCCAATTATAAAAGATATTTTATGTTGATATCGATCTATACCAGGCCTTCTTAAACTATGGGTCGTGACCGAAAATGGGGTCGCGAGAGATTTTAATGTCAATTATTTAAATACACGATTTTATAACATCTAGATGTGTATTTGTGCAGAGTCACACTCACACACCTGCACACAAACAAAGGTTGGAATGCACGCGCACACGTGCAGCGAGACAATGATTCAATAACACTGACTGTAATGTGAACTAGTGTAGTATTGACGCTCTTCTAGTGTAGTCAATTGTCAGTGTTCCACCGTAACGAGATTTTAGTTTTTTTTATTTATTTGGTAATTAATTAATCAATTATTATATGCAATATGTTTATTTTTTTATATTTTATATATGATTATATATTTATATTTTATATATTATTATTTTTTTATATGTTATATTTATTGGATTTTAGGATCAAAATAATTTTTGGCCATGGATAAATGGCTGAACTTAAATAAGAATGGTAATGACGTAGATGATAATGCTACAAACTCTCCTCAGGCAGGACAAAGTATTGAAAAACAGGCATCTAATGTGCGAAAAAGAAAATATGATGAGTCTTTTCTTCAATTTGGCTTTACATTTCAAAATTGTAAGGGTTATGAACAACCTCTTTGTTTGATCTGCGATGAATTATTGGCTCCGGAGAGTATGAAACCATCAAAATTAAAAAGACATCTTGAATCAAAGCATGTTTCGTATGTCAATAAACCAAAAGAATATTTTGAAAGACTGTATATATCTTTAAATAAAGAAAAAAAATCCTTTGAAAAATTTATGACCGTTAATGAAAAATATTTACTAGCGTCATATGAAGTTTCATACTGTATTGCTAAAAATAAAAAGCCGTTCACCATTGGAGAAGATCTTGTATTACCTGCTGCTATTAAAATGGTAGAAATATTACATGGAAGTAAATATGGCGATGATATTCGAAAAATTCCTTTGTCGAACGACACTGTCTCGAATAGAATTTCTGATATTAACAAGGACCAATTAGTGCAACTTATTACAAGAATTAAAGAAAGCCCAAAATTTTCAATTCAGTCGGACGAAACGACTGATATTACTAAATTGGCTCAGTTGTTAGTATATGTCAGGTACGTTTATAAAGAAAGCGTGGAGGAAGAATTGTTATTTTGTCGTCCTATGAAAGACCATACTACAGGGAAAGACATATATTGTAAAGTTGACGAATTTTTAAAAACTGAAGGTTTAGAATGGAAAAATTGCTGTGGAATATGCACAGATGGTGCAAGAGCGATGACGGGCAAAAATATTGGTTTTAAATAATTTTTTCAAGCTGCTCATTATGATCATATAATTTTTACTCACTGCCTTATTCACCGAGAGGCCCTTGCAGCAAAAAAATTAGCACCAGAATTGAACGATGTGCTTCAGGAAGCTGTTAAGATTATAAATTTTACTAAGAGCCATGCCCTTAACAGCCGCTTATTTTCAAATCTCTGTAAGGATACGGATTCCAACTACACAACTTTATTATTACATGCAGAAGTAAGATGGTTGTCAAGAGGTCAAAGTTTAAGAAGATTATTGTTATTAAAAGACGAAATCGAAATATTTTTAACCGAACGAAAATGTGAACTTGCTGCTTTTTTTTCAAATTGACTTATGGTTATCCAAGCTGTGTTATTTGTCAGATATCTTTGAGAAATTAAACGATCTCAACTTATCTCTTCAAGGAAAAAATTGCGATATATTTACTTCGAATGATAAAATTGGAAGTTTTATTAAAAAGATCAACATTTGGAAAAGTAGGGTAGAAAAAAATTCGTTCGAAATGTTTTCCAGTTTCGACAATTTTATAATAGAGAAAAATCATTGTAAAACTTTTATTGCAAAAATTATTGTAGATCACTTAAAAGCGCTAGAAACACAGTTCCGTACATATTTTATATTAAATATTGATTTCAAAAAGGTAGCTTGGATTCAAAAGCCATTTTGGATTGGCTTAAGTGAGATTGATCACCTGCCACTTAAAGCTCAAGAGGAATTTGCTGAGCTTTCGAGTGACTCAAACTTAAAACTACAATTGCCAAAAAAGCCCTTGACTGAATTCTGGATCGGAACTAGAACTGAATTTCCCACAATCGCTGATATGGCGTTAAATGTTCTTCTGCCATTCAACACCACATATTTATGTGAAGTTACTTTCTCAGCTTTAACACATATTAAATCCCAATATCGTTCATCGCTAAAAAATGTTGAAAAGGTCTTACGTCCAGCAGTGTCAAACATTCCACCAAGATTTAATTTGTTATGCAATAAAAAACAGGCACATCCATCTCATTAAAAATTTTTCCTTTAATTTTAATTTAATACTTACCACTTAACGACTGCGTTCGAATATATTCGAGCGAACTAAGACGGTCAGAATTCCCTTTTATTTATGTTATTGCAAAAAATGCAATTTTGATGAAAAATAGGGCATATAATTTTTGTAACTATAATAAATACAATTTTACAACTTTTTGTAAAATGTTAATTTTAGATTTTTGTATGTTTCTAAACGAATTTTAAAACTATATATTTTCATATGTATATTGTTACCTAGTAAATAAATCATCAAAAAATATTTATTTATCTTTCTTTTATATTTATATGGGGTCGCCAGGAAACTCGCAATCATAAATGGGGTCGTGAATGAAAAAAGTTTAAGAAGCCCTGATCTATACGACAGACAACTCCAACAATTTCTCAATTTTATAAATTCCATAGTTAAAACAATGAAATTTCTTAAACAATACTTTAAATGTCCTAGATCTTACTTTAACAAAAAAAAACAGGGTGGCCACTGCATTTCCATCTTTATTATTTTCTTTTTTTACAGGTTATAGAACATCCCTTGGAGATGAAAATGGCTACATATGATGTCCAGCAATGAGTTAAACTCATTGGGTTTCTCTATTCCAGTGAAAGAGATCAATTATTGAAACTCAGAGAAAATACCGGCAACATTTTAATGTTTACAAACAAGTCTTCAAACAAGATTGTTAGCTGAAGTTATGCTCGACTCGACTGAGAACGATAATCAAAATTGGCTCGGATATAGACAGTATGTCCAACAAAGCGGTAGGGTAGAAATACAAATATCGAATTTAAATTTGTATTCCTTATACTCTAATTTCATTAAGAAAAAAGTAGAAATATTTTCAAATGATAAAGAGAAGGCTATAATAATAAAGAATAATTTGTATTCCTTATACTCTAATTTCATTAAGAAAAAAGTAGGAATATTTTCAAATGATAAAGAGAAGGCGAGATACGCTGCTTTGGATATGAATGAAGAAAAACACGTGAAATGTTTGAAACAGCATAGATTATTGGCTTTGAAAACTCTTTTGCCTGAGGAGGACTTTGAAATGTTCTTTGATAACGCCGATAATAAGAGACAGATTTAAGAATCAAATAAAAGACTGCAGAAGTTATTCCAGCCCAGATATAGACAGCGATCACAACATGGTAATAGCCAAAAGTCGATTGAAATTAATTAACACTTAGAACGCCATCATGAGCCGCAAGTGGCCAAGATTGCGATTCGTCTTGCGCCACCATACTAAACTTGTATGAGCCGCGCCATTCAATCTGCGCCAGTCAAATGGCGCCCCGTCAAATGGGATCTCTCCACCCCGCTACCTTCTTCTTCTGGATCTTCGCTTGGGAATTCGCTATCTCGATTCTGAGCGCGACGCGGCAACCAACGTGTCTACATACAGTTCATTTGTACCCCGTCCGGTACAAATTAGTCCTTCGGAACCCGATGTGCTGCGTCATATCGAGAATCATCATCATCATAAGTGAATCTTCATCATCGTCATCTCAAGAAATAAATAGTTTGATATCATCATCATCTTCAGAAGCGAAGCATCGTCATCGTCGCATTCTGAAGTATACGTTATGGTATCATCGTCATCTTAATTTCAAGATATAAATCATTAGATATCATCGTCATCTTCAGAAGTGCAGCGTCGCCATCGTCACCTTCTGAAGTTTAAGATATATCATTTGATATCATCGTCATCTTGATAACTTCACCAGCGTTAGATCATCATCATCATCATGCCTTCTCTTCATTCCGGCAAAACTCCCACTATGGAAGCGAGAGTTGAGAGCGACCATTCATTAGACGATGAATCGGTTGCGTCCTCACGTGCTGAGACGGAGGACACGATCACGAGACTGTGGAAGGAGCTTCGCGCCGAGAGGCGGAGGACAGCAAAAATAAGGAGAGAGCTACGACAGCAAGCTGCGAAGGATGACGCCATCCCTGGACCATCAGAGGAACGCATTCCTGATGTTCCAGCAGCGGATCCACTGCAGCTCACCGAGGATTGGGCGAGCCAGCAGCAGAATCCAATGGTGCAGATGGCAGCAGTGCTAGCGGAGGCCATTCGATCTTCACTGGGACACGGAAGCCCGAAGGCACCAACCAGTGAAGAGGGGGCACGGATGAGCGCGCTGATCGCGCGCCAAACCGGAGCCAAGGACTTGCCCGTCTTCTCTGGGGACCCCCTCGAGTGGCCTACGTTCAAAGCACAGTACGACCAGTCCACGAAGCTATGTGGACTGGCGAAGGCTGAGAATCTTCTTAGACTGCAGCGCGCCTTGAAGGGACGCGCAAGAGAAGCAGTTTCCGCCCTGTTGGTGGAGCCGAGGAACGTGCGGGAGATCATCCGCACGCTGGAGATGCGTTTCGGTCACCCGGAGGTGATCGTAGCGACAATGTTGGAGAGAGTGCGGCGACTACCATGCCTCACGGAATCGACCTCCACGGAAGCCGTCATCCAATACGCTGTAGCAATACGCAATGTGGTCGCTACAGTCGAGGGTTTGGAGGGAGAGTACCTCACGTCGCCGCAACTCCTGACAGAAATGGTAACCAAGTTACCCTTGAGTGTCCGATTCATGTGGTTCGGATCACGAATCGGACACACACAGAGAGCCACAGTGAACGAGCTAGCTGCCTGGCTGATGCAGTTGTGCAATGTCGCCCCCTACGCCGGAGGATTGGACCCGCAGCTGTTTTCGCGACTGCAGAGACCCCGACGGGAAGGCAACGCGCTGCTACAGTCGACAGAGAGGATCGGTCGCCATTGCGCAAGGTGTGCGCTATGCCGCGACGAGCATAAGTTGTCGGCGTGTCCAGCCTACCGGGAAAAGAGCGTGGATGAGCGCAGGGAGTGCAGGAGGGCGTTGGGAGTATGCCCCAACTGCCTAGAATCCATGCACCCGGCTCTTGACTGCAAGAAGCAGAGATGCAGCGTTGGTAGTTGCCGACGACCGCACCACCGTACCCTGCATCAGGAGAAATCAAGAGCCGGACCAGCTGCAATACACACAGTTGCCACCATTTGCACTTCGGACCCGTCACCGGTACTGCTGAAAGTCATACCCGTGACGGTGTCAGGACCGCAAGGACAAATGGAAGTGCACGCTCTCCTGGACGAAGGTTCGACAGTGACCCTGATCGACGCAGCCGTGGCGGACAAAATTGGCGCTGAAGGTCCCGTTTGCGGCCTTCGGATAGACGGCCCAAACCGGATGTGCGCCACAGACATGACGTCGCGACGGATCAGGGTCCAGATGAGTGGAAGATGGACAGGGGAAATGCACAGCGTGTCGGGGTATACCATAAAGAGGTTGGATCCCTCTCGGCAGCGTGTGCAATCCCCGGACGCCAGTCCGGAGTCAGTGCGGGAGATTAAGCCCGGGATAATCCTCGGGCAAGACAACTCGCACTTAATAGTGTCACGAGAGGTGCGAGAGGGAAGCGAGGATGGTCGCATTACCTCACGCACCGCACTGGGGTGGGTTACTCATGGGGGGAGGTACTCCCCCACGGATGGACAGAGGACCATGAGGGACTGCGCTGTCGGGGCACTGGCGTTCGCGACACTGCGAACGGACACAGGACGCCGGGCGGAGAAAGGACAGATGACGGGTCCGCTGTCGACGAGACATTGCGCAAATCAAGACAATATTTGCGCAAACCTTGGAAAGATTTGCGCAAAACAACGTTGTGCAAATCAGCATTGCACAATGCGCGCGTCTTTCCGGAAGGAAAACAACGCGTGTCCGCGAGACAATCGGCGCGCCGAGAACCAGCAGATGTCCAGGAAGAAAATGGCGGCGCAACAATGCACGCCGCGCTCTGTCGCGGTGACACCGCACAAGCCTAGGGAACTGCGAGAGGAGAGGTCGCGGCAGACCCCGGGTCACGCCCCGTCGACATTGAAATCCAAGGTGACATGTTTGTGTCACTGACGCAAGCGACACAACACTGCCGCGACTGAAGCGGATGGCGAGCTAGAGCAGTTTGACACGAACTACCGGATGGATGCTACGGTTTGTGTCAAACTGCCGCCGCCCTAGAGAACAGAGGACCAACGGCGCGCTAACAGCGGAGGAACTTCGAACCGCGCAGCTCAGGTTAATAAGGATTGCGCAAGAGAAAACCTTTCGCGCTGACCTGGGAGCTCTGCGGCGCGGGGAAAGCCTCCCCCCTGGAACGAGACTGAGGGGAGTGATGCCTTGGCTCGACACAGATGGCGTGCTGCGGACAAGCACCGGCCCGATGACCCCGGAGGGCTCGTAAACGAGCGTGATTGCCCCAGCGATTCTGGGTGGCGACCACCCGTATACGAGGCTGTTGTTACAGCATCATCACGAGAGGGCGGGACATCCGAGCGCGATGAGGACTGCGGCCGAGCTACGTCACGCGTTCCTCGTCTTACGAATGCGAACGACCATGAGGGGAGTGTTATACCGATGCCGGGCACGTCACATCGGGAAGATGCACGCCCAAACCCCCCTCATGGGACATTGTGCAAGTCGTCCACCGGCTGCTGTTCAGCGGCCAGAGGTGGCGCATTCAAAGGAGGACGAGGCGACTCACCACCAGACCAGGGGCACACGGAGGCCGGGCGCATCGCATCCGGAAGATGCGTGTCCAACCTCCCCCCCAGCACAGGACATTGCGCAAATCGGAAAGATTTGCGCAACTAGCCAGATATTGCGCAAGTCGACGACTGATTTGCGCAACTGGCCGAACATTGCGCAAATCGATGATTGATTTGCGCAACTAGCCGACGGATCTACACACCTGCAAGGAATTTGGCGTACCACATGCAAGGAGAAGATAACGCGATCATCGCGGCGGGCGCCCTACCGAGAGACGTGGGGCCTCGAGGACGAGACCTCTGCGACCCGATGACGCGCACGTCCTCACCGACTTGGAACGTTGCTACACTGTCCTCATCGACTTGGGATTTTTCTACATGAGCAAAATCGAGGGTAGTGTATCGGACGTGTAGTGAGACGTCTGCAGTCACCCTTGTATGTGGTATAATGAAAAAGACAATGCTGTGTAAATCTGTATATGAATTATATTTTCTAACCCTTATTTTCTATGTAAATTCATTCTATGTAATAATATGTGAAATGTTCTTGTATTTGAAATGTATTGGAAAATGTATGTAGAATTTATGTTTGTTTGACTCCGATCGTGTTCGCGACCGCAATGGAAATAAATGACTTGCGGGGCGATGCGTCGGAGTAGGTCGGGGCCCGGTCGGCGTAAGCACCGCTCAAAACCCCGAAAGTTGTATTTCGCGGGTAATGAGCGCTTGTGATGGCCGACTGACCATTAATATATAGGGCCCCCTGTTCGCGAAAAATTATAGTGCGATATTGGATCTTTTAGATTTCACGATACTCGCTTGCGGGTATAGAGATCGGGGAAAACCCATTCAGTGTTTTACGTGTGCTGTGTGCCGCTGGGCATACTGCGCTAACGTGCGCGCCTAGAGGCGGGCCTTAAGGCCGTTACTTGTAATCATTCAGTGATTATAAATCATTTTAATAGTGAGTGCGAATCGAACGCTAATTGTGATCAGTGCTAGTGCCGTGAGTGCGGGTGTTTTGTGTGCGGGCTGCGCGAGGACGCTAAGATGCAGAAAGGGATCGTATGCGATCTCGTTAACGGGGTGTACGTGCCGCAAACCCCTGCGGGGCCAGTGGCGCAACGATGGGAAATTCCGCGGGCACCTGCCAAAAGGCGGCAGGATGCCGGACCCGATGACGTCGTCCAGTCAAATAAATACGCTTGCCTCCGGGAGGTGACGGAAGAGGCACCCTGCGTAGCGCGCAGGGCACACTCTAAATCTAAAATACCGCCGGTGGTTATCACTCTCGGCGAGTTAACCCACGGAAATCTTATTGGCCTGATCCGTGAAAACGCGAAAGGCCAATTCGAGGTGAAGTACACCGGGAAGGGGACCGCGAAAATCACGGTCCACTCCGTCGAGGATCACGATGCCCTCGTAAAGGGACTCGACGATAAGGAAAAAGATTTCCACACGTTCACCAAGGTGGACGAGAAGACCAAAAGGTCAGTAATCCGGGGACTACCAGATATCCCTACGGAAGAGATCGCCGCCGATCTCGCCGTGCAGGGGTTCCCTGCGCAAAAGGTTGTCAAGATGACGACCAAGACAGGCGCGCCCATGTACCTTGCCCATTTTGGGAAGGTAACCGATATGGGTAAACTTAAGGCGACTTTGAGGTTCCTCTGCTACTGCAGAGTGACCCTCGTCAAATACCGACCCAAGAAAGGTCTTGGTACGCAGTGCTTCCGGTGCCAGTCACTGGGGCACGCTTCATCAAACTGTCACCATCAAGCCCGATGCGTCAAGTGCACCGAGTTCCACCTGACAGCCGAGTGTCCCAAGACAAAGGAGACGCCGGCTACTTGCGCCAATTGCGGTGGTAATCACCCCGCAAACTACTCGAAGTGCCCTACAAGGCAAGCATACGCGGAATCAATCACCCGCCGGATGGCACCACGTGTAACACCGGGTCGCTCATGGAGCGGCGTCGTGACGGGCGCGGGGAAGACGCTTCCCACCCAAATTAATCAGGCCGCCGCGCGGAACGCCCGCGCTTCGCAGCCTATCGCTGGCGCAAACGCTCACGAAGCCGCGCAATACGCGAATATCCAACATCCAAACGCGCAGCGTGAAAACTACGCCCACCCGAGAGATCCAAGGAACGGCCGCCGACCACCGCTGCTGCCGACTCCTGAACCCGCTGGACCGCACCGCATGGGCGGCGAGATGGCTGAGCTGACCCAGATCGTCCGTCTGCTCATGCAGATGGGGCCGAGGCTGGCACAATGCAGGGACAAAATCGAGAAGGCGCTTCTCATCGTCGAACTGATGGACCAACTCAATGGCTAGAATGGGGGCCCCGACCAGCGCGTCATCCTCCCGCGGGGAAATCAGAGCCCTCACCTGGAACGCCTGCGGACTCTACAGAAAGGCAGACGAACTCACGCTCCTGATCGGTGAGAAAAACATTGACATAATATTCATCACGGAAACTATGCTCACACAAAAGAAACACCTGAGAATACCCGGCTACTCCCTGTACCGAAATGATCGCGCTACTAAGGGAGGAGGCACGGCGATCCTCATTAGAGACACTATACCCCACACACTCCTATCGGATCCCATCTGGATCGCTCTGGAAGCGACTGCGGTCAGACTAGAAACTGACAGCAATCCGATAACACTCATAGCAGCATATTGCAAACCGAGAATTGAGCTTGAAACTCGGGATCTGAGGAAGGCATTCGCGATGGGGCCGCGGGTCATATTGGCCAGCGACCTCAACGCGAAGCACTCTTCGTGGAGCCAGGGTTATGAGAATAACAACGGAAAAACACTCTTCAGGTACATAGAATCGACGCAGCACACACTACACCACCCCGACAAGCCCACTCGATACGGAGCGAGGGGGCAAAGGCCGTCCACCCTTGACCTGGTGATCGAAAAGGGTCATGCGGGGGTTGCCGGAATGGAGGTGATAAATGCACTTTCATCGGACCACCTCCCGGTGTACTTCACCATAGGGGAGCGCATCACCTGCCCCCCGAGGACGGTGTACGACTACCAGGGTGCGGACTGGGCGGGCTACAAGACGCACATAAACACACAGCTATATTTAACATCATCCACTTTCAAGTCGCCAGAGGAAATAGATGACGCGGTAAACACCTTAACGCACATCATCGAAGAAGCTCGTGATACCTACATACCACTTAAAAATGTCACTCTACACCGTGCCAAACTTCCGCCGGAAATTATCACACTCATCCAAATAAAGAACAGGCTTCAGAAACACTACAGAGGTACACACCACCCCGTAGATAAAGTAGCGTTAAACTCACTGCGGAACGAAATCAAAAAACACATTAGAGAACACAAAAACGCCTCTTGGGACACAAAATTAAAAGACATCAATCCAGGGGAAGACACACTTTGGAAGATCGCAAAGGGAATAAGGAAGCGACACGAAGACATACCACCTCTACTCACCCCCACACATACTGCTACATCACACGTAGAAAAGAACGCACTAGCAGACGCATACGAGCACACTTATACGTTAACATCGCACTTCCGGGACTCAGACACAGACCGCACAGTACAAGAATCACTCGACGAATTCAACACTCGTTCCGCAGACATCGCACGTCAAGAATACACGCTCACTACACCGGCGGAAGTCCAAAAAATCATTAAAGCCCTCAAAAATAATAAAGCACCAGGACTAGACCATTTACACAATACACTTATTAAACACATTCCGACACGCGCAATCATACAATTAGCTAAAATATTTAACGCGTGCCTACACACCGGTCATTTCCCATCTAGGTGGAAAATGGCCGTAATAGTACCGATACACAAGCCGAACAAGGACAAAAGCAACCCATCCAGTTACAGACCCATAAGCCTCCTCCCGGTTCTTGGAAAAGTCCTGGAGAAGGTGATACTGAACAGGTACACTCCATATCATACCCAGCACAATACTCTACAACACGAGCAATTCGGCTTTAGAACACAGCACTCCACCGTTCACCAACTAACCCGCGTGGTCGAGGACGTGTCGATGGGCTTCAATATGAATTATTACACGGGTATGGTCCTGCTGGACCTGGAGAAGGCCTTCGACACGGTCTGGCACGACGGCTTAATACACAAAATGATTGAGACGGGCACACCGTCTTACATCATACAGATTCTACGCTCCTACCTATCCGAGCGACAATTTGTCGTTCGGGTGAGCGGGGGGCTCTCCACCCCCAAAAATATCCCAATGGGAGTGCCCCAGGGCAGCCTGATCGGACCGCACCTGTTCACTCTATACACACACGATATTCCGGTACCGGAAAATTGCTCCGTCGCCCTCTTCGCGGACGACGCAGCTTGTTACGCACGATCCTCACGCCCCATCAGGGCGAGTGAATACCTCCAGAGGGCCTTGGATACCTTGGCAAAATATTATCGAAAGTGGCGCCTAAAGATCAACGACGGCAAGACAGAGGCGGTCATGTTCGCAAAACGGAGGGTGGGCAGCCTCCCCCTCTTGAGGATGGGAAACAGCGCTGTGGAATGGCGTAAGTCGGTTAAATACCTCGGGGTCCATATGGACTCCAAACTTTCGTGGAGGCTCCACACCGGTGAAGCCAGAAAGAAAGCAGTCGCAGCCTTCGCAGCGCTGAGACCCATCTTCAGCCGAAATTCCTTCTTATCTCGGAAAAACAAACTACTGGTGTACAAACTCATAGTGCGTCCGGTAATAACATACGCGGCACCCGTCTGGGGCAGCATTCCAGATTATATTTACAACACGCTCCAGACGGCACAGAACAAAGCACTTAAAATCATCTATAAGACAAAGCCGGGCGCAAATCTTAAGAAACTACACCAGAGAACAAAAGAGGACTCCATTAAGGAGTACTGCCACAAAATGACACTGGACTTCTACAGTAAAATATATCTAAATTCGCACTCAAACCCGCTCATCGCAAAACTCGGGCGTCATAAGAGACTGGATGAACTACCTTTCAGATACAAACACAGACTCCCAAACCACATCATTCTCAGCCGATCGGAAGCGGAGAGAGATCTCGAACATGACGAGGGCCAGGGAGGACAAGCGTAACGGGGCCTTTATCACTAGCACTGGTATATACTCTTATCCGCTAAATGTATAAAGTCACAGACAACTCGATACTGCCCAGCGTTTTAACATTGCAGATCCAGAGGAGCGGCCGGGACACGACACGCCACCAGGACCGATGGGCGGTACGCGGCTGAAGGAGAAAATTAAGAGGGGCGAACCATCGCCTTGGACTTCAAGTTACATTATACACACTACAACACTCACACTCCACTAACAAGCCGAATGTGTTAATATCACAGAACGGTAGAGCCCAGAGGTCCTCTGAAGCTCGACTTCCCTCGGTGAGTTTTCTGCGGTTTTCTCACCGAATATGTCTTCAATACATATGCAAATGCGGGGAAGCTCCAATCATACAGGCCGCAGCCGATACCTTCCCATCCCCACACTCTACACCTACACTTGATCTTATAAATATATGTAATTATTCTCCTTAAAGGTCTAGCAGGGTGGTACAGGGTGGTGGTACAGGGTGGCTACTCTTACTCTTATTCACTTCGATAGTCTACAAAGTAAACTAATCTACAAAGGTAATGATAAGGAGCAAAGAAAGCTCAGCTAAATTTTAGAAGAAAGCGAGAAATCAGAATCGAAATCAAATGCTCATCGAGCCAAAAATAAAATGAGATTATCACACAAATACTTAATATAAGTATACACATATAAATAACACAACCACACATATGACACAACAGTGGAAAAGGTATTCCCTCAAATCACTGACAAATGATCGATGACGCAGTTAAATGCGCACGTTTAAAATTTAGTAAAAGAAAAAGAACTCGTTCAAGCAAAGCAAAAAAGCGAAAAATTATATTCTCAGTACTACCGACTATACCGTGTTTTACTTGAGACCCGCTACCTACTTCGACCTGTCTGAGAGGAATCTCTCCACCCCGCTACCTTCTTCTTCTTCTGGTTCTTCGCTTGGGAATTCGCTATCTCGATTCTCTGAGCGCGACGCGGCAACCAACGTGCCTACATACAGTTCATTTGTACCCCGTCCGGTACAAATTATAAAATAATATTATTAATAAAATTATGACTGGAACAAAATTAGTTTCGATGGCTTAATTCATCAACAAATGTACGGAACCATGGGTAGTTGTTTGTTTCACTGAAATTTATAGGAATCATTTTGAAAACTGTTTATTTAGTAAAAATCCTCCATTTATAAAAGATATTTTATGTTGATATCGATCTATACGACAGACAACTCCAACAATTTCTCAATTTTATAAATTCTATAATTAAAACAATGAAATTTCTTAAACAATACTTTAAATGTCCTTGATCTTACTTAAACAAAAAAAAAAACAGGGTGGCCACTGCACTTGTTCATTTTCAATCTTAATTATTTTCTTTTTTTACAGGTTATAGAACATCCCTTGGATATGAAAATGGCTACATATGATGTCCAGCAATGAGTAAAATTCATTGGGTTTCTCTATTCCAGTGAAAAAGATGAATTATTGAAACTCGGAGAAAATACCGGTAACATTTTCATGTTTACAAACAAGTCTTCAAACAAGATTGTTAGCTGAAGTTATGCTCGACTTGACTGAGAACGATAATCAAAATTGGCTCGGATATAGACAGTATGTCCAACAAAGCGGTAGGGTAGAAATACAAATATCGGATTTAAATTTGTATTCCTTATACTCTAATTTCATTAAGAAAAAAGTAGAAATATTTTCAAATGATAAAGAGATGGCGAGAACATGCGCGGCTTTGGATATGAATGAAGAAAAACACGTGAAATGTTTGAAACAGCATAGATTATTGGCTTTGAAAACTCTTTTGCCTGAGGAGGACTTTGAAATGTTCTTTGATAACGCCGATAATAAGAGACAGATTTAAGAATCAAATAAAAGACTGCAGAAGTTATTCCAGCCCAGATATAGACAGCGATCACAACCTGGTAATAGCCAAAAGTCTACTGAAATTTATTAACACTTAGAACGCCATCATGGGCCGCAATTGGCCAAGATTGCGATTCGTCTTGCGCCACCATACTAAACTTGTATGAGCCGCGCCATTCAATCTGCGCAGATTGAATAGGTTTGTTACTACTGCGCCATGGACTGCGTGCGGTTCGTGACACGCTTGCGGACAAGCGGCGCGGCAACATACAAGTATTTGCTTTTCACTCTGCGCCATAGGCCCCGCATGCGGTCTAATATTTTTGGGTCAATTTTGTGAATTTCTTGGAACGGGGCACATGTGTAGTGTGAAATGGCGCGCAACGACTAAACGAAGAAAAATTAGAAAATCTATGGAACAACGCAACGGATAGTGACTCTCCCTATTGTCCTTCTGATGAGGAATCACTTGACGGCAATGAGTCCTCTTCTCGGGAACCTGAACTGCTACACAACCAACAAGAAGATGACGATGAGGGGTGGTACGATGTAGTGGATGGTAATCAGGAAGAATTTGTGTTTTTTCCTGAAATGCCTTCTGAGCAAGTTCGCTGTAAATCGCCGGAAGAGGTAATTGATTTATTTATTTCGAATGACATTATTGATCTCATGGTGAATCAAACCAACCTTCACGCGATGTGCATAACGCGAAAGAGGTTAGAGCGCCAACCTAAGATACGCCTCGGCGATGCGACAATTACAATGGTGGACAGCTGCAGGATTCTGGGGGTCATCCTGGACAGAAACCTGAATTGGTCCAAGCAAGTCGATATGATGTCAAAAAATAAAGACACTCTCTGGAATGCTGGCGAGGGCTGCTAAGCCTAATTGGGGCATGTCTTCTGAGATTTTCAGGGTGCTTTACAGGAGAGCACTTGAGCTGGTGGGCCTGTATTGTTCCAGCGTCTGGGGGGAGGCATGCAAGCGGAGGGCCATTGCATACAGTTCATTTGTACCCCGTCCGGTACAAATTGGTCCTTCGGAACCGGATCTGCTGCGTCATATCGAGAATCATCATCACCATAAGCGAATCTTCATCATCGTCATCTCAAGACATAAATCGTTTGATATCATCATCATCTTCAGAAGTGAAGCGTCGTCATCGTCACCTTCTGAAGTATACGTTATGGTATCATCATCATCTTAATTTCAAGATATAAATAATTAGATATCATCGTCATCTTCAGAAGTGAAGCGTCGCCATCGTCACCTTCTGAAGTTTAAGATATATCATTTGAAATCATCGTCATCTTGAGAACTTCACCAGCGTTAGATCATCATCATCATGCCTTCTCTTCGTTCCGGCAAAACTCCCACTATGGAAGCGAGAGTTGAGAGCGACCATTCATCAGACGATGAATCGGTTGCGTCCTCACGTGCTGAGACGGAGGACACGATCAGGAGGCTGCGGAAGGAGCTCCGCGCCGAGGCGGAGGACAGCAAAAATAAGGAGAGAGCTACGACAGCAAGCTGCGAGGGATGACGTCATCCCTGGACCATCAGAGGACCGCATTCCTGATGTTCCAGCAGCGGATCCTGTGAGGACTATATTTGATAAATTGCATAGTTCTCGTCCTCGATATTGTAAATTCCCGACATATCATGTTTTATGAAACACGTGCTCTCGATCGATGAATGACCATGCGCTTGCTTTGAAAACAAAAAGGTCAAAATATCATAAAATACTGAAATATTCTAGAATACTCCTAGGTGGACACCGCTTCGGGGTCCCAAAAACCCTGTCCCGAATTGTAAAGAATTCCATTGTCATTGTTTGTTTAAAAGGGTTCTATAATAAAATCTGCTTTGGGTCGAGACACCGCTTGCTGTCTGTGACAGCCAGGTACATTTTCCTGGAAAGATCTTTCAATGACGACATCGTAAAGTACAATTTTTGTTCACGATTGGAGCCACTCGTATTGGTAAGAGAGATAGAAATAATTGTTCTCTCTCTCTCTCGCGATTTTCTTGCAAAGGGGGAGCGTTAGCTCTCCAGCTTCCTCTTCCATTCGAGACGCGGTGCGGTACGGACGCTGGCTCAACGCTGTTCACACGGAATACTGCAAGACGGATTCGCTGCTTTTCTCTGCTGTATCACAAACGCTTCAAGACGACATCTTCAATTTTGGGTGAATATTATTTCCTTGTATTTAATGCTGGATTTCGTGATAGGACCTTGTGCCCCTGGCTTTACTTAAATTCAATTTGCTATTGTAAACCCCCTTGTTAGAATTCACAACACAATCTACGAGCCATTGATTCGGGAACCGAACTTAAAACTTTTTTTTTCTTGACATACGTTCAAGTTTTTTTTATTAATCCATTTATATAAAAAACTGTTTTGTTTTTAAAATTATATCTCGTTTAATTGTGCCCCTTGTCCCGCTGAGAATTGAGAAAGAGTTACTCAGAGTGCCAATAACCCTACGAACTCCTGAGATCTAAGAGGATTTGTTCCTTTTCACCCGGCTGAGCAGAGCAGGCGTCACACCTGGTAAGATTGGAATTTGGTAAACTTGATTTACGTAATTAAATGTGTACATTATATTATTCTAAAAACTAGGAAAAGGTGTGACAATCCACTGCAGCTCACCGAGGATTGGGCGAGCCAGCAGCAGA
This sequence comes from Odontocerum albicorne, assembly GCA_949825065.1. Classification (NCBI taxonomy): domain Eukaryota; kingdom Metazoa; phylum Arthropoda; class Insecta; order Trichoptera; family Odontoceridae; genus Odontocerum; species Odontocerum albicorne. Next base: position 18,877,161 of record OX463860.1, on the reverse strand, counting down.
ATCCAATGGTGCAGATGGCAGCAGTGCTAGCGGAGGCCATTCGATCTTCACTGGGACACGGAAGCTCGAAGGCACCAACTAGTGAAGAGGGGGCACGGCTGAGCGCGCTGATCGCGCGCCAAACCGGAGCCAAGGACCTGCCCGTCTTCTCCGGGGACCCCCTGGAGTGGCCTACGTTCAAAGCACAGTACGACCAGTCCACGGAGCTATGTGGACTGGCGGAGGCTGAGAATCTTCTTAGACTGCAGCGCGCCTTGAAGGGACGCGCAACAGAAGCAGTTTCCGCCCTGTTGGTGGAGCCGAGGAACGTGCGGGAGATCAATCGCACGCTGGAGATGCGTTTCGGTCACCCGGAGGTGATCGTAGCGACAATGTTGGAGAGAGTGCGGCGACTACCATGCCTCACGGAATCGACCTCCACGGAAGCCGTCATCCAATACGCTGTAGCGATACGCAATGTGGTCGCTACAGTCGAGGGCTTGGAGGGAGAGTACCTCACGTCGCCGCAACTCCTGACAGAAATGGTAACCAAGTTACCCTAGAGTGTCCGATTCATGTGGTTCGGATCACGAATCGGACACACACAGAGAGCCACAGTGAACGAGCTAGCTGCCTGGCTGATGCAGTTGTGCAATGTCGCCTCCTACGCCGGAGGATTGGACCCGCAGCTGTTTTCGCGACTGCACAGACCCCGACGGGAAGGCAACGCGCTGCTACAGTAGACATAGAGGAGCGGTCGCAATTGCGCAAGATGTGCGCTATGCCGCGACGAGCATAAGTTGTCGGCGTGTCCAGCCTACCGGGAAAAGAGCGTGGATGAGCGCTGGTAGTGCAGGAGGGCGTTGGGAGTATGCCCCAACTGCCTTGAGTCCACGCACCCGGCTCTTGACTGCAAGAAGCAGAGATGTAGCGTTGGTAGTTGCCGACGACCGCACCACCGTACCCTGCATCAGGAGAAACAAGAGCCGGACCAGCTGCAATACACACAGTTGCCACCATTTGCACTTCGGACCCGTCACCGGTACTGCTGAAAGTCATACCCGTGACGGTGTCAGGACCGCAAGGACAAATGGAAGTGCACGCTCTCCTGGACGAGGGTTTGACAGTGACCCTGATCGACGCAGCCGTGGCGGACAAAATTGGCGCTGAACGTCCCGTTTGCGGCCTTCGGATAGACGGCCCAAACCGGATGTGCGCCACAGACATGACGTCGCGACGGATCAGGGTCCACGTGAGTGAACGATGGACAGGTGAAATACACAGCGTGTCGGGGTATGCCATGAAGAGGTTGGATCCCCCTCGGCAGCGTGTGCAATCCCCGGACGCCAGTCCGGAGTCAGTGCGAGAGATTAAGCCCGAGATAATCCTCGGGCAAGACAGCTCGCACTTAACCGTTTTACTGCGGGCCGTCGATATATCGACGCTTTATTACTGCGCGAAAACTGCGTACCGTCGGGATATTGACTATTGCGCAGTTTGATTTTAGATATCGACCTGTGTAGACGTGTCGCGGTGCGCGCGCGCATATCATTTTTAATTCGTCAATAATTATCATAAATAAACTTTTAAAAGGTATATCGCGGTGAAAATAACATTAATTTTTGTATTTTTTTATCAGTAAACATTGTTTATTTCCCTCATACGATGTCGAATTCGTCAAGCAGCGATGATGAAAACACTTGCGGAACTTCTTTTAGTGACAGTGAGGATGAAATCAGAATGTTTACAAATGGAAGAATGCGTATTTGTAGTGAAAGTGAAGCTTCCGAAGATGATTATATTTCTTTGGACGGTCTTGATACCGATACTTTCGTGGAACTTTTTTTTATATTCTTCTTCGTTTTTTTTTATTTTTAAAAGATAAATAAATAAAGTTATAGTAAAAATTATCTTTTATTTGACGTGGGGCCTCGAGGACGAGACCTCTGCGACCTGATGACGCGCACGTCCTCACCGACTTGGAACGTTGCTACACTGTCCTCATCGACTTGGGATTTTTCTACATGAGCAAAATCGAGGGTAGTGTATCGGACGTGTAGTGAGACGTGTGCAGTCACCCTTGTATGTGGTATAATGAAAAAGACAATGCTGTGTAGATCTGTATGTGAATTATATTTTCTAGCCCTTATTTTCTATGTAAATTCATTCTATGTAATAATATGTGAAATGTTCTTGTATTTGAAATGTATTGGAAAATGTATGTAGAATTTATGTTTGTTTGACTCTGATCGCGTTCGCGACCGCAATGGAAATAAGTGCCTTGCGGGGCGATGCGTCGGAGTAGGTCGGGGCCCGGTCAGCGTAAGCACCGCTTAAAACCTCGAAAGTTGTTGTATTTCGCGGGTAATGAGCGCTTGTGATGGCCGACTGACCATTAATATAGAGGGCCCCCTGTTTGCGAAAAATTATATTCTCAGTACTACCGACTATGCCGTGTTTTAATTGAGACCCGCTACCTACTTCGACCTGCCTGAGAGGAATCTCTCCACCCCGCTACCTTCTTCTTCTTCTGGATCTTCGCTTAGGAATTCGCTATCTCGATTCTCTGAGCGCGATGCGGCAACCAACGTGCCTATATAGTTCATTTGTACCCCGTCCGGTACAAATTATAAAATAATATTATTAATAAAATTATGACTGGAACAAAATTAGTTTCGATGGCTTAATTCATCAACAAATGTACGGAACCATGGGTAGTTGTTTGTTTCACTGAAATTTATAGGAATCATTTTGAAAACTGTTTATTTAGTAAAAATCCTCCATTTATAAAAGATATTTTATGTTGATATCGATCTATACGACAGACAACTAGAACAATTTCTCAATTTTATAAATTCTATAGTTAAAACAATGAAATTTCTTAAACAATACTTTAAATGTCCTTGATCTTACTTTAACAAAAAAAAAAAAACAGGGTGGCCACTGTACTTGTTCATTTCAATCTTTATTATTTTCTTTTTTTACAGGTTATAGAACATCCCTTGGAGATGAAAATGGCTACATATGATGTCCAGCAATGAGTTAAACTCATTGGGTTTCTCTATTCCAGTGAAAGAGATCAATTATTGAAACTCAGAGAAAATACCGGTAACATTTTAATGTTTACAAACAAGTCTTCAAACAAGATTGTTAGCTGAAGTTATGCTCGATTCGACTGAGAACGATAATCAAAATTGGCTCGGATATAGACAGTATGTCCAACAAAGCGGTAGGGTAGAAATACAAATATCGAATTTAAATTTGTATTCCTTATACTCTAATTTCATTAAGAAAAAAGTAGAAATATTTTCAAATGATAAAGAGAAGGCGAGAACATGCGCTGCTTTGGATATGAATGAAGAAAAACACGTGAAATGTTTGAAACAGCATAGATTATTGGCTTTGAAAACTCTTTTGCCTGAGGAGGACTATGAAATGTTCTTTGATAACGCCGATAATAAGAGACAGATTTAAGAATCAAATAAAATACTGCAGAAGTTATTCCAGCCCAGATATAGACAGCGATCACAACCTGGTAATAGCCAAAAGTCTACTGAAATTTATTAACACTTAGAACGCCATCATGAGCCGCAAGTGGCCAAGATTGCGATTCGTCTTGCGCCACCATTCTAAACTTGTATGAGCCGCGCCATTCAATATATATACGAGTATATGTACACAATATAGTGTTTGATCATTTATACATTAAATCGTATTCATTTCATTATTTATTTGTAGATGAAAAATATTTAAACCGTAAAATGTCAACAGTTACGGATAAAATTAGAAAAAAGAGAAATTTCATTTCTATTGAAAAAAAAATTAATATCCTAGATTGTCTCAAAAGAGGCGAGAAAGCATCATCTATTGCTAATTTTTTTAATTTAAATGAAGCAACAATTAGGACGATACAAAAAAATGAAAACAAGATTAGATCTACAGCTTTGGCAGGATCGTCTATCAGTGCGACAAAGATTGGGCGTGTACGTGTACGCTCAGTAATAATAGAAAAAATGGAAAAAGCTCTTATGATATGGATAGAAGACTGCAATGACAAAAACATTCCTATAGACAAAAGAATTATACAAAAGAGGGCACAAACAATTTTCGATAATTTAAAAATAACTGAACAATCGTCATCGGAAGATCAAAACTCATCTCACAATTTCTCTGCTAGTAGATGGTTTGAAAATTTTAAGAAGCGATTTTCACTACATAATATACAAACTCGAGGAGAAATTGCGTCAGCTGATGTAGAATCTGCTAAAAAATTTATTCCAGAATTCGAAGATATTATAAAAAATAAGGGCTACACACCAGACCAGGTATTCAATGCAGACGAAACGGGATTGTATTGGAAAAAGATGCCTCGACGAACCTACATATCAAAAAACCAAAAGTATGCGAAGGGATTCAAGGTGGCGAAAGATAGAATATCTTTACTATTATGTTCTAATTCTTCTGGAGATTTCATGATGAAGCCATTATTAATTAATCGATCTTTAAATCCCCGAGCACTGAAGGGTTGTGACAAAACGAATTTACCTGTTTATTGGAGAGCCAATAAAAAGGCTTGGACCACAAGTATTATTTTTAAAGATCGGTTTTACAATTGTTTTATACCCGATGCAAGAGATTATATGAAGAACAAGAATCTTGATTTTAAAATTTTATTAATATTGGACAATGCGCCAGGACATCCGCAAGATTTAAAACATCCTAATGTTGAAATATTATTTTTACCGCCTAACACTACATCTATAATCCAGCCCTTAGACCAAGGTATAATTTCAACATTTAAAGCTTATTACATTCGTCGAACATTTGAAAAAATAGTAGAAGACATCGATCAAAGTGAAAATTTAACACTTCCATAAGCATGGAAAAAAATTTCTATTCGAAATTGTGTCGATATTGTTTCTGCATCCGCTAAAGAAATAAAACAATCAACTTTAAATTCTTGTTGGAAAAAGCTGTGGCCAGAAGTAGTCTCCGGAGAAAATGTTTTACCACCAATAGAAGATGAATACCAAAGGACAATAAATATTTGTCGTGGTATTGGAGGAGAAGGTTTTAATGACATGGATATCCATGATCATGATATTCAAGGAATATTGGAGGATCATTCGTTGAACGAAGAAGAATTAATCGAAATTTTGAACGAACCTACCACAATTAATGACTCAGAAAGCAGTTGCAGCGAGGTTGCTACATGTTTCACATTAAGAACTATAAATGAGGGCTTGGAATTGGCTATTAAATTAGAAAAAAAATTTATTGAAAGGGATCCTATAATGGAAAGAAGTTCGAAATTCAAGAGGGAATTACAACAGATTTTGGAACCTTATAAGGAAATACGTAAAGATTTATACGCTAAAAGCAGACAATCGCTTATTACCGATTTTTTGAAGGCTAAAACCACAAGAAATTCAGAGCCCTCCTCCGATGATGAAAACTTACAACCGATCTCGAAAAAGAGTAAAACATATAGAATTATTCTAAATGATAGCGATGATGAATGAATGCTACATTAAATTTATTTATTTATATGTGGCTTTTTACATCAATAAACTTAATATGAACATATTAAAAAGGAAGAAAAAAGAGAAGACCGTACAAAAAAAGAATAATAAAGAAGACTATACAAATATCCATATATAAAATACATGATTACGATTAAGAGAAACTATATTATATGTATTATTAAAGTTTTTTTGCCAATAAATATGTAAATTTTTATATTTTTATTAAAAAAATAAAGTACATATTCATATAAACTATATTCAATTTTTTTTTTTGGAACGCAAACCCTAATTTTGTATGAACTTCAAACCTTGTATAACACGGATTTGTATTACACGAGGTTTTCGTGGAACCATATAACCGTGTTATACGAGGCCCGAGTGTACTTTAAATGTCCTTGATCTTACTTTAACAAAAAAAAACAGGGTGGCCACTGCACTTGTTCATTTCAATCTTTATTATTTTCTTTTTTTACAGGTTATAGAACATCCCTTGGAGATGAAAATGGCTACATATGATGTCCAGCAATGAGTAAAACTCATTGGGTTTCTCTATTCCAGTGAAAGAGATCAATTATTGAAACTCAGAGAAAATACCGGTAACATTTTAATGTTTACAAACAAGTCTTCAAACAAGATTGTTAGCTGAAGTTATGCTCGATTCGACTGAGAACGATAATCAAAATTGGCTCGGATATAGACAGTATGTCCAACAAAGCGGTAGGGTAGAAATACAAATATCGAATTTAAATTTGTATTCCTTATACTCTAATTTCATTAAGAAAAAAGTAGAAATATTTTCAAATGATAAAGAGAAGGCGAGAACATGCGCTGCTTTGGATATGAATGAAGAAAAACACGTGAAATGTTTGAAACAGCATAGATTATTGGCTTTGAAAACTCTTTTGCCTGAGGAGGACTTTGAAATGTTCTTTGATAACGCCGATAATAAGAGACAGATTTAAGAATCAAATAAAAGACTGCAGAAGTAATTCCAGCCCAGATATAGACAGCGATCACAACCTGGTAATAGCCAAAAGTCTACTGAAATTTATTAACACTTAGAACGCCATCATGAGCCGCAAGTGGCCAAGATTGCGATTCGTCTTGCGCCACCATTCTAAACTTGTATGAGCCGCGCCATTCAATCTGCGCAGATTGAATAGGTTTATTACTACTGCGCCATGGACTGCGTGCGGTTCGTGACACGCTTGCGGATAAGCGGCGCGGCAATATACAAGTATTTGCTTTTCACTCTGCGCCATAGGCCCCGCATGCGGTCTAATATTTTTGTGTCAATTTTGTGAATTTCTTGGAACGGGGCACATGTGTAGTGTGAAATGGCGCGCAAACGACTAAACGAAGAAAAATTAGAAAATCTATGGAACAACGCAACGGATAGTGACTCTCCCTATTGTCCTTCTGATGAGGAATCACCTGACGGCAATGAGTCCTCTTCTCGGGAACCTGAACTGTTACACAACCAACAAGAAGACGACGATGGGGGGTGGTACGATGTAGTGGATGGTAATCAGTGAGAATTTGTGTTTTTTCCTGAAATACTTTCCTGAAATAATTTTCCTGAAATCTGAGCAAGTTCGCTGTAAATCGCCGGAAGAGGTAATTGATTTATTTCGAATGGCATTATTGATCTCATGGTGAATCAAACCAACCTTCACGCGATGTGCATAACGCGAAAGAGGTTAGAGCGCCAACCTAAGATACACCTCGGCGATGCGATAATTACGATGGTGGACAGCTGCAGGATTCTGGGGGTCATCCTGGACAGAAACCTGAATTGGTCCAAGCACGTCGATATGGTACGTCAAAAAATAACGACACTCTGGAATGCTGGCGAGGGCTGCTAAGCCTAATTGGGGCATGTCTTCTGAGATTTTCAGGATGCTTTACAGGGGATCACTTGAGCTGGTGGCCCTGTATTGTTCCAGCGTCTGGGGGGAAACATGCAAGCGGAGGGCCATTGCAAAACACTAAACCAGGCCCAAAAATCCATGTGCATTCGCATTTCCAAGGGGTACTGCACGATGTCCCTGAATTCGGTGATGGCTACATCCAGCGAACCTCCTCTCGCTCTTCGTGTGATGGAGATGGCCGAGGTCTAAAGCGGGGACGGCCGCTCTTCTCGCTGCCGGAGGACAGACTGCATGATGCATGCAAAATGGGAGACGCTTCCGCATCCGGCATCCAGTCGCGAGGATATAGGGGGAAGGGGGGGGGGACCCGGGAGGTGGACATCAGCATTTACACCGACGGCAGCTTGCTAGATGGGAAAATGGGAGCTACGTTCGTGGTCTTTCGACGGGGACAGGAGATCGCCTCCAGAAAACTGAAACTCGCGAGTTACTGCTCGGTTTACCAAGCAAAACTCGTGGCAATCAGGGAAGCGGTTAAATGGGTGCACACAAGCGGAGAAAGTATACATTTTGAGTCCGATTTCCTTTCGGGACTTATCGCCATGAGGAATAACGTAAGCGTGAACCCGATAAGTGACATATTTTCCCTTGTCAAAGGAGTTCGAGATCACGGAAACGCCATTACATTCTCCTGGATAAGGGGTCACTCTGGGAATCCTGGAAATGACAGAGCGGATGAACTGGCCAGAGTCGTGGGGGGTCAGCATGTGCGGCCAACCTACGACAAATTCCCGATAAGCTACGCCAAAAGAAGCATCCACGATAAGATGATAGATTCTAAGCTCGATCATCGATCTACCTCGATCATCGATCTGGTAGTAGAAATAAATAATTCTTATTCTAAATAGTACTGTGTTTCATTTATGTTTCCATCCTCTGTTATGCTGGTTGAGAATCGAGTCTGACCTACCGAACTCCTGAGATCAAAGAAATCTGTGTTCCGAAAAGCCGCTGAGCTAGACCATTAAGAAGTAATTCTCATGAATAATAATTTGAAATAAATAAAAAGTAATAAATATAGAAAAACTAGAAGAATACTTCACAGTGGCACACAGGTGTCAGGCTTGCCGCTTTCGGAGGATGCGCGTCCAGCCTCCGCTCATGGGACAGCTGCCTGAGGCGCGTCTGGACCACCACGTCCGACCCTTCACCAACTGTGAGGAGTATATTGTAGAATATAATTAAAGGTAGAAAGAGGGTTGTAAAATTTACAACGGAACGAAAAAAAATCCTCAAATACCTTTTAAGTTTAAGTGTCAAAATACAAATTAGGTCAATTGTAAATTAACAATAATTCTTACTGGGTGGTCGCGTATCAAGGGAGATATGAATCCACAAGTTGTTGTTTTAAATAAAAGAAGAAATAGGGAAAGAAAATTATAAGTCTCGGGACAAGTGTAAATAAAATAATAATATTGTATTTAACGAATTTCCATTCGCATGACGCATCCCGTGTCACAATAATACAGCGGAAGGTGAGGGTAACCCCGCACCAATCACGCATAAATTTTATTCTAGAACAGCGGGGAAGCTTCCTTCCGAGTTATACCGAACTGGTATTGCATCATATTTAAAATATATTTCGTATACGTTCGTGAATCGCACCGCCTGGTACGAGGCGTTGAGGAAGGGTTCCTCCTCATGAGTAAATTCGCTTGCAACAGGGCAACGCGGCCCCGACTGGTCACTTCCCGGCCGGATTCGATTCCAAGTACTTGTGTTCGCGGACGAGATTTCCGCGTTGTATATTACGAATTAATAATTGGTCTAGAATACCAGTTTAACACGTTCTCTGCCAACAAGTTTTTTTATAAAATATAAAAAAAAATTCTTTGTTTTTAAGTTATATTTAATAAATTATGTAGAGATATGATTATTTAATTTACTTTGATGCATTTTTGTGGGAAATTATGAGGATTTTTATGTGTCAGTCACATGTGACTGACAAAGCGCCAACGGAAAAAAATTACGCGTCGCGCCGTGTCAGTCATTCTGTCAGTCACGTGTCTCACACGAGCGAACTCGTATCAGCAGTTTAACAACATCAAAACAGTCGCGCAGCGTCATCCTGACTGATACGTCGTGTCTGTGAGAGTCTAGTGAGTATTTGAAAGCGTGGAAAATTAAATAAAAACGTTTTTGCATTTATTTATATTTTGAATTGTAAGTATTTGTTTCTAAAGTATAATTGTATGTGTGTCTGAAATCATTCTAAAATATTTATAACCTAACCGCATTTTTTGTTATTTTATAGTAAATTTTTAAAACTAACCTCACTTAAAATGGAGTTTGAAGATTTTAATTTAAGTCAAGAAAATATTCTGCAATTGGAGGCGGTAGAATCACACTACATTAGAGAGCGTAGGTCATCAAATGGAAGCGACGAATTAATGATTCAAGTACGAGGTCAAAAACGTCGTCGAATTTTATCAGATTCAGAGAGTGAAGAAGAAATTAATCAACCTTCCACATCAGATAATATTCGTTCCTCAGAAAACTGGATGGAAGCAAAGGGCAATCGACAGAGTGTAATTCCATTTACAGAAACACCAGGTTTGATTCCATACAGTTCGAGATCTACTATGTGTAATTCGAATCCCGAACAATTTTATAAGCTGCTCGTGCCCGATGAATTACTTGACCAGATTGTGATGTTCACAAATTTATATGCTTCACAAGTACTTAAAAATACTACTTTATCCAAAAAATCACGCTTACACGATTGGAAGGAAACAAATAGAAAAGAAATTTCGTCTTTTTTTGGCCTAATTTTATATATGGGTATTGTAAAATTACCAAAAGTATGCGATTATTGGTCGAAAGACCCAATGTTAGGTCAACCATTTGCTAAAAGTGTAATGCGTCGAAATAGATTTGAAATATTATTGAGAATGCTTCATTTCATGAATAATGAAGAAGCCAACACAAACGATCGACTGAATAAGATAAGGCAGTTGGTAGACACCCTAAACTGTAATTTTGCACGTCATTTCAGTCCTAATGAAAATATCTGTGCTGACGAGAGCATGATACCGTTTCGTGGACGGATTATATTCAGGCAATACAATAAACAAAAAAGACACAAATATGGTATAAAAGTTTTCAAGCTGTGTAGTATTCCTGGATATACATACAAGCTAGAAATATATGCTGGCAAACACTTTGATACTGTGAACACAACACCAACAAATGTGGTTATGAAGTTGTGTCATTCGCTGTTCGATAAAGGACATACAATGTATACGGACAATTTGTATACCAGTGTCAACTTGGCCGAGCAATTATTAGAAAAAAATACACACTTCGGAAAAATCGAAAACATCTTCCTAAAGAAGTGGTACATGCAAAATTACGGACTGGGGAATTCATGGCTAAAGAAAATGAAAAAGGGTTAACTGTCATGAAGTGGAAAGATAAGCGGGAGGTATTATTACTTTCCACAAAACATTCCACGAAATTTGTTAAGACTACCAACAAAAGAGGTGTTGAAAAGTATAAACTAGAAATAGTAGTCGATTATAATAAAACGAAAGGAGCTATCGACTTGTCTGATGAAATGACTGCCTATTCTTCACCTCTAAGAAAGAGCTTGAAATGGTACAAAAAGCTCGGTATCGAATTGATACTCAACACGGCTGTAGTAAATGCCATGATCCTGCATAAATCCACGACTAAAAAACACCTTTCAGTGGTGAAAGTTAGGAAAGCATTAGTGGAGTATCTCTGCCAGAAAACCAATCAAGAAGAAACTGATGTAACTTCGAGACAGAGACGGCAGAAACATGAAATAAGGTGCAAAGAAGGTCCAGTAAAATCAACAAGAAAATATTGCAAAGAATGTTATAGTGAGAATTCAAAGAAACACGGGAGAAAATATGCCAGAAGTAAAACCATTCAAGTAAATACTTATTGTCCTCTATGCCCAAATCAGCCGCTTTATTGTTTGAAATGTTTCAATAAAATACATCGCTAATATTTTTTTTACAGCAATATTTTTATGATTCTTACGTAAAATTTTGATGTCTTACATATTAAAATAACACAAATTTCAATATTTTTATAATTATTATTCATATGTAGAAATTGTTGCCTTGTACATTTTTAAATATTTTGATTTCCGTTTTGATAAATTAATAAAAACTTAATGTTAGTGATTTTTATTTTATTTATATTTTACTTCACTTTATGAGCTTGTTCCCACAATCATTTTAATGAGAATTCTGAGGCCAAGTTGCGGTAACATGCGGAAGGGCCGCGTCAAGCAATCCCAGTAACGTTTAACACAGAACTCGTGACTGACAGCACTGAATGGCAAGTTAAAGTAGGTACTCAGTGTCAGTCACTGGTGACTGACATAGCCCCATTGGAGTATTCCAGTGTCAGTCACCCGTGACTGACAAGGCGGTCAATGTGTTAAAAGTCAATTGAATTTAACTTCGGTCATCGTGAGATTTCGCGCACGGAATAGTTCGCCGTTGGCGAACTGGGCCCGCTATTTTGCCATCTGCCCAATATAACTGCGTGATTACCGGTTAACCTGCACACAAAGAACTTCGCGCCACGTGGAGATTGGCGGGACCATCTTGCCACCTCACTTCATCGTCTTATGACGGTGTCCATCCCTCACCCTGGATCTTGCGAAGAGAGCCTATATCTTCCGTCACGTAGCCGTGTATTGGAGTCCGTCGCCGCTGACGTCTTCAGGAGAATACACATTGGACGCCATTACGAGTACATTCAAACTTGGTGATTATTTCCTTTATGTTACTTTCTCTCATTGTTCACTTTGCTTCAAGTAAGAGGGTGTGATAGGACCTTTCGTCCTATCCCCATGCTTTGGGTAATTTATAGTTTTATATCTGAGACCTTTCACAACACAATTTTTATTTGTCTACTCGAAAACTGTGGTTAATTTTTTTCATGGACCTTACGTCCGAGTTTTTTTTATTAAATTCTGCTTACGATAATAGATTAACATTTTTTCAACTATGTATGTCTTTTCAATTGCTCACCCATCCTGGTAGAGGAAGAGAGGGAGTATAGATCAGAATTACAGGTGACCCATCGCATTTCTGAGATAAAAAGAGAACTTGTTCATTTATAATACCGCTGAGCCCGGAGTCGTCAGGTGTGGTAAGATTTCATTTTGATAATTTTGAATTGCGTGAATAAATACGTAATAAAAGATTAAAACAATTAAGGGTCTGACACAACTGTGGATTGGATTTCATCGGCCCGATGTACGTGCCGATCGGAAGACGGCGGGAGAAGACGTACAGCGCGCTGTTGACCTGCATGACCACGAGAGCCGTGCACCTGGAGCTGGCGACTAAAGATTTCTTGGAAGGACCACATTACAAATGACGAGGTTCTCACCACGATCGAAGAAACCAGGCACCTGTCAAACACCATATCAGAGGGGCGTACAGAATGGATGGGTCATATGCTGCGACATGAAAATCTCCTGCACAATATACTGGACGGAATTATTGAGAGGTCGAATGGCAGAGGGCGTCCTTGCCCAGAGTATCTGGAGCAAATATGCCACGATATGGACTGCACCTCCTATACAGAGCTCAAGAGGATCGCTGAAGACCGAGCGGAGTGGAGGAGGAGATGCAGAGCTTTGCTGCTAACCAATCCCCAGGATTGAAACTGAAGAAGAAAAAGAACGCCGATGTGGATGAATTAATCAAAACTATACGCGAATATAAAGAGAGGCGTGGTTTAATTGTCAGTATAAATGGTGACGTATTGGATCTATTTAGATATCACGATACTCGCTTGCGGGTATAGAGATCGGGCAGAACCCATTACACCGGTTACGGGCGCTGTGCGCTGTGCGGGCGTAACGCGTCATTGTGCGCGCTGAGAGGCGGGCCCTTAGGGCCGATCTATATATTTACCGTGTAAATATAAAAAGTGAAAGTGAGTGCGAATCGAACGCTTAAATATTGTGAACAGTGGTTGTGCCGTGCGTACGGGAGTGCCGTGTGAAATCTGCGCGGAAAGACGCAAATATGCAGAACGGGGTCGTGTGTGACCTGGTGAACGGACTATATGTGCCGCGATCCCCCGCGGGACCGGCGGCACAAAAGTGGGAAACTCCACGGGCCCCCGCCAAAAGAAGGCAGGAGGCCGGCCCAGAAGAAGTTCCGCAGGTGAACAAATTCGCCTGCCTTCGCGAGGAAGTCGAGGAGACACCCAGCGTAGCGCGCAGGGTGCAATTAAGCAAATCAAAAATACCGCCAGTGGTTATCACCCTCGGTGACCTCTCCCACGGGAGTCTCATTGGCCTAATCCGCGAATTCGCGAAAGGCCAATTCGAATTAAAATATGCGAGAAAGGGGACCGCGAAAATCACGGTCCACTCCGTTGAGGACCACGACTCCCTCGTCCAGGGCCTGGACGCAAAAAATAAATATTTCCACACGTTCACGAAAGTGGACGATAAAACGAAAAGGACGGTGATCAGAGGACTGCCAGAGATACCTACGGAAGAGATCGCCAGTGACCTCTCCGCCCAGGGATTTCCAGCGCAAAAGGTCGTCAAAATGACGACCAAAACAGGCGCGCCCATGTACCTTGCCCATTTTGGGAGGGAAACCGACATGGGTAAACTTAAGGTCACGCTGAGATTCCTCTGCTACTGCAGAGTGACCCTCGTCAAATACCGGCCCAAGAAAGGCCTAGGTACCCAATGCTTCCGGTGCCAGTCACTGGGGCACGCCTCATCCAACTGCCACCACCAGGCACGGTGCGTCAAGTGCACCGAGTACCGCCTGACGGCCGAGTGTCCCAAGACCAAAGAGACACCGGCTACATGCGCAAACTGCGGCGGGGATCATCCCGCAAATTATTCAAAATGCCCTACGAGACAGGCGTACGCGGAGTCAATCGCCCACCGGATGGCACCACGTGTGACGCCGGGACGCTCATGGAGCGGCGTCGTGACGGGTAAGACGCCACCTCCCCCAATAATAAACCAGGCGACCGCGCAGGGCACCCGTACTGTGCGACCTACCACTGACGCAATTTCTCACGGAATTGCGCCATACACAAATGTGCAGTATGAAAATGCACAATACGGACACACACAGCGCGAAAACCGCGCACACCCGAGGGACCCGAGGAACGGCCGCCGACCGCTGCTGCTGCCGACTCCAGAACCCGCCGGACAGAGCCACGTGGGCGGCGAGATGGCGGAGCTGACACAGATCGTCCGCCTGCTCATGCAGATGAGGCCGAGGCTGGCGCAATGCAGGGACAAACTCGAGAAGGCGCTTCTCATCGCCGAGCTAATAGAGCAGCTCGATGGCTAGAGTGGGGGCCCCGACCTGCGCGACATCCTCCCGCGGGGGACTCAGAGCCCTCACCTGGAACGCCAGAGGACTATATGACAAGGTGGACGAGCTCATGCTTCTTATCGGTGAGAAAAACATTGACATATTACTCATCACAGAAACACATCTGATTCCAAGCAGACATCTGAGAATACCCGGCTACTCCCTTTATCGCTATGATCGCGCTACTAGGGGAGGAGGCACGGCGATTCTCATTAGAGATACTATACCTCATACACTCTTATCGGATTCCACCTGGATTGCTTTAGACGCAACTGCGGTCAGACTAGAAACTGACGGCAATCCGATCACACTCATAGCAGCATACTGCAAATCCAGCAGGATTCTTGACACTCAGGATCTGGAGAGGGCTCTCGCGATGGGATCGCGGGTCTTATTGGCCGGCGACCTTAACGCGAAGCACTCCGCGTGGAGCCAGGGAATAAAGAATACGAACGGAGATACACTCTTCAAATTCATTGAGTCAACACATCACGCACTACACCACCCCGACAAGCCCACTCGATATGGAACGAGACGGCAGAGCCCGTCCACTCTGGACCTGGTGATCACAAAGGGTAACCCGGGGGTTGCCGGACTGGAAGTGATTAATGCACTTTCATCGGACCACCTTCCGGTATACTTCACCATAGGGGAGCGTATCATCTGCCCCCCAAAAACGGTATACGACTACCAGGCCGCGGACTGGACGGGCTACAAGACACACATTAACACACAATTATACTTATCATCATCCACGTTCAACTCGCCGGAGGCCATAGATGACGCGGTCGACACCATGACACACATCATCGAAGAAGCTCGTGATACCTACATACCACTTAAAAATATGTAAAGGAATTCCTAGTGCTTGGAATTCTCTTTGAATTGTGGCGCGTTCTCTGCTGTCAACGGTTGTCCGGACTGACGCGATAGATGGCGCTGGCGGTAGGGAAGTGTGATGAATTCTGCCCATGTATCTTTCGGTTGTCTGTGGTATAAATTGATAGTTGGACGTTATAAATTATGATAGGTGTTTCATAAAAAAGAAGGATCGACAAATTGACTTAAATGTCGTTTCTTTGATTTTTCAGGTAAGGTTGCGTTTTGGAGGTGTAGTTTGCGTGTGGAAAAAGTGAAAAAAAAGTGTAAAATTAATAAAAACCTTTGATTTTTCAGAGCAACACGTGGTTTCAATTTGTCTAACCTCAAGTCTTATAAAACGACATTTTTGTAACAATATGGAAAAGTTGCGATTTATATTCGTAGTATTGGCGGCATCGGATGGAAAGTCCAATGTCATTTGCATAACAGCAATCGAGACACCCGATGGACGCGTGTTCGATATTCCTGATGATTTAAAACCGGCAAGCAAACACACAAGTATAACGGCAACTGATGTTTTCACAAAACTAAAGAATTCCCTGAAGAAAAGACACCAAACACGGAAACTGTGGATTCCCTTATCAGAGGAATTGAAGAAAATCTACTTGGATGAAGGTGAGAATTTGCAGTTTGGTGACCAATATTTAGACAAATACTGTAGTAAAAGACCTTATAGGTGCTCAATACAGGACAAAACAGAAATAGAAGAACAAGTAAAAAAGCTGTTGGACCGAAATCTTATAGAGGAATCATACAGTCCATTCGCAGCACCAGTAACACTAGCATTAAAAAAAGAAGACAATAAGAAAACGCGATTGTGTATTGATTTCAGAGAGTTAAATAAGGTAGTGGTACCTCAGGCACAACCATTCCCTTTAATTGATGATCTAGTCTCAAAAACCAGAAACTGTAAGTACTTTTCAACATTTGATATAAACTCAGCGTTCTGGTCAATTTCGCTACGGATTGAAGATAGGAAAAAACTGCCTTTGTTACACAGGAAGGTCACTATCAATGGACTTGCTTACCCTTTGGTCTCAAAACTTCACCAGCTATATTTCAAAGAATACTAAGTAACATACTAAGAAAGTACAAGTTAATAAGATTTGCAGTAAATTACATCGATGACATTTTGATATTTTCAGAATCCTATGCAGATCACATAAATCATATATCACAGCTTTTAGAGGCAATTAAAAAAGAAGGTTTTCGACTAAAGTTCTCAAAATGTAGATTTGCCAAAAATTCAGTCAAGTATCTCGGACATATAATTCAAGATAACACAGTAAGACCAGTAAGAGATAATTTAATTTCAATCAAGGAGTTCCCAATACCAAAGAATCAGAAAAATATTAGACAACTCCTAGGGAAAATCAATTTTTACCGTGAGTACATTCCCAACAGTTCAACTATTCTGGAACCTTTACATAATTTACTAAGGAAGAACAAAAAATTCATATGGTCAACAAGCTGTCAAGAAGCTTTCGAGAAAATAAAACAACTACTGTGCTCACAACCAATCCTAGAAATTTTTGATCAAGAATTACCGATAAACATATATACAGATGCATCATTAGAAGGTATAGGAGCAGTTTTAAAGCAAACTCAGCCAAACGGGAAAGAAAAACCTGTAGCATATTTTTCTAAAAGATTAAATGAAACCCAAAAGAAAAAGAAAGCTATATACTTAGAATGCTTAGCCATCAAAGAAGCAATAAGATATTGGCAATACTGGCTAATAGGAAAACATTTCACAGTATACTCAGACCACAAACCATTGGAGAATTTAAACATTAAGGCTAGAACGGATGAAGAGCTGGGTGAATTATCCTATTATTTATCACAATATGATTTTAAAATTAAATATACACCAGGGAAGAGTAATTTAGAGGCGGATTGTTTAAGCAGAAATCCAGTATTAGAAGCAAATAAAAACATACAGGAACAATTATAAATAGTAAATATAATAACATTGAATGACATATTAATAGATCAAAACGAAAATAAGAATATTCAAAATTATAAGAATAATTTAATACATAAAGATAATATATATTATAAGAGAATAAAAAAACAAGAAAAGATAATACTATCTGAAGAATTCAGCATAAAATTTATGAAACTAATACATGAAAATATGTGTCATATAGGTATAAAACAAATGCAGAGGAAAATAGGAAAGTATTACACAGCAAAGAATTTAACGAGAAACATCAGAGAATTATGCAAACAATGTGAAATATGTACAAAGAATAAGACAAGAGGACCGGCTAAATATGGTTTAATGTCATTTTTGGGTCCGGCCACGAAACCATTTGAAATTATTTCCATGGACACCATTGGAGGATTTGGTGGTTCCCGATCTACAAAGAGATATTTACATCTCTTAGTTGACCATTTTACTCGATACGCTTATATAGTAACATCAAAGACACAGAGTGCAAAGGATTTTATAAAACTTATAAATATTGTACCAGATTGTAATGAAATTGATATGGCTCTCACTGACCAATACCCAGGGATTAATTCAAAAGAATTTAAAAAAATTTTAAATGAAAAAACAATTACACTGATTTTTACTGCAGTAAATTCACCATTTTCTAATGGATTGAACGAAAGACTGAATCAAACCCTTGTAAATAAAATAAGGTGCAAGATAAATGAAAAACCAAATACAACTACTGCATGGACAACTATTGCTCATAACTGTGTAGAGAAATATAATAATACGGAACATACAGTAACTGGCTTTGCACCGAAATACTTATTGGATGGCACAGATGTCTCATTAATACCAAATGAACTAAAACTAGAGAAGGACAAAGATACCTGGATTAGAGATAGAAAACTTGCATTGGAAAGAACAATTAAGTCACATGAATACAATAAAATGATAATTGATAAAAATAAAATAAAACATGATTTTAAAACAGGAGATATGGTTTATGTTGAAAATGGCCACAAACTAAATAGAAGAAAATTAGATGAGTTGAGGATTGGTCCATTTAAGATTGAAGAAAAACTGTCACAATCAATATTTAGGGTCAATACGGGGCATAAAAAGACGGAGTCAAATCTGTTCCATATCACAAAACTTATTCCTGTTTCCATTCCAGGAAGAAATGAAGATGCAGGAAAAGGAGAGGATGCTGAGTATGATTTTCTATCCTAGGGGGGGAGATGTAAAGGAATTCCTAGTGCTTGGAATTCTCTTTGAATTGTGGCGCGTTCTCTGCTGTCAACGGTTGTCCGGACTGACGCGATAGATGGCGCTGGCGGTAGGGTAGTGTGATGAATTCTGCCCATGTATCTTTCGGTTGTCTGTGGTATAAATTGATAGTTGGACGTTATAAATTATGATAGGTGTTTCATAAAAAAGACAAAAAAAAACATTCCAGTCACGGATCTGCTCTGTAGCAGTCGCCTACACCGATTCAGTCGTGCTTTCACAGCAATCCGTTACTCGATAGATATCCGTCTCAGTCAGAGACCCGTCAATTGTGTCGCTAGCAGGTCGCTTACGCCGTTTGTCACCGTACAAGTGCTCGCGCGCAGTCGCAATCAGTACCACCTCCACCGAAGCTTTGCATATCGCTCAC
Source organism: Odontocerum albicorne (assembly GCA_949825065.1). NCBI lineage: Eukaryota > Metazoa > Arthropoda > Insecta > Trichoptera > Odontoceridae > Odontocerum > Odontocerum albicorne. The sequence continues at coordinate 18,857,899 of OX463860.1, read as the reverse complement.
GCCCGTCACGCCAAAAGTGACGTCATCAATCCGCGCATGCGCAAGAACAATCTCCTCACCACGGCAACAGGGTTAAACTTTGTTCGCGTTGTTTAAGGAGCAGGCCTCCAAAAAAGTTACAAGTGAAATAATTTATTTCGAGTTCCGGTCCATGCCAGTCGTCTTCTTCTTCGTCAAGTAAGCTACTGACTGTTCTGTCCTTCTCACTCCTTTCCACTCCTCGGGCGGAGTTGCAAATCTGAATAAGGTCGGCAACTCTTCCCATCCTATCTTCATCCCATACTTCATTCATTCATTCACATCACCCTTCATAACCTTATCTATCATTTATTTATTTGTTCATCTCTCTTATTATTATTATAACTAACCTATACTTTCTCCACAGCCACTTATACATTTACATTTACTTCTACCGTTATTCTTCTTTTACTGGTTTTTCCGCCTAAACAACCATGAAGACCGTCAAGCCCATCAAGCCCGTCAAGTCCGCCAAGTCGGACTTCTTCATCACAACCCCACGTATCATCGTCAGAAAAACTTCACCAGTAACACCCGCTTTCGTCCCTGTGGCCTCGCCTACACCATCGCCCGCTATGTCTCCGGTCCGCTCAACATCCCCTGATTTAACCATCTCCACTTTCGAGGAAGCCATCGAGCTCTTCAATATGGAGAACACATCCAAAAGAGTTACGATGAAGTTAATGAAACTTCTTCGCGAGCTCGTCAAAAAAGGTGAGGCCTCGATATCGGCCATAAACCCCTCACCAGTTTCACCCACTGTCTCGCCAACTGTCTCACTCCCAACACCGCCGCGCTCCTCTGTCACTATGGATCCCCCACCAACAATCACCATCCCTGATACTCCAGATATGGAGTGGCAATCTTTTGCCAAAAATCGAAAAAGGGCTCTCCAATCTCAAGTAAGCCCCCCCCCTCGTTCGTCCCCAGTCTAACCCGAAATCAGATGATGCCACCGCGACCCAAACAAACAAAAGGATGAGAGGCCCACTCAGCCCTCCTCTTCCCGCTGCTCCCGCCCCACCTTCAATTACAGTCGTACGACCTCTACTTCCGGTCAAAAAAGACCGCATCCCCCCCATCGTTCTTCACAATTCCGACAAATACGGAGACCTGAGAGCCAAACTCAGGTCCCAAAACATCAACTTCACCTCGAAGGTTCAGCCCAACGGAGATTTAAAAATCTCCACTGAAACCGTCGAGGCTTACCGCTCCCTCGTCCACATCACCGACTCTCTCGCCATCCCATACCACTCCTTCCACCTGGAGAACGAGAAGCCCCTGTTAGCCGTCATTCGTGGCCTACAGACCCCTATCAGCGTCGAGGACATAATGACAGAGCTCAAATCCCTCGATTACCCGGTACAGAACGTGTACCGCATGAAAAACCGTAATCGAGTGGAACTCCCCATGGTCATCGTGAAGATGACACGGGACTCTGCCGCAAAGCGCATCTTCACCGAACTCCACGGTGTATTCGATATTCGAGTCACAGTGGAGGAGCTGAACAAGCGCAAAGGCATGGGCCAGTGTCATCGATGCCAACAGTTCGCCCATTCCGCCGGCAACTGCCACGCCCCAGCCAACTGTGTGAAATGCGGTAGAACCCATCACACATCCGAATGCAGGAAGTCCGCGGACACTCCCGCCACCTGCTGTAACTGCGGAGGCCCACACACGGCCAACTTCAGAGGCTGCCCACGCTTCCCTAAGAGCAACCTCCCTTCAATCGCTCCCCAACACCACTTCCAGACCCCGCAGCCCTTACGCCCCCTCATGGATGGCATCTACCAACGCCCCTCTACCAACGCCCCCGAACGCCCCCTTTCGAACGCCCCCTCGGCAAACAACGCCACACGGCGATTCCCCAACGCCCCCCCCCAGAGTGCATCGAAACCGGTCACTTCCTTCGCGTCATATGCGAACATCGCAACTCGCCGCCCCCTATTATCGTCATCTACACCTCAAAATTACACTTCGCCCGTTACAGCGATCATCAGACCTCAACTGACTTACGCCCTTCCGGTCTGGGGCCACGCGAAGAAATCAACTCTACATCACATTCAAGTCATTCAAAACAAAGCCCTCCGCATAATCTTAAAAGCACCCTACATAGTACGTAACTCTAGACTCCACGCGGATATCAAACTACATACCATCCCCGAACATATGCGCGCTCTGGCCGAGAGGTTTTACAGCTCTGTATCCTGTCATCCCAACCCAATCATAAAATCCTTAGATAACTACAGCGCCAACACCAGATTCAGACACACTCGCCCGAAATCAATATTACGAAACGCCCCTCCGAACCCCCACTCCTTAACCGTAATCACCCCCCCAAATGACCCACCGATCGTCACTCTGGACACCCCTTTATCGACAGCTCCTCCGCAAGACAGTTTACCCCCTTAGGCAACCGCATTTACCACCTTCAATAAACATTTTTTACATTTTTAATATATTTATATAAGTCACACACGTCTCCTTATCCACTTAATTACCTATATATATTTACATACTATATTCACTTTCGTACTATATTTTATTCATAACCATTATTTTTCACCCATTCAATATATTCGTGTGTGACGACACAACTAAATGTATATTCTTATGTAATATTATGTATATACTATCACATTTATTTATGTATTTAATCGTTTTATAATTTCTCATAATCATTCATAAAATCAAAACATTTACCACAAACCTATCCTTTCCCGACTCCTAAAAAGATCCAAAATTTCCAAAATATCAAAACAGTCAGAACTTATCCGATGAAGGAGTAAGGTGTCCTACCATCGGACCGAAACTCCAAACAAGTTATCAATCACTAGATCATAAAAAAGAAGGATCGACAAATTGACTTAAATGTCGTTTCTTTGATTTTTCAGGTAAGGTTGCGTTTTGGAGGTGTAGTTTGCGTGTGTAAAAAGTGAAAAAAAAGTGTAAAATTAATAAAAACCTTTGATTTTTTAGAGCAACACGTGGTTTCAATTTGTCTAACCTCAAGTCTTATAAATATAACTCCACACCGTGCCAAACTTCCGCCGGAAATCATCACACTTATCCAAATTAAAAACAGACTCCAGAAACACTACAGAGGTACATACCATCCCGCAGATAGAATAGCGTTAAACTCACTGCGGAACGAAATCAAAAAACACATTAGAGAACACAAAAACACCGTGTGGGACACAAAATTAGCGGACATCAAACCAGGGGCAGACACTCTTTGGAAGATCGCAAAGGGATTTAAGAAGCGATTCGAAGACATACCACCACTCCACACCTCCACACACATTGCCACATCGCACGAAGAAAAGGCCAATGCACTAGCAGACGCATAGGCGCCCGTTACACGGTCAATCTGGACCGCGATCCGTGATCGCAATCAATGATCGCGGTCCAGATTGACCGTGTAAGGAGCGGATTGATGGATTGATCAATCGGATCGCAAAATATCTGGATATTTTGAAATCACGCTTGCGGTCCGCTGCTCGGGATCGGGATTGTTCGTGTCAGGTCGTGTAGGATCGCGTCAGTCAACGGTAACGTTTCGATAGAGATGGACGTATGCTCTCCGCCGTTAACGCCGCCGCCGGCGGCAGTAATTTCAACAGATTCACCGACCCTGCTTTTAGAAGAGAGTTTCATCATCGAACTTGAAACTCTCCCTGAGCTCTGGAATGCTCAGCACAGAGATTATTCCAATAAATATAAACGGCAAGCAGGGTATCAAAAATTATTGGGAAATTTAAATAAAATAAAGCCACAATCAACCGTTGACGACGTAAGAAAGAAAATCAATTGTCTGAGATCTAATTACAGGAGAGAGTTGAAAAAAATTGCTAATTCAAAACGATCTGGGGCTGGTGCGGATGAGGTTTATATACCAAAGTCAAAAGCATTAACGCAGCTCAGTTTTTTATATAAGACAGAGAAGCCGAATTACGTTCATCAGGTAATAAGGAGTTAACATTTTGTATTTATGTTTTCCTTTTTTACAACCGTTATGATAGTGAAATAAAAATAAGTAAATAGGTAGGTAGATACTTTATTGCATTATCTTCATAATTTTCTTTTAAATAAAATTATAGGTAGGTATATTTTACAATACTTAACTTAACTTAAAATTATATAGGTACAGTCAACAGGCTTTGTGTTTAATTTTTTAAATGTACAGTCGACCACTGCTAAATGTATACAAAATATCAAGTTTCTTCGATGCAATTTGGACTTGATGCGTGGTGAATAAGGTTCAAATTAGATACTAAAAATTTGACAAATTGTGATATCATTTTAGCTGCGGTTGACTGTACCTAAGTGTGAAAACACGGGAGGATTTTAAGTTAAGAAATAAACGGTAACTACAGCTGTTTGCACGTGATATGAGTGTGTACAATAGTTAAGCGTATTGCTGACTGTACCTACATTATATTTAATGTATACAAACATCTTTATATTCTACCTTCATTACAAAAATAATTACAAAAGTTTTCTCTTATAATTTTCGCATCACATGTTGGGTTTCGATTTTGCGTACTTTGCAAGTCCTGTAATCTATTGATATTAATTTCTTCTTTGTCACTTTCATTTAAAGATAAATAAGAGTTTGTAGCATTTCTCATCAAATAATTGTGCAAGTAGCAACAGGTCGCTACTATGAGTGAGGCTGTGTCGGGCTCAAAAGCTATATCTTTTTGTAAAACACCAAACTTTGAATTAAGTATACCGAAAGCACATTCCACTACTGAACGCGCACGTGAGAGACGGTAGTTAAAGACTTTGCGATTTTCATTCAATGAATTTTGAGCGAAGGGCTTCATTAAATTGGGGCCCAACGCAAACGCTTCGTCAGATATAAAGACGTATGGAAACACTTGCGCTGTATTTGGTAGTGCCGAAGTTTGTGGCAAATTAAGAGTGTTTAGTTGATATGATTCCCAGAATTTTGTGTAGAATAATACTCCCCCATCGGAAACCCGACCGTTGGTTCCTACATCAATCATTATGAACTCTTTTTTTGCATTTACTAGTGCCATAAGCACTATGCTATAGAAACCTTTGAAATTATAAAACATAGATCCTGATTCAGCAGGTTTCTTTATGCCAACATGTTTGCCATCTATGGCGCCACAGCAATTCCAAAATTGGTATATTTCTCCAAATTCATCCGCAATTTTTTTCCATTCTTCGGCACACGTTGGCATCTGAAACAAAAAACAAATGTTTATACAATTGTCATCAAATAAATACAAAATATAATCTTAATTTCAGGATCCACACTCTGCAGAACTTGATTTAAGCCATTACGAAAGTAGTCGAGAAAATGCGACAGGACCAGTCAAGCCAACGGCGGGATCATCTTTTTCTTCAGTTGATGAAATTCAACCGCCGTCTAAAGTTTCAAGAATTAAAAAGCCAAAGACAATATTTGCAAAACAAAACGAGTTAATAGATCGGGCGTGCTTATTTCTTTCGCAGAAAACCTCGCAAATGCAACAGCCCATACAAGAAACTACGAGTAATTCACTCGGATTAGTTTGGGCGCAAAAAATTGAAAAATTACATCCACAGCAAAGATTATTCGCAGAAAAGGCGATTAATGATATTCTGTTTGAGGCAGAATTGAGAAATCTTCACAGATTTTCTGTGAAGATTAACGAACCCACAAATATAACAATGTCACCTCATTCATCCTACGCGTCGTCTCCTATTCATTCACGCCACTCAGACCTAACACCACCTGCTCCCTCACATATAATACACTATTCTTCAGATACTCCTTCACCTGCATCCTCCACTTCGCATTCCTCTTCAGTACTTCCTCCCCCATCACTCACACATTCTCACTTCATTTCTACTCCTACATCCACGCCTTTGAATATTAAATCTACTCCAGCCATTCCTCCACACGCTACTTACCAAACAGGACCTTCATCACAGATAACAATAACAACAAAATCTCATACAGACACCAATACCATGCCGACCTCTCACGAAGGTCCAGAACCATCAGATAAAATGTATTATTTGCACATTCCATCGCCATCCCAAGATACTGAAGGATGTTTTAACGTAGAATCGTTTTCACGATTTAAATCATAGCCTACTAGTATGTAATTATATTATTTTTTTAAAATTGTTAATATAAATAAACCTAAGTTAAATAGAACAATTTTTTACTTACTTTTATATAATCCTTGAGCACATAAATAACAGCTCGACACGTATCCCTAATTGCTTCACTGATAGATGCAGGAGACATGATAGCAGAAAATTTAAGGTCTTCAATATTTCTGCCTGTAGCAAGATAACGCAATGTTACTGCAAATTTTTCTTCAGGTGTTATACTGTTTCTCATACAAGTATCTTGTTTAGATATGTATGGGGTTACCATTTCTAACAACTCATCAAAACATTTTCCACTCATCCTGAAGTAATTTTTATAGTCTTCTTTTTCGGCAGTTAATCGTATTTCTTTTAGTAGATTTAAATGGGTATACAATTCTCTCTTTCGTAGCCACTGTTTAACCCAATGTTTCCTTCGAACTCGCTTTTTCAAAGTTACGGCCAGAACTAGGGCTACAACAGCTTTTACTTCATTTACGTCCATTTTGAGTTGATGCGGCGGCTGCGTCATGCGATAAAAGATGTTGACGCGGCGGCTGCGTCGTGTGGACTGATGGAAATCGGATTGATCGTGTACAGCAGTCGCGCGGTCCGTCAATCCGTGATCGCCTATTTGGATCGCGGATTGCGATCCAGATTGACCGTGTAACGGGCGCCATACGAGCACACTTACACGTTAACATCGCACTTTCGCGACGCAGACACAGACCGCACAGTACAAGAAACACTCGACGAATTCACTACTCGTTCCGCAGACATTGCACAACACGAATATACGCTCACAACACCGGCGGAAGTCCATAAAATCATTAAAAGCCTCAAAAACAAGAAAGCACCAGGATTAGATCACTTACACAATACACTAATTAAACATATCCCGACACGCGCAATTATACAATTAGTTAAGATATTCAATGCGTGCCTACACACCGGTCACTTCCCTCCAAAATGGAAAACGGCCGTAATAATCCCTATACACAAACCAAACAAGGACAAAAATAACCCATCCAGCTACAGACCCATAAGCCTCCTCCCGGTACTTGGAAAAGTCCTGGAGAAGGTGATACTGAACAGATACACTCCTTATCATACCCAGCACAACACGAGCAATTCGGATTTAGAACAAAGCATTCCACCGTACACCAACTCACCCGCGTGGCCGAGGACGTGTCGATGGGCTTCAACATGGATTATTACACGGGAATGGTCCTGCTGGACCTAGAGAAGGCCTTCGACACGGTGTGGCACGACGGCCTAGTACACAAGCTGATTAAGACGGGTACACCGTCTTACATCATACAAATCCTCAGATCATACCTATCCGATCGACACTTTGTCGTTCGGATAAGTGGGAGGCTCTCCACCCCCAGAAATATCCCAATGGGCGTACCCCAGGGCAGCCTGATTGGACCGCACCTATTCACTCTTTTCACGCACGATATCCCGGTACCGAAACAGTGTTCCGTTGCTCTTTTCGCAGACGACGCCGCCTGCTACGCGCGATCAATACGCCCCCTCAGGGCAAGTCTCTACCTCCAAGATGCCCTGGATATCTTGGCGGACTACTACCGGAAATGGCGCCTAAAAATAAATGACAGTAAGACCGAAGCGGTCATGTTTACAAGACGGACGGTGGGGAACCTCCCTCCCCTGAGGATGGGTAACAGCGCAGTAGAATGGCGTAAGTAGGTCAAATACCTCGGAGTTCATATGGACTCCCAATTGAGATGGACCCTCCACACGAAGGAGGCACGAAAGAAAGCATTCGCAGCCTTCGCTGCGCTGAGACCCATCTTCAGCAGAAACTCATATTTATCACGTAAAAACAAACTACTGGTGTACAAGCTCCTAGTGCGTCCGGTAATCACATACGCGGCACCCGTCTGGAACAGCGCTCACACTCACTTACACGAAAGGCTCCAGCCGGCACAGAACAAAGCACTCAAGATCATTCATAAGACAATGCCGGGCGCAAATCTTAAAAAGCTACACCAGAGAACAAAAGAGTACTCCATCAAGGAGTACTGCGACAAGATGACACTAGACTTTTACAACAAAATATATCTAAACTCGCACACGAACCCGCTCATCGCAAATCTCGGACGACAAAAAAGACTGGATGAACTACCCTTCAGATACAAACACAGACTCCCACACCACATAATTCTCAGCCGGCCGGGGGCGGAGCAGAGCCACGAGCAAGATGAGGGCCCGGGAGGGCAAGCGTAACAGGGCCCCTACTACTACTACCAATATACCATCAAATAACTAGCATCTAACAAACGACAACCTGATACTGCCCAGTGTTTAACATTTCAGATCCAGAGGAGCGCTCGAGAGACACGCCTCCAGGACTGGTGAGCGGCACGCGGACCAAAGAGGACAACCAGGAGGGGCGAAGCATCGCCCCTGGACTTCGAGCTACATTATATACACTTCAACACTCACACTCCACCAACAAACCGAATGTGTTAATATCACAGAACGGTAGAGCCCAGAGGTCCTCTGAAGCTCGATTTCCCTCGGTGAGTTTTCTGCGGTTTTCTCACCGAATATGTCTTCAATACATATGCAAATGCGGGGAAGCTCCAATCGCACAGGCCGCAGCCGATACCTTCCCATCCCCACACTTGATCTTATAAATATATGTAATTATTCTCCTTAAAGGTCTAGCGGAGTTCTTCTTATTCTCTCCGAAAGTCTACAGTCCCTCAGACGGTAGAGCACTTAGCGAAGTAAATGATAAGGAGCAAAGAAAGCTCATTTAGCCACGCCACATCTTTGCGCCTTTTTCGCCGTCTTCTCCGGCATCGTCACCTCAACTCCACCGTCTTCACCATCGTCGCTTCACTGAGACCCCCGGGAGGGGCGGGTGGACGCCTAACCTGAACTGCGCCACCAGGGCCGCTGACATGTGCTGCCGTATCCCTTTGAGTATAGTCACCATGCCCAACTATGGTTGATAAAATTCGGATTAAGGAAAGCAAGAGAGATCAAAAGGCTCATCGAGCCTAAAAATAAGACAGAGATTATCACACAAATACTTAATATAAGTATACACATATAAATAACACAATCACACATATGACACAACAGCGGAAAAGGTATTCCCTCAAATCACTGACAAAAGATCGCTGACGCAGTAAGATGCGCACGTTTTAAAAATCTATTAAAAAATTCAAGAACTCGTTTTCTTCTCTTCTTCTTTATCCATCGTACTTTTGCTGAATATCTAGTTGCAAACTATGTGACCAATTAGTCTTGGCATGAACATTTTCATTACGAGAAAACTTACAGAATATACCTTGAGAAGGTGCCGAACTACGACGCGCGTTATTCATCCTTCGAATGCGTACCACCATAAGAGGAGTGGCACACAGGTGTCAGGCTTGCCGCTTTCGGAGGATGCGCGTCCAGCCTCCGGTCATGGGACAGCTGCCTGAGGCGCGTCTGGACCACCACGTCCGACCCTTCACCAACTGTGGGTTGGATTTCTTCAGCCCGACGTGCGTGACGATCGGAAGACGGCGGGAGAAGAGGTACAGTGCGCTGTTTACCTGCATGGCGACGAGAACCGTGCACCTGGAGCTGGCGACTAAGGATTTCCTGGAGAGACCACATTACAAATGACGAGGTTCTCAGCACGATCGAAGAAACCAGGCCCCTGTCAAACACCATATCAGAAAGGTATACAGAATGGATGGGTCATATGCTGAGACATGAAAATCTCCTGCACAATATACTGGACGGAATAATTGAGAGGTCGAATGGCAGAGGGCGTCTTTGCCCAGAGTATCTGGAGCAAATATGCCACGATATGGACTGCACCTCCTATACAGAGCTCAAGAGGATCGATGAAGACCGAGCGGAGTGGAGGAGGAGATGCAGAGCTTTGCTGTTAACTAATCCCCAGGATTGAAATTGGAGGAGAAGAAGAACGCCGATGTGGATGAATTAATCAAAACTATACGCGAATATAAAGAGAGGCGTGGTTTAATTGTCAGTATAAATGGTGACGTACCGCTTTTTATCCATCGTACTTTTGCTGAATATCTAGTTGCAGACTATGTGATCATTTAATCTTGGCATGAACATTTTCTTTATTTTACAGAGGAAAACATTTTAGGCACTGAATGGCCTCATGTGAGTGGATACTATGTTACGAGAAAACTTATAGAATATACCTTTAGGTGCCGAACTACGACGCGCGTTCTTCATCCTTCGAATGTGAACCACCATAAGATGAGTGGCACACAGGTGTCAGGTTTGCCGCTTTCGGAGGATGCGCGTCCAGCCTCCGGTCATGGAACAGCTGCCTGAGGCGCGTCTGGACCACCACGTCCGACCCTTCACCAACTGTGGGTTGGATTTCTTCAGCCCAACGTGCGTGATGATCGGAAGACGGCGGGAGAACAGGTACAGCGCGATGTTTACCTGCATGACCACGAGAACCGTGCACTTGTTGCAGACTATGTGATCAATTATTCTTGGCATGAACATTTTCATTATTTTAAGATGAAAACATTTTAGGGAATGAATGGTGTGAGGAGTATATTTTATAATGTAATTAAATTCCAAAATGGCTATAGTATTTACGGAAAAATCTCCGGATGCCATTTCGAGATCGTTTTCGGCCTACAAATTTGGCAAATCATAAATTATCATTATTTCTTACTTCGGTGATCGCGGGTCAAGGTTGATACGAATCACAAAGTTATGTTGTTCTAAATATAATTCTCGGGACTAAAATAATAATTATTTGTTTGTGTCGGCAACTAACCCAAGATCTTAGCCTTTGCCGTGATCCTAAATGCCGACGAGTAAGATCTTGCAGGTGTGTTATGACGCAGTTAAAATTGCTTCGAGAAGGGTTTAGAAGGCGCACGTGCGCTTCAAGGATTTCTGTTGTTGCGTCTTATTGTATGTATTTAGTCAGGTTAGGCGCGCTGGAGCCGAGGACTGTGGCGGAGGGGTGGTGGGGGGGGAGGGGAATTCTCCCCCCTCCGCGATTTCCTTTAAAAGGGGAGGTGGAGCGGCATCCGCCCCATTGAGGGCAGCTGGATATATGTCTTTTTAGATATCACGATACTCGCTTGCGGGTATAGAGATCAGGGAGAACCCATCCAGTGGATTACGTGCGCTGTGTGCCGCTTGGGTATACCGCGCTACCGTGCGCGCCTAGAGGCGGGCCTTCAGGGCCGATACTTGTAATCAATCAGTGATTATAATCCATTTTAACAGTGAGAGCGAATTGAACGCTAATTTGTGAACAGTGCTAGTGCCGTGAGTGCGGGTGTTTTGAGTGCGGGCTGCGCGAAGACGCTAAGATGCAGAACGGGATCGTATGCGATCTTGTTAACGGTGTATATGTGCCGCGAACCCCCGCGGGGCCAGTGGCGCAACAATGGGAAACTCCGCGGGCACCTGCCAAAAGGCGGCAGGATGCCGGACCCGATGATGTGGTCCAATCTAATAAATTCGCTTGCCTCCGTGAGGTAACGGAAGAGGCACCCTGCGTAGCGCGCAGGGTATACTCAAAATCCAAGATACCGCCGGTGGTTATCACTCTCGGGGATTTAACGCACGGAAATCTTATTGGCCTGATCCGTGAGAACGCGAAAGGCCAATTCGAGGTGAAATACACCGGGAAGGGGAACGCGAAAATCACGGTCCACTCCGCCGAGGACCACGACGGCCTCGTAAAGGGACTCGATGGAAAGGAAAAAGAATTCCATACGTTCACCAAGGTGGACGATAAGACCAAAAGGTCAGTAATCCGGGGACTACCAGATATTCCCACGGAAGAGATTGTCGGCGATCTCGCCGCGCAGGGATTCCCTGCGCAAAAGGTCGTCAAGATGACGACCAAGACAGGCGCGCCCATGTACCTTGCCCACTTTGGGAAGGAAACCGATATGGGTAAACTAAAGGCGACTCTGAGGTTCCTCTGCTACTGCAGTGACCCTCGTCAAATACCGACCCAAGAAAGGTCTCAGCACGCAGTGCTTCCGGTGCCAGTCACTGGGGCACGCTTCATCGAATTGTCACCATCGAGCCCGATGCGTCAAGTGCACCAAGTTCCACCTGACAGCCGAGTGTCCCAAGACAAAGGAGACACCGGCCACTTGCGCAACCTACCTACATTTTGTTGACAATACTCAAGCTACAAGTTCGAATGATAAAATGTTCAAGGTCAGACCGTTGTGTAATCTTCTTCAGAGAAACTCGTGTCAGTGGAAGGTTTTTCATGAAAGCTTGTCTGTGGATGAGTCCATGATAAAATATTTTGGCCATCATCCAGCGAAACAATTTATTATGGGAAAACCCATACGATTTGGTTATCGAAATTGAGCTGCAACAAGTTCAGATGGCTACTGCTACGCGTTTGATGTTTATTGCGGTAAGTCCGAAGAGGTTTCTGTTGATCCTCTCGGTGCGAGAGTAGTTAAATCTTTTCTGAAAAAGTTACCTATTGTCCCAAAAGAACATATCGTATACAGTGGAACCTCTATCTATCGTTCCTCGAATAATCGTTTTCCCGTATGTATCGTTGTTTCTTCAGGTCCCAATTTATTTCATACAAAACACTAAAAAATAGATCGCATCGATCGTTTACCTATGCATCATTTTACCGCATTTATCGTTTAAATTACGCGGCAAATTTCGTTTGTAAATGGTCAAAAACATTCAAGAGCGAGAGAGAGAAACGAACGGTTTGTCGCTTCTGTCGGCTGCCGCGCCGCCCACGCCGGTATGTCGACGGCAGTTGGCTTTAAGCATTCAAGCACAGCAGTCGGTGCAGTTGTATTTTTACTCCCTTGTTTTTGAGCCCTTTAACCATAAAAATGAACCGACCCGTGAAAAAAGTGCGCACTCTTCAAGAAAGATTGAACATTATCGAGGAAGTGGAAAAAAATCCTGCTGAAAAACGCGTTGATGTAGCAAAGCGTTTAGGAATCGCGGCATCCACGTTGAATTCGATTTACTCAACGAAAAATGAAATTCGTGAACAGATACGAAAATGTGGAAAATCATCGAAAACTAGAAAAACCAGTAAAGAATCGAAGTTTAGCGAGCTGGAGAAAATTCTCTTTTCCTGGTACCAACAATCACGTGCCGTAAACATTCCGATTGATGGAAGCATTATTCGAGAGAAAGCCAAACAAATTGCGGAAAGACTTGGCATTAACGATTTTGCAGCATCAAATGGATGGATAAGTCGATTCAAAGATCGACACGGTCTTGTATACAAGAAGCTAGCAGGAGAGAGTGGATCCGTAGATCTAACAAGGACATCATTGTGGATAAATGAGCTTCCAAAACATTTGGAGCAATACGAGCCTCGGGATATCTACAATGCCGATGAAACTGGCTTGTTTTATAATTGTCTGCCTAACGGCACATTGACGTTAAAGGGCGAGTCCTGCCACGGCGGTAAAGGGTCGAAAGAGAGGATTTCTGTGTTGTTTTGCGTCAACAGTGATGGATCCGACATGCGAGAGCCACTCGTCATTGGCAAATCACTGAAGCCTAGGTGTTTTAAGAACACAAAAACATTACCCGTAAAATATTATGCAAACAAAAAGGCATGGATGACAACCAACATTTTTAATTTGTTTTTAAAGGACCTTGACACAGAAATGCGCGTAAAACGACGAAAAATTTTAATGTTTGTTGACAACTGTGCAGCTCACTCGACTGATACGACATTTTTAAAGAATGTGAAAATTGTGTTTTATCCTGCCAATTGTACAAGCGTTTTGCAACCCTTAGATATGGGCATCATCAAGAGTTTCAAGGGATATTACCGGAAACAACTTGTACGGAAGGCTATCTGTCTAATGGATCTAGGCACTACTGTCAATAAAACACAGTTAAAGATTGACGTTCTCCAGGCACTACACTTTACATTGACTGCTTGGCGTCAGGTGAAACAGTCTACAGTTGTTAACTGCTTTAAGAAGTGTGGGTATGGCATTGTAGCATCAGTAGCATCATCAGATGAACAACAAGAAGAACAAGTTGAGGTTTCTGAAGATGATTGGCTCAGATTGGATGCTGATATTAATTTTGATAATTTTGTTACATTCGACGACAATATCCCAACATGTGGGATCGAAACAATAGAAAACTTGTGTGACGCAAGCTTGAAAGAGACTGTAGCAGAGGAAGATCTCGATGAAGAGGATCCGCCACCTATCCCTTCATTTTTGGAAGCGTGCACAATGTTTGAAAAATTAAAAACATTTCTGTATGCTCATGAAATTACAGATGCTGAAAAAAGTGTGATAAGCAGCACAGAAAACATTTTAATTTCTCACGGCAGTAAAAAAGCCAAAAAACAAATGTCCATGATGGATTATTTTAAATAAAAATATGTTTTTTGTATTCAACTTCATGTGTTTTTTTATTTGTGTTTCATTCTTTTGTGCAGCTTTTTTTTTTTGATTTTCTTACAATATTTTATTATGTTATTTTTATTTAAACAAATTGATGTACATATACCTAAAACATGTATTTTTTAGAATATGTATGTACCTATTAAACATTTAAATATTCATGTGTTTTTTTCTATATTCCCACATTCATTGTTTTCCCGCATTCATGGTTATTTTCAATAGGTCCCTTCCAAAACGATAGATAGAGGTTCCACTGTACTTGGATAACTTTTTTACAAACCATCAGTTGTTATGTGATTTGCGACATTCGGGCTACAGAGCAACTGGAACAATACGAGATAATAGAACAAAGAAATGTCCACTCACAGATGTGAAGAAACAACCTAGAGCTGAGTATGATTACCGATTTGACACAAAAAATGAAATTATAATTGTACGTTGGAAGGATAACAATGTTGTTACTATTGGATCCAATTTTGATCATGTAGAGCCTGTAGGAAAAGTGAAAAGGTGGTGTAATGCTCAGAAGCAAAAGGTTGATTTCAATATCCCGAGACTTTTAATAAATTATAACAAAGGAATGGGTGGTGTCGACCAAATGGATCAATCCATCAATCTGTACCGGGTGTCTATAAGAGGAAAAAAATGGTGGTGGGTTATCTTTACTTACTTACTGGATATGGTCATTTGTAATGCTTGGCGGCTGCATGTTTTGATTAGCAAGACTGATGAGGTGACATATATGGATCAGTTAGCATTCAGACGAATAATTGCACGAGTGTATCTACTATACAACCGAAAAGTACATAAAGTCGTCCAACATCATCAACAGTTCAGGGAGTGGATAAAAAAAACGATGGTCATAATCCAGAGCGAATTTAAAACCAATTGCGTTGTGTTATTTGCCATAACCGGATCCGCTGGCGATGTGAAAAATGCAAAAAAACACTTTGTGTTGAGCGATCTTGTTTTGGGCAATTTCACTCTTAATCTGCCCACTGTACCCGTCTGAGTACACCCCTTTATTTTTATGGCTATGCGATTTTTTGTTATAAATGTTCTAATTTACCCAATATGTCATAATAAATAACGATTAAAAGTAATTTTTACGAGTAGTTCTCTTTTGGGCGTTAATGGGTTAAAGGAAGTAAATTATAAAGAGCAAAGAAAGCTCATGTAGCCTCGCCACGCCACGTCTTTGCGCCTTCTTCTTCGCCGTCTTCTCCAGCATCGTCACCTCAACTCCACCGTCTTCACCATCATCGCTCACTGAGACCCCCGGGAGAGGCGGGAGGACGCCTAACCTGAACCGCGCCACCAGGGCCTCTGACATGAGCTATAGTATACCTTTGAGTATAGTCACCATGCCCAACTATGGTTGATTCGATTCAAATCTAAAAAAGCAAGAGAAATCAAAGGCTCATCGAGCCAAAAAAATAAAAACAGAGATTATCACACAAATACTTAATATAAGTATACACATATAAATAACACAACCACACATATGACACAACAGTGGAAAAGGTATTCCCTCAAGTCACTGACAAAAGATCGACCACGCA
Organism: Odontocerum albicorne; assembly: GCA_949825065.1. Taxonomy (NCBI): domain Eukaryota; kingdom Metazoa; phylum Arthropoda; class Insecta; order Trichoptera; family Odontoceridae; genus Odontocerum; species Odontocerum albicorne. The sequence goes on along the minus strand of OX463860.1, from coordinate 18,841,785 downwards.
GTAACGCAGAACGCCGATGTAGTGAATTAATCAAAACTATACGCGAATATAAAGAGAGGCGTGGTTTAATTGTCAGTATAAATGGTGACGTACCGCTTTTTATCCATCGTACTTTTGCTGAATATCTAGTTGCAAACTATGATGACGCCATCAGAGGAACGCATTCCTGATGTTCCAGCAGCTGATCCACTGCGGCTCACCGAGGATTGGGTGAGCCAGCAGCAGGATCCAAAAGTGCAGTTGGCAGCGGTGCTAGCGGAGGCCATTCGATCTTCACTGGAGCACGGAAGCCCGAAGGCACCAGCCAGTGAAGAGGGGGCACGGATGAGCGCGCTCATCGCGCGCCAAACCAAGCCTGGAGAACCGCGAGAGGGGAGGTCGCGGTAGAAACCGGACCACACCCCCTCGACAGAGCGTGCGAAAGTAACGCACGCTGAACATTGTGCAAATCGGCATTGACAAATGCGCGAGTCTCTCCGGAAGGAAGACAACGCGTGTCCGCGAGACGAGCGTAGCGCCGAGAATCGGCAGATGTGCCGGGATGCAGCGGGGTGCGAAGACCACGCGCGATCCTCATCGACACATCACGCCAAGACGGATGACGTCGTCGCCATACGGAAGGAAGGCGAGACGTTCGAGAAGAAAATGGCGGTAAAACTTCTTCGTGAGCTCTTCCATAAAGGAGAGGTCACGATCGAGGCCAAAAACCTTCCATCTGTTCCACCCACTGTCTTGCCAGCGGTTTCAATCACAACACCGCCGCGCCCCACCCCCACTTTTGACTCCCCACTCTCCCCGCCAATAATTATCATTCCGGATAGTCCAGAAATGGACTGGCAATCTATTGCCAAACACCGTAAAAGGGCTCTTCAATCCCTAGAGAGCCCCCCCCTCGTCCGCCCCCAATCAAACCCGAAGCCAGCTGGTGCCACCGTGACCCAAACCAGCAAAAATATGAGAGGCCCACTCAGCCCTCCTCATCCCGCAGCTCCCACCCCATCTTCAAATAATGACTCACGACCTCTACTTCCGATCATGAAAGACCGCATCCCCCCTATCGTCCTTCATTGTTCAGACAAATACGGAGACCTGAGAACCAAACTCAGGTCCCAAAACATCAAATTCTCCTCGAAGGTACAGCCCGACGGTGACTTAAAAATCTCCATTGAAACCGTTGAGGCTTACCGCTCCCTCGTCCACATCACTGATTCTCTCGCCATCCCATAACCACTCCTTCCATTTGGAGAGCGAAAAGCCCCTGCTAGCTGTCATCCGTGGCCTACCGACCCCTATCAGCGTCGAGGAAATTTTGGTTGAACTCAAATCACTCGATTATCCGGTTTTAAATGTGTATCGCATGAAGAACCGGAATCGAGTGGAACTCCCATGGTCATCGTCAAGCTGACAAGGGACTCTTCCGCGAAAAAAATCTTCACCGAACTCCACGGTGTACTCGATATCCGAGTCACAGTGGAGGAGTTACCAACAGTTCGCCCATTCCGCCGGCAACTGCCACGCCCCAGCCAATTGTGTAAAATGCGGCAGAACGCATCACACCTCGGATTGCAGGAAGCCCGCGGACACTCCCGCCATCTGCTGTAACTGTGGAGGCCCTCACACGGCCAACTTCAGAGGCTGCCAACGCTTCCCTAAGAGCAACCTCTCTCAAATCACTCCCCAACACCACTTCCAGACCCCCCCCCCTTCACCAACGGCCTCTACCAGCGCCCCCTCGGCAAACACCGCCGCTCGTCGATTCCCCACCGCCCCCCAGAGTGCATCGAGACCGGTCACATCCAACGCGTCATACGCGAATATCGCAACCCCGCGCCCCCTATTATCGTCATCTGCACCCCAAAACTACACATTGGGTGGGTCATATGCTGCGACATGAAAATCTCCTGCACAATATACTGGACGGAATGATTGAGAGGTCGAATGACAGAGGGCGTCCTTGCCCAGAGTATCTGGAGCAAATATGCCACGATATGGACTGCACCTCCTATACAGAGCTCAAGAGGATCGCTAAAGACCGAGCGGAGTGGAGGAGATGTAGAGCTATGCTACTAACCAATCCCCAGGATTGAAACTGGAGAATAAGAAGAACACCGATGTCGATGAATAAATCAAAACTATACGCGAATATAAAGAGAGGCATGGTTTAATTGTCAGTATAAATGGTGACGTGTCGCTTTTTATCCATCGTACTTTTGCTGAATTCTTAGTTGCAGACTATATGATCAATTATTCTTGGCATGAACATTTTCTTTATTTTATAGATGAAAACATTTTAGGCAATGAATGGTGTGAGGAGTATATTTTATAATGTAATTAAAATATTTACGGAAAAATCCCCGGATGCCATTTCGAGATACCGCTTTTTATCCATCGTACTTTTGCTGGATATCTAGTTGCAAACTATGTGACCAATTAGTCTTGGCATGAACATTTTCATTACGACAAAACTTATAGAATATACCTTTAGAAGGTGCCGAACTACGACGCACGTTCTTCATCCTTCGAATGCGAACCACCATAAGAGGAGTGGCACACAGGTGTCAGGTTTGCCGTTTTCGGAGGATGCGCGTCGAGCCTCCGGTCATGGGACAGCTGCCTGAGGCGCGTCTGGAACACCACGTCCGACCCTTCACCAACTGTGGGTTAGATTTCTTCAGCCCGACGTACGTGACGATCGGAAGACGGCGGGAGAACAGGTACAGCGCGCTGTTTACCTGCATGACCACGAGAACCGTGCACTTGTTGCAGACTATGTGATCAATTATTCTTGGCATGAACATTTTCATTATTTTATAGATGAAAACATTTTAGGCAATGAATGATGCGAGTATATTTTATAGTGTAATTAAAATCCAAAATGGCTATAGTATTTACGGAAAAATCTCCGGATGCCATTTCGAGATAGTTTTCGGCCTACAAATTTGGCAAATCATAAATTATCATTATTTCTTACTTCGGTGATCGCGGATCAAGGTTGATACGAATCACAAAGTTCTGTTGTTGTTAATATAATTCTCGGGACTAAAATAATAATAATTTGTTTGTGTCGGCAACTAACCCAAGATCTAAGCCTTTGCCGTGATCCTAAATGCCGACGAGTAAGATCTTGCAGGTGTGTTATGACGCAGTTAAAATTACTTCGAGAAGGGTTTAGAAGGCGCACGTGCGCTTCAAGGATATCTGTTGTTGCGTCTTATTGTATGTATTTATAGTCAGGTTAGGCGCGCTGGAGCCGAGGACTGTGGCGGGGGGGGGGGGGATTCTCCCCACTCCGCGATTTCCTTTAAAAGGGGAGGTGGAGCGGCATCCGCCCCCACATTCGGCCGCTCACAGCCGACTAGGACGGTCGCCTGCAACACCGCTCTCCCACGCTCTCACCACCTAGAAGCGAACGGAGACCGCCGTCACGCAAGTCGGGGTTTTGGCTCGTCAGCACGCTAGCGCTGGCGAGATTTTTACCCGCATCTGCCATCATTACTATCGACACGTGTGTGTATCAGTCTCCTCCACATCCCTGAAGCAACCATAACAGGGGCTTTTTCGCTCCTTGTCTCAAGCCACCACACCATCGAGCGCCATCAACCATCACTATCAGCGCCACAACCATCACTATCAGCCCGCACGGACATCAACATCATCACTAAGAAGGAGGGAAGAAGGCCACCCGACACCGCAGTTCCAGCCATCACCGGTGCTCGAGTGTCACGCCCGACGACGTCACCGACGTCTCCTCATTCGGGTGAGTGAACGGACTTTCTCTTCCCTACCCTCCCCACTATTTGTTTTATATTTTATTATATATTCTCACCTTAACTTAAACAATTTAAAAAAAAAAAATGCCTACCAGCGCGGACATCGTGCACTGGCGCATTAAAAAGAAAGGATCGCAGCGAAAAATTTCACGGGTCCTCCCAACTAAAGACCCGCCGGTCTCCCCCATTCCCCCCATGTCTCTGCAAGAGGCAATAAATCTTCTTCGTGATGACGCGCTAAAAAATCATTTGTGCAAGGCGCAAAATACATTTCGGCCCTCCTCAAACGAGGAGGTCCCAATTACACGCGATGTTACAGTCATCTCCCCGATCTCCACCCCATCAACGTCATCAACAGTGACACCCCAGACACCCCCCGCCCAGCCCAAGGTTCCATCGAGGAAGCCCGCCAACTCCTCACCACTGTCGGCCCCTCCCGCCATTAAGATCTGCTCAATCACGAACGGTATACCCATCGCCCCTGTCCCCAAAATCACCGTCGTGCCTGCGTCTCGCCTCTTTTCACCTGTCCAGCCGGATGGTTCCGACATGGACTGGCAGACGGTAACAAACCGTCGAAAGAAGTCACCAGAAAGCCCCCCAAAAGAGCTATCGGCTCAAAATAAAATTATCACTGCCAAAAAGCAGAGGCTTCCAAGCCCGCCAGGCTCAACATCTCCAGCCACACCGGCTCCCTCCCAAACTGCTCCGCTCCCGATCAAGTCGGAGCGAGCGCATCCCGCCGATTATTCTGCGGGATGCGGAAAAATACGCGGAGCTTAGGAAAAAGCTCCACGACGCCAACATGCCCTTCACCTCGAAGGCAATGAGCAATGGTGACCTCCGTATACAGACGAAGTCTGTAGACGCGTACCGTCTGCTGGCAAAGGAAACCAGCCGGCTCCAGGTCCCCTACTACACATACCAGCTGGACAGCGAGAGATCCCTCCTCGTGGTCCTACGCGGCGTCCACACCTCCTTCGGAGTCGAGGAAGTCATAGAGGAACTTAAATCCCTCGAATATCCGGTCCTGAACGTCTTCAGGATGAAGGAAGTTGGCCGCATCCAGGAGAGAGGCGCGACGAGGGGCTGCAACGGCTGAAGCCATGTTAGGATTATATTTAATTCTCCCAGGGAAGCGGAAAATAACTTGTAAAGAATTTCCAAACGGATAAGAAACGCAGGGCGCGAGATAATTATCTTCACTAATAGGATCGAAACGCATATTCCTTGTTGTCGCGTAGTAAGGATGACGCGATTGAGTTCAAAAAACATTACATGACGTAATCAAAATCGGAGCATAGCATGACGCAATTATTTCTTCCGCTCTGGAAAGTTCTAGAATCAGGAACGAGCCAATCTAATGGTTTTGTTACGCCAGCAACGGGGAAGATTGCATCACTTTGAAAGAGAAATCAGATGCAATGGGCTGATTGGTTGAGATTCTGACTGATCAAGGCGAGAGCCAATCAGCGACTCGCTTATAAATGCTTTTGGACAAACTATATTGCATCACGGCCGGGAAGCACAGGTGTCCGGCGAGCGACCCGGGTGAGGGCGCTCATTACGTGCGGTACCGTCACGACAGCTAGTTGAGTCATTTACGACCCGCTCCGGTCGGGGAAAATACGAATTAATAATTAATTTTGTTCGTTAACACGTTGTGTGCGGAGTACGCGCCTAGCGCGTACAGCTAACATATCCCGCGGTGCGGAATACGCGCTAGGCGCGGATGGTTGGTAATAATTAGTCACGTCACTTAAAAGTGTCTTTGCATAATTAAAACGATACTAATCCAATCTTATCACAATATTTTATGTCAGTGTGTTCATAAATATGAGCCGATGCGGTCGTGAGAACACGTGTTCAGTTTTTTTACTGTAAAGCTGGGTTTACACTGTATATAAAGTGAACAAAATTGTTGATTGACATTGAAGACTTCTGAAACTTGTGTTTATTCTACTTTTATTCGTTTTACTGACTATATATATAGTTTTAGTTATTAGTTTCATTAAGTTATTAGTACATTTAGCCTTTTTTTAACATAATGGATAACCCCTCGACTTCTAAAAAAAGAAAAATGGCGGAAAATAGTAGTGATAGTGAAAATTCAAATTTAAGTGATAGTGACGAATTTAGTGATTATAATGAATCCGAATTAAGTAGTTCTTATGAAACCGATGATGATACAGATAGTGACTCTGAAAGTGAAATCTCTGAACAAACACCACCTTCACAATCACCTCCAAGAGACCAACCTTCTACATCCAGGGACAATAGTCAAATTGAAAATCCACCATCTCCAGATATCCCTCAGTGGTCAAATAATCGGATACCAGCCGAGACATTTTCATTTTTGGGTAACTCAGGGTTAAAAATCGATATGCCAGGAAACAAACCCATCGATTTTTTTAATATCATTGCTAATGATGTTTTTTACAACCTCATTATTAACGAGTCGAATGAATATGCGGCAGAAATTTTAGCTCATTCTGAAAGAGCAAGAAGTAGAATACGTTCCTGGAAAAATATTACAGTGGCTGAATTTAAAATATGGCTAGGACTTTTATTTCACATGGGAACCATAAAACTGAATAGACTCAACGATTATTGGAAGAAACACCATCTCTTTGATTTAAAAGCTTTCTCGCAATACATGTCCCGGGACAGATTTTTGTTGATTCTTCGGACACTACATTTTAACAAAAATACGGAAGAAACAACTAGTTTGGATAAAATTCAGTCACTTATAATTTTTTTCAATGACAGGATGAACGCAATATACGAACCTCAAAAAAATTTATCCATCGACGAGTCTTTAGTGTTGTGGAGAGGAAAACTTAAATTTCGCCAGTATATAAAAGGGAAAAAGGGAAAATATGGTGTTAAAATATATATGCTGGGAGAATCAAATGGCTTAGCATTAAAATTAATAATATATGGTGGCGCTGCTGACAAAGAATTAGGTGGGAAAGACCACACCAAGAGGGTTGTCAAATTGTTAATGGAAGGAAAGACTGGAAAAGGTCATTCAGTAAACATGGATAATTATTATAATAGTGTTCCTCTCACACAGGAATTACTAGATAAGGCAACATACGTCACCGGAACTCTTAGAACTAATAGGAAAGTTAATCCGTTTGAGGTGAAAAATAAAATGCTAAAAACTGGAGAATCCATTAGCCAATACACCGATCGCGGAGTATGCGTCACTAAGTGGAAAGATCGTCGGGAAGTATTGGCGATTTCATCGGAATTCGATGGCCAGTTGACAGAAACAACAAACCGCCATGGAAAGTTGCAAGTGAAACCAAATATGATAGTAGCATATAATAAATACATGAGCGGCGTCGACTTTCATGATCAGATGTTTTCTTATTATCCATGCGAGAGAAAGACGCTTCGCTGGTATAAAAAAATCGGCATTCATATATTCCAGTCGATTCTTCTAAATGCGTACTATTTGTATAATGCAAATAGCGACAAAAAGGGAACTCTTTATGATTTTAGAATGTCAGTAATAGAAGAATTAGTTGGGCCCCCTCCATCTCCATTCCACGTATCATTAAAAAAAATACACCTTCCATCATTATTTGAAAAAGACAATAGAGGTAAAACGAAAAGAAAGAGGTGCACATATTGCTGGAAAATCGACCGCACACGCAAAGACACAATTTATGGCTGTATGGATTGTCCCGGAAAAGTTGGTCTGTGCCTGGATCCATGTTTTAGGTTATTTCATAATTATAATTAATAGTGTTATTGAGTGCGAAACGGACGGATACTTAGAATTTTTAGTGTTTTATGAGACAGTTTTTTTTTTCATTTTTTGTCAAGTATCTGTAACATTTTCAACAATGAACAAAACGTACAAGCTGTAAAAAACCCAAAGGAATACTACAGGTAAAAAATAATATTTTCAAAAAAAATTAATTAAATATTTCTATGCATGATTTGCAGTGTAAACTCAGCTTTAGTGCTCTCAATGACTCGTGTTTACACTTGCTTATTTCGTAGTGTGAGTCAGCATCCGCCGCGCATGAATGCTTTACACAAAGGAGACAGTATATACTAGCATCTCCAAAAAAAAATATCTTATTATTTCATATTTGTAATATAGTTTTAGAGATTTGAAAAATTGCTATTTTTCAGCACACCACGATTGTTCGCGATTTATCGGCCGCAGTGAACGTGTTAAAGTTATCGGTCAGTTACCTTGAGTTCCGAGTTATAATCTCCTTTTGGGAACATACGAATTAATAATTAGTGTTTTCGTGGAAGTTTCTTCCACGCACTTCAGTTTAGAGTTGATGCGGAGATTTACCTGCTTGGTAGTATCTCCAGAGAAATAATCTTGGATTATTATCGTCGCCATCGGGCGTGAAGCGACGAAAGTTTCTAGAAACTACGATAAGTGGTTCTTTAAATAACTGCGGGTCGGTTATTCCTTCTCCCGTGCCAGAAGCCAGGGAAGAATTTCGTATCTGAGCGGCGGGAAGCTCCGAGGGATACTTGCTACATCATCTTCATCCGAGGAGGCGTTCCGGCTTCGTTTTGTGGGATCATCAGGTTCCTCCACCGTTCCGAGAGAATATACATTACGTCTACCGTTCCATAATTTTCTGTGAACGGAGCGCCGCTCATACACAAATTACGTCTTAAGACGCGCCGTTTTAAATGGGATTTTACTAAAGAAAATAAATTATTTAAAATGTACAAATATATTGAACACATAGTGGCATCTATTGTGAATATCTTTGCATACTTAGAATTGAAACAGAATTTGTTTTTACCACTTTAAACGTAAATTAAAGAGAGCTTTGTCGTCGGAACAACTGATGGCGCTCAGGGTTGTGTAATAGCCGTTTATTTGCCGGGATTTTTAGGAATCCCCGAATTTCTATCGATGTTTTGCGTATATAATTTTTCGTCTACAGAGTATGTACAGTTTTATTTCGTGTTCCATGTATAGCGGTTCATATTATATTTGAAACTTATTTCGCGGTAGAATTTTCTGATTTTTATTTCTGTTGAATAAGTTTTATCATAATTACTTTATGAGAGAAAAAAAAGTGTTTTGACATAGTTATTTCGCATTTTGTCAGTGTATTTTCGTGCTAAATTTTACTATTGTGCCTGTTGTGTTGTGAATCTGTTAGTTTATTTTATAAGCTTACGAGTGTCGGAACCTTATCGCACGTTGTCAAATTTTTATGTACATTTTTTTTATACGTTATAAAGTTTTTGATATTCGATCCACTCAAAATGGAAGAAGAGCCTAGTACGTCTCAAAACACTCAACCGTGCGGAGAATTTATGGACAGAGTTGCCGTCACTGCCGACTCTGATGACAGTGATTTTAGTGTCGATTCTGATGATGAGGAACCAGATGTGTCGAACGTTCCCGGGTTTGATGAATCGGCACCAGTTTTTGAATGGAAAACGGATGACTTTATTCCCATTGTCAACTCGTTCTCTAGCTCAAAATCAGGAGCGGATGTAGAGAGTGTTGGTACCAGAGAAGTAGACTTTTTCAAACTGTTTATGAACAGCACGCTTATGAATTTTATCGCCGATCAATCCAATAAGCAGTACCAATACGTCAAAAACTGCAACGAATTAAGTTGGAGGCTAAAACAGTGGGTAGACGTAACAGTCGAAGAATTATACCTCTTTCTTGCGATATCTATTTTGATGGCCTGCAACTCAAGGAATAAGATAGAAGATCACTGGTCTACTGATATATTGTTGTTTTCACCAATATATTCCGATACCATGTCCCGCAACCGATTCCAGATAATTCTTAGAATACTTCATTTCTGCGACAACACGCAACAAGCAAGTGGAGACAAGATGTTCAAATTACGATTCCTCGTTGACCATTTCAAAAGCATTTTTGGATAATACATGTATCCTTACATGAATATATGTATCGATGAAAGTTTGTTGCTTTTCAAAGGCAGGTTGTGGTTTCGTCAATATATTCCGTCTAAAGCCAGCCGTTTCGGCATAAAAATTTTTGTCATATGTGATTGTGCTACGGGTTATGTATTAAATTTTATTGTTTATACTGGAAAATCGACAAAATATGTGACACACCCACACATCGGTATTTCGGGCAGTGTAGTTATGTCACTAATGGAGCCATATTTAGATCGTGGACACACGTTGTATGTGGATAATTGGTACACCAGCCCAACTTTGTTTCAAAAACTACACGCCCGAAAAACAAATGCTTGCGGTACTGTTAGGATGAACCGAAAAGGAATGCCAAAACTAACTGAAAAATTAAAAAAAGGCGAAATAAAAGCTTTTCACACAGTTACCGTTTCGGCACAAATTTGGAAGGATAAAAGGGAGGTATCGATGCTTACAACTCTGCATCCTGCTAACCTTACCGATACAGGAAAAACCACCTACCGACATGAATCAATATTCAAACCTAAATGCGTTCAGGACTACAACAAAAATATGGGTGCGGTCGATAAATCTGACATGGCACTGTCAAATACACACTCATCGCGAAAAACGATGAGATGGTATAAAAAAATGTTTTTCCACTTTTTGGACCTTTCTTTATTAAATGCCCATATAGTACACTGTCAAAAAACGGGAAAACGGGTGCCGCTAGCACAATTTCAGTTAGAAGTATTTCGGCAACTTATACATGAGCACAAACGTGATGTGACCTCCAAATCCGCGCCAAGGAAGAGCCAATTGGAATTACCATCACGTCTAACAGAAAGGCATTTTATGGGTAAATTACCTACAAAAGAGGATAAAGTTAAATCAATGAAGAGAGTTGTGTAGTGTGTTTGTCCAAAAAAATACGGAAAGAATCGAGATATCAATGCAAACAGTGCAAAGTGGCTCTCTGCGTGGATACTTGTTTTGAGACTTATCATACGATAGAAGACTTTTAATTTTTTTAAATCATAGTGTGTGTGTATACTTTTAATATTAAACTAACATAAACAATTATTTTTGACATATAATTTAGTTTTCATATTTTCCATGACAAATTTTGTGACAACCCTGCACCATGAACAATTAATTTTATGATTATGGATAAATGACTGCACGACTGGCGCGCTCTTCATTTATTTGGTAAGTTTTATAAATAAACTTTATTACACTTTCAATAACGATATGTTTAGAAGGTTTTATTTTTGTCGTAAAATTCGCGGCGTGCTGGGTACCGCCATACATGTACCTGCCGGCAGTTAAAGGGTTAATGCAAGCCCAAATTATTAGTCTGCCTATTCTGGTATTTTTGTTGTATACTTTTTTCTCGGCATTATTGCGGAGTTTTTTTTAATAATATCTAATTGAATTAAACTAAGCATTGTCACCAATTTATGTCTTTTCTTTGTTGTTCACCTTGTCTACGAGATAATATCTTGGAAGCCTAGTATATCCCTTTATTGCCGCCCATCGCGATCTGAGACAAAGAAATCTGAGACGCGAAAGAGTACTTGTTCTTATTTACTTCTTCGGCCGCTGAGACCTGGGTAAGTTTGATTACTGTGAGAAAACCATTGTAAGAAGTGTTAAAATATTGTTTTTATTGTTGCATGGAGGTTACGCTCTCCTAATTTAGAGAATTATTAGATACAGTCATAACAGCCATTCCGGGAACATCAGCGGAACACATCCCTGATGACATTCCGACAGCCGACCCCAGGCGACTCACCCAGGAGTGGGTAGACCGACAGCAGGACCCCATGGCACAGATAGCAGCGATGATGAAAGAGTTCATCCGATCCTCACAGGGGAATGGAAGCCCGAAGGCACCAGCCAGTGAAGATGGTGCGAGGATGACCGCCCTCATCGCGCGCCAGACTGGAGCCAAGGACCTGCCCGTTTTCTCTGGGGAACCCCTCGAGTGGCCTACCTTCAAGGCGCAGTATGACCAGTCCACAGAGTTGTGTGGACTAGCCGAAGCTGAGAACCTCCTCCGGCTGCAGCGTGCCCTGAAGGGACGCGCACGAGAAGTGGTGTCCGCTCTGTTGGTGGAACCGAGGAACGTGCGGGAAATAATCCGCACCTTGGAGATGCGCTTTGGTCACCCGGAGGTGATCGTGGCCACGATGCTGGACAGAGTGCGGCGACTGCCACGCCTAACGGACGGTACCTCCATGGAAGCCGTCGTGAAGTACGCCATCGCGATACGCAACGTTGTCGCTACGGTCCAGGGTGTGGAAGGAGAGTACCTCACGTCACCGCAGCTCCTAACAGAGATGGTGACAAAGCTACCCTTGCCCATCCAATTCATGTGGCTCGCATCACGGGTCGGACGACCACAGAAAGCCACCGTGAACGAGCTATCCACCTGGATGATGGAAATCATCAACATGGCCCCCTATGCCGGAGCACTGGACACGCGGGTGTCCTCGAGACCGCAGAAAACCCGACGGGACGGCCAAGTGATGCTACAGTCGGCAGAGAAGCTTGAGGACAAGTGCACGCTGTGTGAGGGAAGTCACACGCTGACGACGTGTCCAGTGTACCGGGGCAAGGGTGTTGAAGCGCGCTGGGAATGCGTAAGGACCACAGGACTCTGCTTCAACTGCCTGGAGTCCACGCATCGATCCCCCGAGTGCAAGCAACAGAGATGCAGCGTCGACAGGTGCAGGAAAGGACACCACCGTACGCTGCATCGCAAAGCCGCGGGAGCCAGCCCAACTCCAAAACCCACAGTGGCCCACATGCGCATGGTCAACCAATCACCGGTGCTGATGAAAGTCGTACCAGTGACTGTGACAGGACCAAAGGGGCACGTGAATGTGCACGCTCTGCTGGACGAAGGGTCTTCAGTGACCCTGATAGACGCGACTGTTGCCACCAAAGTAGGAGCCGAGGGTCCCGTTTGCGGCCTGCGGATACACGGCGCAAAACGAATGTGCTCAGTGGACAGGACGTCGCGCCATATCAGGGTCCAAGTGGGCGGTAAGGGAGGGGTGTACGCCGTGTCGTGGTACACCATGAGGAAGCTGGACCTCCCTCCGCAGCTGGTGAGAGCCTCGGAAGCCGGCGGAAGGCGCTTAGAGGAGGTCAAACCCTTGGTGCTGATAGGGCAGGACAACGTGCACCTTATAGTATCACGGGAGGTGCTCGAGGCAAGCAAGGGTCGCGTCACCTCACGCACCGTGCTAGGGTGGATCACCCATCGAGGAAACGCTTCGCCCGCCGAAGCAACTACGGTGGCAGTGAGTCACATGATTGAGGACTCGCGCCTGAGTGAGATGCTCAGAATCCACTTCGCTGTCGATGCCTTAGGAGTCACCGCAACTGTCCGGGTGAACAAGGATCTGCAGCGAGCGGAAGAGCTCATGAAGGCGACGACTCGTCCTCTGCCCACTGGACACTGGGAGGGAAGACCACGCGTGGCTGCCAGACAACAGGCAGTGCGCCGAGAACCGGCTGATAAGCCTGGAGAGGAAGTTGAGACGCGACTCGAAACTCTCAGTGGCTTATCACGCCAAAATGAGGGACATCATCGCGAAAGGATACGCGCGCGAGGTGTCCCGAGAAGAGATGGCAGCACCGTCAGCACGACGGTGGTACCTGCCACACTTTACGGTGTTGAATCCACACAAACCGGGGAAGGTGCGAGTGGTCTTCGACGCAGCCAGCCGCTGCCGGGGCACGTCATTGAATGACCACTTGCTGACCGGCCCTGATCTGCTGACCTCCCTGATGGGAAACATCATCCGGTTTCGTGAGGGGAAGATTGCGATTGCGGCGGACATCAAAGAAATGTTCCTCCGCATCAGTCAGGGAGACTGACCAGGCCTCGCAATGGTTTTTGTGGAGGCCCTCGGAACACGGGGAGGTCGGAACATACGTGCTCACCTCCATGATGTTCGGTGCTAAGTGCTCGCCCAGCAGCGCCCAGTACGTCCGAAACCGGGTGGCCGACGCCAGCAGGAGAGAATTTCCAGACGCGACCGAAGCCGTCACCCGGAAATTCTATATGGACGACTATTTAGACGCAGTCGACAGACCCGCGGACGCCGTGACCTTGGTTAAGGAGGTCACCGCTGTCCTGCAAAGGGGCGGTTTCGAGCTGACGAACTGGGCGTCAAACGAGCCCCGAGTAATCGCGGCAATACCGCGAGAGAAACGGGCCGGAGGAAATGTGGAGCTACTCGGTGGAGGCGCGCAGACAGAGCGAATCCTGGGGGTCACCTGGGACCCCCGGGCAGACCAGTTCATCTTCACGTTGGCCGACCTGAAGGAAGAAGGAGGTTCTCGACCTACCAAGCGACAGCTGTTGAGCACTGTAATGCGGATTTTTGACCCGATGGGGTTCATATCTTGCCTGACGATCAGGGCGAAAATATTGCTCCAGACGGTATGGCGCTCAGCGGTAGGGTGGGACGAGATCCTGCCGGAGGAAACCAACGAGAAGTGGCAGGAGGGCTTACGGCTTTTCAAGATGGCGGACGCCCACATATCAAGGTGCTGCCTGCAAAGTAAGAGCAGCCAGGTAACACTGCATATGTTTTGCGATGCGTCCGAACTGGCATGCTGCGCGGTGGCCTACGTGGTGGAAAGCCAGGGCGACAGCAGGCTCGTATCGTTCCTGGCAAGCAAGTGCAGGGTGGCTCCGCTGAAGCCACTCTCAATACCGCGGCTAGAGCTGCAAGCAGCCCTAATAGCTGCAAGACCGGCAGCCACCATCAGAAAGGAGTGCACGGCAAAGATAGAACGGGTCGTGTACTGGACGGACTCAATGACCGTGCTGTGCTGGATCCGGACGGACCCCCGAACATACTCGGCCTTCGTCGCCAACAGATTGGGGGAAATCGACGATCTGTCGGCGGCACGGGACTGGAGGTGGGTGCCCTCGAAATTGAACCCAGCCGACATGGGGACACGGGATGGAGAGGCGCCAGACCTGTCATCATCGGGGACCTGGTTCCGGGGTCCAGCCTTCATCGCGGGGCCGGACGACGGCTGGCCCGTGAAGAAGTCGCGGCCGCAGCCGGACCACGACACATTGGAGGTTCGAGCAAGGTACGTGGGTGTCACCAGCACCGCCGACGAGGCGTTGCCGCGGCTGGAACGGTTCTCAAGCTGGAGCCGATTGATACGGACCACCGCATGGGTGCGGAGGTTCGTGTCACGGTGCCGCCACCCTGAGAACCGAAAAAAACATCGGCACGCTAACGCTGCCGTCAGGATTGGTAAGAATTTCATTGTGATATTTTGAATTACGTAAATATATACGTAATTGTGTTTTAAATAAGAAAACGTCTTGACAATTGGCGCCCGAAAGTGGTTTTTTTCTCTTCTGATATATATCTGGTCTCTCTCGATGCTTTTGCTGGAGGGTGAGTGTATTGAGTTGTATAAATATAATTTTTTTTACAGGGAATTAAGTGGGGTTAAATTGTGAAATTAACGCGAGTTTTGGGTGCCATCTTGTTTTTGCGAGTCGAGACGGCGTGTGTGAATATAGGCTTTAGTGAGATACAGGCAAAAGCCTAGTTTACTGGGGATACGACAAATGAAAGGCAACAAACCCAGATCCATTAAAATTGTATGTCCAAATCAAATTACCTGTTGTTTTTTCGCAAATTATGTATATTTCTTGTCATGTGTAATAATAAATGATAATTGTTTGTAGAAGGAACTTGAATTACGTTTTAGTTTAAAAAAAAATTGTTTTATCAATACGAATTGATAAGGATATATTGTTGGTAGAAGGA